>OY101451.1:98347852-98808931 GCA_956483635.1 Panzeria rudis
ATCTTAAATGCGGCGCAACCGACGAAAGTACGGCTCAGGCGGCTTAGACGCCGCAAATTTTTCTCTTAAGCGCCGTCGCCAAAAATTTTTCGGCCCGTCGCTCTTCATATTTTGTTAGAACTTATTATTTAATTGGTAAAATTTTTTTTATATATAAAAATATTGCTGTAAATATAATATCAGCCAAAGATGCCTTTTATGCTGCAAAATATAAAAGCAACCAATGTTGTGCATGCTCTGAAAGCCATTCGGTTCAACCAAACACATTCTCAGTTTCACACTTCTCCGGCATGTAATGAAATACGGAAGTTGGCCCGTTTGCGTGTTGTAGACAATAGTGATTTGGGGAAAAGAGCTATGGCCGAAGGACGTCCACCTCGCTGTATACATGTTTACAATAAACGGGGCATTGGTCTAATTGGTGACAAAATATTGGTTGCAATTAAGGGCCAGATGAAGAAAGGTATATTGGTGGGGCTAAAGCAAAAACAAAAGCCAAGTATTCCAAAATTTGATAGCAACAACTTGGTGCTGATCGATGATAACGGTACGCCTTTGGGTACTAGAATACATGTACCAGTGCCCACCATATTGCGTACAGTGCTTAAGGAGAAGACTCATGCAAAGGGTGCTGATTACACCAAAGTGTTGGCCATAGCAAGTAGATTTATTTAAAAAGTTAAAAATATTTGTTTAAATAAAGTTTATTATTTAAAACGAGGTGCTGGCTACAGAGTTTGACGTTTACTTCCTTGTTCGGAGGAATCATCATTAGCGTCACTTAGACGTTCGCGTTTACGTTTCTTGGTATGTTCTTGTACCATTTCCGACACAGCTATGTTATTAGATTTCATTTGCAGCCAATTAGTGAACTATAAAAATAATATACATTTGCATATACATACATAACTAATGTTATATTTTTTTAAAGATATTTTAAACAACTTGCCGCATTATTTGTTTTCACTCCAGCATCATACAGCTTATTTTCGATGTCATCTAAGCGATGTTCGGGTTTACCACATTCTGTATTAGTATTTTTAGAGATGTCGAGCAAATGTCTAACACGCTGGCGCATTGTTTCAAATACAATTTTACCCACTACATGATTGCGATCATAGGGAGTTAAATATCGTCCATATTCATAAAAGTATGGATGTAACTTGCCCAATTCGATATGTGTAGTTTCTGCTTCACATACGGCTTTGTGAACATTTTTATATATGTCGGGCACAGATACAGTAAAATATGGGTTATTAACCTTCAGTTCTTTTATGTACCACAAAGGTAAATTAATATTTCGACCAGGATTAAGATCTTCTGTTTCGGCACCTGAATCCAAGAAACCTACAGGTATGAAATATTTTAACATTGTTTTAGTTTCGCGAGCGAACATATTTTTACCCATTCTTAAAAGTTTTGTATTGACTTTACACTCAACTTTTTCCTGGGTAACAAATAAATCTTCCACTGCATAATAGTTTGGAAAATAACTTTGTGAATTCATATTGTTATAAAAATTGTCTATGAGTAAATATCAAGGCAATAATACAAGGGCGCCAAAATACAAACAGCTGTTTTTAGATGTCCGTCAATGAGGCCCGTCAAGAAGTCAAACCAAGGCGAATTCATAACATATGACTACAGATCAGCTGTTTATTTTTTGCTCGTTTTCTCCGCTTGTATTTTTGATCTAGTTAAATTGTCAAATGCTTTGTTGATATATTTTATGACAAAGAAACCAAGTATTTTCCTAAGCGAATTGAGGCGAGTCTACCTGTCATGAATTTGCTTTGCCTTTGTGTATCTCGACATCACGTGACTACGAATTCGCCTCTATTTGGACTTAAGTTTGTTAATACATATCAAGACATAATTATAAGAGGTAGACTCTAGATTCGCTTTTTTTACGGCAAATCCTCTTGCGACTACCTAAGGCAAATTCATAACAGGTAGGCTCGGCTCAACTCGCTTTGGAAAGTACCTGGTTTCTTTGTCAAAAAATGTACTGAAAGATATGTCAACAAAGCATTTGACAATATAACCATATCAAAAATACAAGCAGAGAAAATGAGCAAAAAATAAACAGCTGATATGTAGAGTCCAGCTGTTATGAGTTCACCTTGCGACTACCTGGGCTTAGACAAATGTACAGAACCAAGGTGGATCAACACCATGTAGTCGCAAGAGAATTCGCCGTGAAGAATTTATATTTGGGCTGTCAAAAAAGCTGATACAGTATTCGACTTCGAAGTATGCCAACACAACTTTATTATTAAAGGTTCGAAACGTTTTCCAAGGAACAAGGGAAAAAACAACATCAATTTATGGGTCGATTAAGCTATCTTTACATGGTAATACAAAGTATTAACGACTTTGTAGAATCAAAATATTATGAAATTCTCTTCGTGCTTAAAAAAAGAAAACAAAAGTCTGTTGTAAGTATTTTTCATGTTTACATATTTGGTATGATGATAATACATAAGTTTCTAAAATGGTTTAGAAAATAATCATTTACCGTACGATTGTAAAATTTTTTTATCCGTATTCTCTCCTAATCGATACATTTTGCGTTTACATGATAAGATTTTTTGCATTTTTAGATATATCGTAATACATGTATTACCATGTAAAGACACCTTTATGATAGCAACCGAACTTCAGTTGCGTTGTCAGCCGGCAACTTAAAATTTGTGGTTGCCAAAAGAGCACTAAATGGCAACTGAAATTAACAGCTCTCAGTTGCCATCGGTAATACCGTTTTTAACAACTGAGGTTCGGTTTCCACAAACAATCGACACATTAATTTTCCAACGTACACAGCAAAACAAATATGAAAACACAAATCTAGATTTTTTCCTACCCGTTTGCTTTTCTACACCCTTCACCTATAAACTCAAGACTGAACAAACATGTAAAAAACTCAGCGTCTAAATCCCCTATAATTGTACGAAAAAAAGAATTCTTTCGACATCGCGAAACAGGTAGTCGAATGTTTTCTACATTATTTAATAAGTAAAAATACATGGCAATAGCCCACATTAGTCCTCACATTTCGCTTATATTATCAAAATTACTATAATTTTTTGAATTTCTAGGGGGCTAGAGTGATTCTGAGATTGGCTTATCCCCCCAGAAGGGTTTAGCTACGACAATGGCTACAATGTTCAACAAAACCGGATTTTATGAGCCTAGTTTTCATAAAAAACCAATACCTACAGCTACATATTGTAAATTAATGGTCAGACAGATAAAGTTATTGGAAGAGGGGACGAAGATGCAGAGTGTGTAGTATACGACTCTCTGTACCGGACATTTTTTGTGTATCTTTATTACTTTTGGCTATTTTCTTCTTATTGCTTCATATGATTTTTCTCGTTTCAGCCACAAAATGTATACTTTATGTGTATGCATGTAGCAAACGCAAATATGAAGTAAAAAACTATAACATTTCTGTCTGTCTATTAATTTCCAATATGTAAAAGCTACAGGGAATTGACAAAATTTCTGCCCATCAATGTCCAATATGTAAAAAGGGACTAACTGATGATGAAATTAATCCATGTGAAAAGTCAACAAATAAAACACATGTAAACTGTTAAAACTCCGATACACGTATATTATTTTCTTGTCTCCTATACCAAAATCAGCCGTTAGAACGTTGTTATTTTGATGTTATGCAAAGTACGTGATAAAATTTAAAAAACCCATTCTCATCACTGCATTAAATTGCATATTTCACCACGCGCTTCTTATTCATTTTTCCTCAATGTAGCCAAATTTTTAATGTAAAATACACGTTGTTTTTGTACATCTTACGGCCAAGCTTACCAATAAAGTCGACATTAACTTTTAATCTTACATTGTAAAAAAATACCGTTAAACTATTTACAGATTTTAAGAGCGTTACAGAAAATAGGGGAGGGAGAATTTTCACTCTCCCTAAAATGAGTCAAAATACCGATGTACGTATACATATTCTTTTTCTTTTTTTTGGTCAGATATAATAGAATCAGTTGTTGGAACCTGGTTATTTTGGTGTTGTACAAAGTACTTGGTACAAAATCAAAAACCCATTCTCCATCCCTGCACTAAATCGCATATAATTCACCACGAGTTTCTCTTTCCTTTTTCCTCAATGTAGCCACATTTTTAATGTAAAATAAACGTTGTTTTTGTACAACTTGAACTATTTACAGATTTTAAAAGCATTATTTTCAATTAAAAGAATACGTTATAAAACTATTGGTAGCTTTTCAAAGGCTTCTTTGGTGTGAGGTTTTAGCTATTTTTTAAATATGTATATAAAACACCCTTTTTTGTTGTATGCTTTTTTTTAAAGAGCGTTGGTTGATTTTCAATAAGGGTATGTGGTGTTAATCATATTGTATAGAATACATACATATGTATATTGACATAACAGTTGCTATGTTAACGAAAAACAAAAGAAAATAACAAAACAAAAATAATGGCAATCACCAGGCATAAACAAAAAACACATGTTTTCGAAAATATGACTATTTCCGATGATAAAGCTTAAATATTTTACTTAATACTGACTGACAACTGGAAACAACAGGAAAAAGCTTTCTTGAATATACAAAAAATGACAATAGAAATGTCCTGTATAACAAAAAAGGCCTTAGACAAATAAAATCAGTACGGTTTTAGCAAAGCTACCAGCTGGTCGGAAAATAATATAAAAAAAATACTTTATATATGTATAGAAAAAAATTAGTGGAAAAATATACACACAAACCGATGTAATTAATTTAAAAGTGAGACATAATTAAATTTAGTCTTTAAACGAACTAATTTTTTAAAAAATAAGTAAAATTTAAAACTTGTTTAACTGTTAAAGCAAATAAAATAATCAAGTAAAACTTTTTTAACTTTGAATAAGTAAAAAAGAAAACTGTAATTTTTGGCTTGAAAAATCAATAAAATTTTAAATCAAATCTTAAATTTAATTGAACTTTAAAAACGAATATTAAATAAAATCGATTGAGTCTCATAAATTTGATAAAAAGTTGAAATGAAGATTTAGCTGGAATTAATATTCTTAAAATAGTATCAAAAAGTTTTCCTAATAATATAAGAAAAAATCTGTATCCGTTGTAGCCTGTTTTTAACCAGTAGTTGGTTGTTATATCCTGGTGTCAATGCGCTGTATGTTTTCTAATACTGACATATTTACATACAACAACAAATATGCATACTCACACCCTGCAGATAACGCGACTAGTCCATACACGCATGTAAAGTATACTCCATAGAGAATTAAATAATTAATTGATTTTGAACCAACAACGATTTTTGTAAATACAATTACGAAATTGTAAGTTAAAGGAAAATCAGAAAACTTTTTTTTTTAGAAATTTTTTTGTTGATTTCAAATTTATTTCAATTAAGATTATTTTTATATCAACAATTTTTGTTGATTTCAAATTTATTTCAATTAAGATTATTTTTATATCAACAATGTGAATTGTTGATTTTCCGAACAAATTTTAACTATCATAATTGTTGTATTAACAATATTTTTTTATACAATCACAATCCTCGAAGCGACTTTTTGCTTGTCTGCGAAAAACATTAAATGTCTTTTGGCGGAATTGGACCGGCGAACGCTGGACTAATAGACTAACGATCTTAACTCGCAGCTACAGAGCAATTCATTATTAAATACGCAAATGATGAATACACACAAAACGTGATTTGCTTTGTTTCATCTACGTGTGTGCATTCATTTGTTATATAAACAATTGTGATTGCTATTTTTTTCACAATACATAACAAAAAATTTGGTTAGTGTAGTTTGTTGAAAAAAATTTTCTTGATTTGTTATATCAGCAATGATGATTGTTAATTTTTTTCACAATACATAACAAATTTCTGTGTTTGTCGTATCAACAGCTCAATTTGTTATATTAACAAAATACATGTTTGAATTTAAATTACATATTAACAATTGAAATTGTTAGTTGCAGTTTGATGATAATTTTTTCTGTGTGACCCAAATGTATGGAGTAAACATGGTCGATTCAACATTACGATGTCCTAGGACTGGACCATATAATCCAACTTTGCACTACATCGGAGTAGTCTCAAAACTTTTCCATGTCACCACTTGATGGATTGTTAAAACACGAGCACTTGTCGCTTAACTACAAACTCTTGGGATGCTCTACAGATAATATTGGACTACTTGGTCCATTTTAGCTGAAATGAAGTAGTTACAACATGGTCCTATGTAATGCAGTCATGGACCATATAATTTGCAAATAATAGCTTCTAGTTAACCGACAAATGCTTGCGTTTTAAGGAGTACAATCGTTAAAACCCGAACACTTGAGTGCTCCATCGAATAGTGACATAGAGTAGTTTTAAGACTAGTCCGATATTATGCAGACATGGACCATGTCATTTGCAAACAATAGTTTGTAGTTAAGCGACAAGTGCTCGTGTTTTAACAATTTCAACACGAACACTTGAGTGATCCACCAAGTGGTGACATGGAATAGTTTCGAGACTACTCCGATTTAATGCAAAGTTGGGTTATATGGCCCAGTCCTAGGACATCGTAATGTTAAATCGACCATGTTTTCTCCATACATTTGTGTTACCTTTGAACTAGTCCGTCCTAGTCCTCTATGGAGTATACTTTACATGCGTGTATGGACTAGTCGCGTTATCTGCAGGGAATACATGCACACATACAAGTATAGTATCTACGCATACAAAATTTTACAGTTGTACACCCTTTGCACAGTGGAATGAGTAGAAGAATTTTCTAATTAAAAAAGCAATGACACAATTATGTATGCATAATTTTTTTATTTTTTAATTTTTAAATAAAAAAATTCCAAATCGGGGAGACGGGAATTTGAGGACGGGAAATTAAAAATTTGATACATATAGTCAAAGTATAAATTCAGTGAAAGGAATGTGAAAATTAATATTTAAAATTATTTTGATAAAAAAAATTATATCTTAAACATTACCGAATTTTTCTTTTTTCAAAGTTTGAGCAATTTTAAGCACTGGGAACTATTTGCAGTCAGCATAAATTTTATAGTGATACAATTCCCGTATTATGATTTGTATAAATAGGATAACTGCGATCACATTCAATCGATACAGATATCAAGTGGTGATAAACGGAGATACACATGCGGGCGGACTGATGATGGAAGTGTGGCGACTTCTGAAAACAACGCTGTTCAATTGAGGGATATTGATCTTACTTTTACACACTATGTATTTCACAGTGTGCCTGTCAAATTTCCCTGTATGTACAGTGTAAAAATTTTCAATTAGAGAGTGTTCTATTTTGAGCTGACAAAGCACCTGACATCAGCTGTTCTGCAAGTCAATTGTTTGTGGCGCCAAGAACATAGTGTTTGTGATTCGGCAAATATGTATTAAAATCTATTCGACTTGGCAGTTGGGTTCTTATTCAAAATCAGTATTTTTTTAGTTGCTATTTGTTTTTGTTGTTTTTCCCTTTTTTGGGATGTATGCATGTACAGCATTGTTGCCAGCAAGAATTTTGAAACTTACACATTTACACAGTTTCTTTATATTTCTATAGATTAGCTATTGATATCAAAATCTAAAGATTAGCTGCACAGATGGAGCTACGGAGGGAGGAGCTAGCTATTCAGACATATAGAAAATTCTTTAAAATTTCCTTAGGAAAATCCTCATCAGAATTATCTTAGAAATATCACAAAAGTTTTAAGAATTTCCTCATTTCCTTTTACGCTGTTGGACCGATAAAGGACAATAGTTAGACCATTTGTGCAGCCATACTCTAACCGGATTCTGCAAAAAAATATATATGTATATGACATATGTAGTGTATACCATATGTTACGGTGTATACTTACTATCTAAGTTAATTTATATATTTTTACCCCCTTATTTATAATACTTGTCAAAGGTTTATAAAAGGTTTCTGAAACAAATTTTGTATGGAAATTTGTTTCATACACCTTTTTTTAACATTTTTAAATTTATTATGAATATGGCCCTTATACTTTATTAGTTATTGTTAAAAAACAAAAAAAAAAAACATACGATAAGCATTACATAAAAACATTTTGTTGTTGTTATTTTTAGGTCAACATTGCATAAAAACAAAAAAGGAAACTTATAAAAGAGAATAGAAAAATAGCATAAAGAAATATAAGAAGCATTAGGGAAAATCAATTTCTTTCTACGTTCCAATGCATTAGACAAAAAAAGACAAATTGCGGAATATAACAACAAAAATATTAATGTAATAAAATGCTGCAAAACTAAAGTGACTAAGAAGTAATTGTAATATAAATACATAAATAAAACAAATACAATTAAACTTGCGTAATCCAAAATGGCCACATCATCCTCTTCAACATCTTCATCAAGTCGTTTGGGTAGTGCTTCCCCCTCAACTTCAGTCATATGTCAAGAAGTATTTGATGAGTCTTGTCTACCATCTGAAGAAGGTAAGTGAACTATTTATGTATGTGTGTAAAGTCATTTAATCACATTCAACAGAGCCACCTCAACAGTGGTGATAAGCAAAAATATACACGAGCACTGATGATGGAAGTGTAGCGGCTTCCGAAAGTGACGTCGCTATGTTTTGCTGTGTATGTTGAAAAATTAAGTTGATGTTAACTTTTCCCTAGTTTCTTGGAATATTAACCATGATTCTTCCTGATTATAGCCTAATATTCAATTTGAGTTCATAAGCAAATAAGTTCGAAATAATCTATTTTTTTAAATCAAAGTTGAGCTATTTTTCACTCATTTCAAATCCAAATATCTTTGAAAATATTAAAAATATCTTAACAAAAATAAACTATATTTTCTTCACAACTCGGACAAAACGGAACACTGTCATGTCCGAAACGGTACAAGTACGACCTAAAACAACCATGTCCAGTCAAAAACTGTGTAATGTAGAAGTTCAAGTCGCCGTGTCTTCTTGATAACCATACCCTAATGTCAGGTATCAGTAAGTAAGTCCATCTTCCCTTGTCAGTCGCTGTCCATCGTTCTTGCCACTTCCGTAGACACATATCAGTCACACCATTCGTACTGTCCGAAACGGCTTCTAGTTCGATGGGTATCATGCCGGCAATGACAAAGGCGGCCTCGTCCGATACAGTTCGGAATGCGCTACATACTCGCAGAGCGGACAGCCTATACACAGGGGATATCAGATTCACATATGTAGAGTATTTCAGTGAGTCTGACCATATAGAGGATGCATATAAAATAATGCTTCTTACTATACTGGTTAGCAATCTCCTCTGCAGATATTTTGGACCTCTTGTATTCGGCATGATCCGGCATAGCGCTGAGCAGGTTTTTGATGCCTTAGAACCTATATACTTCAAGTGCTCATGAAAAGACAGACGAGTGTCAATCATTCCTTGGATTCTATGCTACACGTGCCAATATTTAGCCTAATGGTTTCCCTATTTTTCCGACTACTAATCAGAATCGCTTCTGTTTTATGGTCAGCTAGAGCTAGACCCATTGATCTCAACCAAGACCTTACGATCTGAATACTGGCGTTTGCAATGGTTTCCGCCTCTAGTAAATCTTTTGCTTCACATACTAACGCTATGTCGTCTGCGAATCCAACTATCTTTACCTTCTCCGGCAGGTTTAACCTCAATACTCCATCGTACATGACGTTCCACAGTAGTGGACCAAGTACTGATCCTTGAGGTACCCCACCAATGATCTTTCGTCTTCTAGTACCCTTATCAGTATCATAAACTAGTTCTCTATTTCGGAAATAGTCCTGTATAATTGCCAGTAGATATCCTGGGATGTCTAAACTGACTAAGGCATCAACAATATGCTTGCCGTGTTGAAGGCATTCTTTACGTCTAGCGTTACAACTACACAATACTCTTCTGCTCCATTTCTCCACCTCTTCCCTTGGATAGATAGCCTGAGCAGCAGTTTCTACTACAACTTTGATAGCATCTACTGTTGACCTTGCTTTCCTGAAGCCAAATTGGTTATCTGATAAACCGCGGTTAGCTTCAACACAACCTTCCAATTTTCCACTTGTATCTATCATACGCAGCGGCCTATAAGAGGAAGGGTCGTCTAGCGGCTTAGGTAAGAATACTAACTTTTGTCTCTTCCTCATTGTTGGAAAAATGCCCTGGCCCAAGCATGCGCTTATTACTTTCAAAAAATAGTCAGGATGGAGTTTAACAGCTTCTTTTAGTATCATATTCGGAATGCAGTCTAAACCTGGTGCCTTCTTGTCTTTAAATTTTGAGACAGCACCTTCTATCTCGGCAATCGTAACCGGAGGAATGTCGAAAAATTCAGCCGGGTAGCTGTGTTGCCATGTCGGAGTTTCCTGTTGGGGAAAGAGATGATCTACAATTCCCTTGAGGATAGGCTCTTCTCTTGGCGGCGATGGACCAAGACATTTAAGTTTCTTGGTTACCAATTTATATGCAAAGCCCCAAGGATTACTATCTACTTCATCACAAACATTAAGAAAACACCTACGCTTGCTCCTACGAATTGCAATCTTCAACGCTTTCCTTTTATCCTTATATATTTGATGGTGTACACTATTCTCTAAACTACCTCTCGTTCGTGTATACTGCCTTCGGGCACTTATACACTCCGATCGCAAGCTAGAAATTTCATCATTCCACCAGTACACCGGGGGCTTATTTAATGACCTTTTACGCTTTATCATAGCTACGTTACAGGCATTAGTGATATGACTTACTAATTGCACTGCCATGTCTTCAGCTGAACCACTCAGTTCCATGTTCTCCATACAAGCTGCGAAGATATCCTTATCAAAGGTATTTACCTTCCATCCTGTCAAGCCTCGTGCTTGTGCAGTCACACGGGGCTGTTCATCTTGTACATCTATGATTATAGCGCTATGATCGCTATGAGTATAGATGTCGGATATTCTCCAGTGCACTTGGCTTGTGATGCTGCTACTGACAAATATAATGTCAATTACGGATCCAGCATCACCCCTTCTGAAAGTTTGTTCAACTCCATTATTAATGAGTACAACACCCAATACAGAAAAGGCTTCCAAGAGTACTCTACCTCTTGTGTTTGTCGAGGGGCAGCCCCATTCAACAGCCCACGCATTGAAGTCAGCTGCTATTATGACAGGATTTCTTGTAGCTGCATCTGTTACTATATTGTCGACTATTACTCGAAAGTCCTCAATAGAATACCTAGGGGGAATATAGCAACTGTATAGTGTGATGCCAGAGACAGTGGCTCGGGCATATCCAGATTGTGATGTTATTTTATCTCGTATTGTTAGCGTGCTGGTGTTCCATATCGCCGATGTGTCCGTATTATCGGAAACCCAATTTACAGATCCCATGTTCCGATATTATGTATGTATGTATGTATGTATGTATGCATGTATGTATGTATGTATGTATGTATGTATGTATGTATGTATGTATGTATGTATGTTTTTTTTTTTTTTTTTTTTTTTTCATTTGTGGGATGAAAATCATCGAAAGACTCTGGCAGTGGTGGTGTTTGCCAGAAGTGCGAGATTTTAACACGCTAAAAACACCCCTTCACACTGACCCAAACGCTCCCCGTGGTACTACCGCAAGGCTATACGTCTCGGGGTGGGAAAGGTCCTAGACCCTAAATCTAAACTACATGGATTCTTCTGCGAATCTCTTCTAACCTACGAAGTTCCAACAGAACCAATTTTATAAAATTACATACATACGTCCAGTATGTATGTATGTATGTATGTATGTATGTATGTATGTATGTATGTATGTATGTATGTATGTATGTATGTATGTATGTATGTATGTATGTATGTATGTATGTATGTATGTATGTATGTATGTATGTATGTATGTATGTATGTATGTATGTATGTATGTATGTATGTATGTATGTATGTATGTATGTATGTATGTATGTATGTATGTATGTATGTATGTATGTATGTATGTATGTATGTATGTATGTATGTATGTATGTATGTATGTATGTATGTATGTATGTATGTATGTATGTATGTATGTATGTATGTATGTATGTATGTATGTATGTATGTATGTATGTATGTATGTATGTATGTATGTATGTATGTATGTATGTATGTATGTATGTATGTATGTATGTATGTATGTATGTATGTATGTATGTATGTATGTATGTATGTATGTATGTATGTATGTATGTATGTATGTATGTATGTATGTATGTATGTATGTATGTATGTATGTATGTATGTATGTATGTATGTATGTATGTATGTATGTATGTATGTATGTATGTATGTATGTATGTATGTATGTATGTATGTATGTATGTATGTATGTATGTATGTATGTATGTATGTATGTATGTATGTATGTATGTATGTATGTATGTATGTATGTATGTATGTATGTATGTATGTATGTATGTATGTATGTATGTATGTATGTATGTATGTATGTATGTATGTATGTATGTATGTATGTATGTATGTATGTATGTATGTATGTATGTATGTATGTATGTATGTATGTATGTATGTATGTATGTATGTATGTATGTATGTATGTATGTATGTATGTATGTATGTATGTATGTATGTATGTATGTATGTATGTATGTATGTATGTATGTATGTATGTATGTATGTATGTATGTATGTATGTATGTATGTATGTATGTATGTATGTATGTATGTATGTATGTATGTATGTATGTATGTATGTATGTATGTATGTATGTATGTATGTATGTATGTATGTATGTATGTATGTATGTATGTATGTATGTATGTATGTATGTATGTATGTATGTATGTATGTATGTATGTATGTATGTATGTATGTATGTATGTATGTATGTATGTATGTATGTATGTATGTATGTATGTATGTATGTATGTATGTATGTATGTATGTATGTATGTATGTATGTATGTATGTATGTATGTATGTATGTATGTATGTATGTATGTATGTATGTATGTATGTATGTATGTATGTATGTATGTATGTATGTATGTATGTATGTATGTATGTATGTATGTATGTATGTATGTATGTATGTATGTATGTATGTATGTATGTATGTATGTATGTATGTATGTATGTATGTATGTATGTATGTATGTATGTATGTATGTATGTATGTATGTATGTATGTATGTATGTATGTATGTATGTATGTATGTATGTATGTATGTATGTATGTATGTATGTATGTATGTATGTATGTATGTATGTATGTATGTATGTATGTATGTATGTATGTATGTATGTATGTATGTATGTATGTATGTATGTATGTATGTATGTATGTATGTATGTATGTATGTATGTATGTATGTATGTATGTATGTATGTATGTATGTATGTATGTATGTATGTATGTATGTATGTATGTATGTATGTATGTATGTATGTATGTATGTATGTATGTATGTATGTATGTATGTATGTATGTATGTATGTATGTATGTATGTATGTATGTATGTATGTATGTATGTATGTATGTATGTATGTATGTATGTATGTATGTATGTATGTATGTATGTATGTATGTATGTATGTATGTATGTATGTATGTATGTATGTATGTATGTATGTATGTATGTATGTATGTATGTATGTATGTATGTATGTATGTATGTATGTATGTATGTATGTATGTATGTATGTATGTTGTAAAGTTGTTACTACTCCATGCGCACATAGTACACATGCATGTATTAGGTTAACTAAAAAAAAAAAAAAAACAGAACATGTATTTTTTGTCTTTATAGATTTTGTTTTAGTGCTAGACACTTAAGTTAGTGTTTAGACACTTTAAATTTTCCAATTTCGTGTTAATTGGTGTAGTCTGTAAAATAGACTACACCAATTCACACTGATATTTAAAACAATAAAAATGAAAGGCTGTTCTATCAGTTAATGTAATTTTGACTATGTAATTTAGACAATTTGCTGTATCGTGGAAACCGTTGAAATAAAAAAACGCTAAAACTAAAAAATTCCGAAATTAAAAATATGTCAAAACGAAAAATTGCCAAAATGAAAAAAATAGATCGCTAAAACGAAAAAAAATTATCAAAACTAAAAAGATCGCAAGAAAATAAAAAAAAAACGCAAAAAACGAAAAAAGTCGTCAAAACGTAAAAAGCACTAAAACTAAAAAAACTCAAAAACTCAAAATATCATCAAAAACGAAAAAATCGACAACGAATTAAAAAAATCACCAAAACGGAAATAAAAGCGTCAAAACTAGATAGAATCGCCAAAAAGCGAAAAAATCGCCAAAAACCGAAAAAATCCACGAAACCGAAAAAAGCGCCAAAACTGAGCGCCGAAACTAAAATAAATCGTTAAAACTAAAAATATCATCAAAAAGGGGGGAAAAACGTAGAAAAGCGCCAAAACCTAAAAATCCCCAAAACTAAAATAATCGGCGAAAAAATTAAAAAAAAAAAATCGTAAAAAAAACAACGAAAAAAATCACGAAAATTAAAAAAGCGGCGAAACCAAAAATTCGTCAAAACAACGAAAAAAACTTGAAAAAAAAACCAAAATTAAACAAAAAACACAACGTAAAAACTGCCAAAATGAAAAAAGGGGCAAAACGGAAAATGCTATACATAGTTGTATTCGTACGGAACCCTTCGTGTGCGAGCCAAAGTCGTACTTTACCTAATTTATTTATTCTTTAACTCTGCTATTAAAACTGACATTAAATATTAAAAGTAATAATACCAACTGTTGTTGTAATTATTATCCAAGCCTTTTTAACCTCAAAATTAAAGTGGAAAACATTAAGTTAAAAATGCAAATACAGTTGTAGCTTATTAGTACAAGTGTTGTTGTTGTTTTTAACCATTTTATAATGTTAAGGACTTTTTTTGTGACAAACCTTAATAATTAAAAGCTTTAATTGAGACTCAGCCATTTTCTAAACAGAAGTTGTGTGTGTATGTGTCTGTGTGGGAAATAATTGCTATGACAACTACAGCACTTTACGCAACATTCTGGTAAATCATGAGTCAGTTAATGCACCGTAAAGGAGTCTTATTAAAATATTATAGTACTTATTTACTAGAATAAAATAACGTTGAAATAAGCAGGTTCGGATTTAGCTCAAGTATGGGAGGGGGGACATTTTACATAAAAAAGAAAATTTCTAAAAAATTTATTTTAGAATTGGGAGTGATATTTCATAGCTTTTGGGAAGGAAAATATCCATTTTTCCCCTCCCGTGGCTCCGAGCATGGAATAAGGTTAACTAAAAGTAATATTTTACAAATATCACACAGTTGCAAACTTCTGCTGTTATACGAGCAGATCTGCAAGGGTAAAAGAAAGTAAAAAGAAAACTTGGCTAGTGCTGAGGACATATTAAATTTTAAAGCAGTTTGTTAGTTACACGTAACTAACAACAAATTAATGCATGTTGTTATTTAAACTTACACCTACACACACCCACTTAAATTCAGAGCCATGTAAGTTGAAGAAAGAGTAGCCAGATGTTATTAGAAAAAAAATCAAATTGAGAAATAAAAATTTTGGGCCTTCATAAACCTTTGATAAGTATTATGAATAAGCCAGTTTAGCTTTATCCTTCTTCAAAAATGGAGAAGGTTATGTTCCTCATTTATGTATATTTTTTCTATGTTCACAGATTTCTCTGCCATTTGTGAAGCGATTCTTTCTTTTTTATATGAAATGATCACTCCGCACATGGTCCAATTTTCACCAATATACGAAAAGAGGAGGGATACCTTCCGTATAGGGGTACTATATCACTGAGTCTTCAAACTTGATGTGAATTCCTTTATGGGATATACGCTTAGTCCAGCAGAAAAGTGGTGATGTAGGCGCAGGGGTACCTCGCATACAAGGAAATCGTTAATTATCATATATCTGGACTACTATATAAGTGAGAATGTTCAAAGTTGGCGCTAAAATAGTCAATATGCGTAATCCAATATGCGTAAACAATATGCGTAAACAAATTAATTATCGCATATTCGGAATACTATATCACTGAGTCTTCAAGATTGGTGTGAATTCATTTATAGAAAATTCGCGTAATACAGCAGAAAAGTAGTTGCGTAGGATCAGGGGAAGGATTACCTCCCATACAATGTAGTCACTAATTATCACATATTTGGAACGTTATATCAGTGAGAATCTGCAAACTCTGTGTGAATTACTTTATAGTTAGTGCACGTAAAACAACAGAAAACTGTTGGTGTAGGAGCGGCTGGGGAGGTACCTCCCATATAAAGTAATTATTAAATATCACATGTCTGGAATACTATGTCTGTGAGTCTTCAAAACCGGTGTGAATTCCTTTATAGTCAATGTGCGTAATCTAGAAGAAAAGTGGTGTCGTTGGAGCAGAGGAAGGGTTACCTCCCATACAAATTAATCATTAATTATCGAATATTTGGAATATTATATCAGTGAGAGTCTACAAACTTGGTGTTAATTACTTTACAGTCAATGCGCGTAATCCAGCAGAAAAGTGATCTTGTAGGAGCAGGGGAAGGGGCACCTCCTACATAAAGTAATCATTAATTATTGCATATCCAGAATACTATATCAGTGAGAGTTTTCACACTTGTTGTGAATCGCTTTATAGTCAATCCGCGTTCAAAAGAAGAAAAGTGGTGGTGTAGGAGTGGGGAAGAGGTACCTCCCATACAAAGAATTCATTAGTTGTTGCATATTTTATCCTAATTATTACATATTTGGAATACATGTTGCGAATTTCTTTATATTCAAAGCGCGTAATAAAAAAGAAATGGAGTGTAGCGGCAGCGATGGTGGTACTTTCCATACAAAGAAATCATCAAATGTCGCATATTCGGAATACTATATCGGTGAGATTCTTAAAAATAGATGTGAACACCTATATAGTGAATGCACGTAATCCAGCAGACAGAAAAGTTTTGGTGTAGGAGCAGAGGTAGAGGTACCTCCCATATAAAGTAATCCTTAATTATCACATATTAGGAATAATATATCAGTAGGAGTCTACAAACTTGGTGCGAATTCTCTTATAGTCAATGCGCGTAATACAACAGAAAAATGGTGCCGTATTCAAAGTATTCATTAATTATTGCATATTTGAAATACTATATTTCCTAGAGTCTACAAACTTGGTGTGAATTCCTTTATAGTCAATGCGAGTAATCCAGCAGCAAAGTGGTAGGGTGATAGTGAGGCAGTGGTACCTCCCACACAAAGGCATTTTTAATTATCGTATATCTGAGAAAATATATTAGCGAAAATTTTTAATCTTGGTGTGAGTTACATACTTGGAAGTCAGTGTGCGTTGTCCAGCGCGAAACTAAGTGGGTGGGAGTGGGGATCGGGTACCTTCCATACAAAGTAATATTTAATCTGTGTATATATGTACAAAAAAGAGTAAAGGTGCTGACTGACTGATTCCTAAAAAATTAAATGGTTCCATCTTTCAATCCTTTGTTTTTGAGGTAATTGAGAATATTGACTCTAAAATCTATCTGGCAGCCCTAAACGGGATATTAAAATAATTTCGCCATTTTATTGTGCAAAACAATTTAAATTTATTTTCTTTCTAGTTGCATTTGAAAATTTGTTGCAATAAGTTTCAAATAAATAAATATTAAAAAGAACACTCGTTTACTACGAGTATGTAGCTGTGTTAAAATTATAATGTGTGTGTTTTGTAAGATTATAAATAAAATCTAACATAAAAAAAGGCTTAAATCTAGGCTACTTTGGGTAATTAAAATTGACACATGCCTACATAAGTTGCGTGCCTATTTAATATTTAAGTATGGAAAGTGAAAATTTCACACAAAAATGTACAAACTCGGTCAATTCTTGTTAATTTTATGTTTCAAAAGGGTGTGAATATTTACACTACTTTTTAAAGGACTTTTTTCTCTGCCTGTTAAAGAATTATTAAAGAAAATTCATAAGAGTTTGTAGCACACCATAACCTGTAAGAAAAAAGTGTCTATTTTAAATTTGGGTTAAAAACACATACATTTTATTATCTTCATATGAAAAGAAAGTCTTTTTCTGGACAGAAATCTCTTTCATTATATTGAATAATGAGTGTTAGAATAAAATCGAAGGAGACTTTCCAGTCAGGTTGACTACATCTACATCTACTACATGTTTGATTTACTAGTTCTGATAACACAGGAAATATAACAATAATAACACTGTACAACAGAAAAAAAGAATAAAAATAAAAAGGTTCGAAAGGCGGATTCAGGTAAAGAGGACCAAAACAAATTATACGTGTTTTGGCGTTTTGAAAGTTTACTCCTGGGATTCATTTTAGGAGGAGTTAAAATTCCCCCGCCCTTCTACACATTGTTATAGTGAATCGGCATAGGAAATCTTGTAAATCTTACATTTTAGGTACAAGATGTATTCAGTTTAATGTAAAGCTCTGCGCGGAAAATTTTTGTGGAACATTTTAACTCTCTAACTCTTCGCTGTGTGGGTCTTTTGGTCCCTTTCTTGAAAAGGGGACCAAAAACTCCCCTTAAACAGTAGGCTGAAATGTGTCCTACACAAAATTTTTTTCACAAAATTCTACTATAGGTCTTCAAAGATTCAAAAGTTTCAGACTCGCCTTGAATGCCAGAAATCGTTCAAAATTTAAATGTGTTTAGGGGTTAATTTCGTACTTATTCACAATTAGTACTTGGCATAGTAAATAGTGTAAACCTTACGTTTAAGGTATAAGATGTGTTCAGCACTTTTATGTAAAACACTACGATAAACATTTTTGTGCAACATTTTAACCCTCTAGCTCTTCGTTGTATGGGTCTTGTTGTCCCTTTCTTGAAAAAATCTGAAAACGAGTTCAAGGGTTAGTTTCGTAATTATACACAATTAATATTCGGCATAGGATGAAATCTTGTAACCCTTACGTTTGCGGTATAAATTAAAACAATTTTGTAGAACGTTTCAGCTCGCTATATCGCTGCTGAAGGGGAGTTTTTTGTCGCTTTTTTGAGAAAGGTACACATAGACCAATTCAATGTTCCTCGTGGTGTTGACCACAATTCGAATTTTATTCAAAATTACTGGATTGTGTAAACCGATTATGGTAGAGAAGACAAACAAATATATATATATTTGTGTGTCGCCGTTTTGCAAGATCACATCGGAATATTATTTTAGGGGGGTTAAAGTTTCCCCTTTTGGCTTATTCCTGCAGCGTATCGGTATATGGAACTATGTGTTTTTTACATCTGAGGTGTAGGGCATGTTCAACAAATTTGTAGAAAAGATTAGGGCAAATATTTTTGTGGAACATATTAACCCTATAACGGTAATTTTTGGCTCTTTTCTAACAAATCGTAAAAAACAGACATACAAATGAGGAGTGCGGGGATGAATTGTTCTACAAAAATGTTGGCCATAAAGTTTTACTATCGGTCTTCAAAGACAACCAAGCTCGAGACTCAACTTGTACTCCAGCATTCATTGAAAACTTAATACATATTCACAATTGGACTAGGCAGAGGAAATCTTGTAAGTCTTGCGCTTAAGGTATAAGATGTGTTCAGCACTTATGTAAAACACCACGAGAAAATTTTTTCTAGAACATTTTAACAATGTAACTCTTCGTTTTATGGCTCTTTTTTTAGATTTCTTTAAAAAGGGGCAAAAAACTCCCCTTCAGCGGGGATATAGGGGTCTGGAAATGTAGCACAAAAATATTGGCCATAAAATTCTACTATAGGTATTAAAAGAGATCGAAGCTCCAGACTTCACTAGGACGCGGGAAATCATTCAAAACTTGAATTGTGATTAAGGGAAATGTGTTAAAGGCATAGGAAATCTTGTAAGCTTTATGTTTAAGATATAAGATGTGTTCAGCTTTTGTATGTACAAGACCACGAGCAACATTTTTGTTGCAGATTTTTGCCCGCTATAACGCCGCTGAAGGGGAGTTTTTTGCTCTTTTTTTTCCTAATATCTGCAGAAATCAGATTTTTTTCAATTATCGCGGTTTTCCGCGGATATCTCGAAAACGGTTCGTAGGAAAAAGAAATGAATTTCAGTTTTCGTTTCAGCGATCCATAATTAACTTAAAAACCACTTTTTGTTTTAAGCTTCATTTTTGTTCCAAACTACCGCAATTGAAGATTCTATAAAATTTTCCAACTTTTTCTACATTATTGTCTATAACTTTAAATACATATAATAATTTTACCACTCGGTAGACATGAAAGTGAAGCAAACATATTTTTTTCGACAATTTTAAAATTGACATTTTTTAAGACATAGCGATTTTAAATTTCGGGAATCGAAAACTTTTTTAAAAATATTTTTGGGTTCCGAGAAAATTTACGTCATTTTGGATGGGGTTTTATAACCTTTCAGACGGTATGTTGCTGAGGTCTGTAACTTAAGCACTTTTAGAGATATTGACAATTTTTTAAGTAAACTCAACTTTTATAGATATATTTTGTATTTATAATTTTTATGAAGTCATATCTCCACAATCGAAAGAGATAGAAATCCAAAATTTGATATCCAATACTCTAATATAAGAAAAAGTTTCCACAAAACGTGTTATCCAAATCGAAGATGGTGATGTCCTCCCGTTGGTTGATTTGTGGTAAAATAACTCTATTAAGTTTTAAAAAAATTTTTCTTGCCTCAATATTTGGAAGCCAATACAAGGAGATAAATTAAATTTAACCAAATATTTTGTTTTCTTTTCTAATTTCTCCAAAGTTTAAGTTTAAAAAACTAATTTAATATTTATTAAATTTACTTGTTGACCTTTGACCACAAAGAAAAGATTGGAAAGTTTTTTTTGCAATTTTATTGTTGTAATTGCCATAACGAAGCAGCAAAATTTAATAATAAATATTAACAACGTTTATTCGTCTATCTAGATATAAGCTATAATATATGCATCTATCTTTAAACATTTTGCTTATTTATATTCAGTGATAGACAATCTTTTTTTTTAAACTTATATTTATGTCTTTATAGAAATCAACGATTACGCTGCACTGCTTGGCATTGATCCAGTTAAAGAACAGCATTTGTTGTATTTGGCTAAAGAAGGTTTGATGCAGGCACTGCCTGACGATTGGAAAATATGGTGAGTTTAATGCAAGGACATGAAATATCCTATTAAAAAAGATAATAAAAACATAAAAATTTTCTCTTCAAAATTAAATAGAAAAAGAAAACTAACTATTGTCATTCATTGTCTGCGTTTGTTTCCTTTTCTAGTTATTCGGAGGAAAAATGTGGTCATTATTATTATAATCTTAAAACAAAAACCTCACAATGGGAACATCCACTCGACGATGTTTATCGAAATTTAGTAGAAAAAGCAAGACAAAAGCATCACAATACAGAAACACAACAGCAACACAACAACGCCTCAAATGTCATCATCACAGCTTTTACAACTAATACCACTACAACCTCAATAGCACCCACCACTACAAATATGGGGGTGGTGGATAATTCTGATGATGCCTCACAATTGGATTCCGGTATACGCAGTTTACAGGGCACCGATGAATGCGATAATACAACCAACACTTTAGAAATGTCTTCGCCCAGTACAACCCAAATGACTCAGGGAGCGATACCCAAACAAAATAATACATTAGGCTGCAATACAACAAATTCTACATCATCTTCTACCACGCCAAGTGGTTTTAGTGGTGGTGTTAGCCGTTTTTTAGAATCAAGAACGAAAAACTTTGGTTCTACATTTATGCCTGTTAAAAATACCCGGTTTGAAGTGGCCAAAACTAATCCCCAGTTAGGTTTCAATATGCGTTTGGCAAATGATAATCTTATGCAAAAATTTCCATTGGTCAACAACAAACCAGAGATGACCACGACCGATGGTGGTCCAAATCCCAGTGAAAAGAAAGGTTTCACTTTATCGGGTACGGGAGCCATGTTTCTGAAATCAAGACGACAATTGGAAGTGGGCTTAAATCAGGCTTCTAACATTATTACCCATCCTCATAATATCGTTAATAATAGTTCCAGTATAATAGTGGAAGGTTTGGCTGGTACTCCTCCCGGAGTTAAAGGCATTTTACGTGATTCCAGTTTAACTGACATGCGTAGACGTATGGAAAAGGATCAACATGATGATACAGGCGATGATAAAAAGCGTGTACATTTTAATTTAGAAGAATGTACTAAGCTGCG
The DNA here is from genome assembly GCA_956483635.1 of Panzeria rudis. Classification (NCBI taxonomy): domain Eukaryota; kingdom Metazoa; phylum Arthropoda; class Insecta; order Diptera; family Tachinidae; genus Panzeria; species Panzeria rudis. The sequence goes on from OY101451.1 coordinate 98,370,080, forward strand.
TGGTTCTCCAGAGGAAGATCCAAGCAGTTCACGCAAATTGACCCAAAGTCCTGAAATATCCGCAAATTCTGATGATGATGCCCAAGATGATGATCCCTGGGATGATGATGATGATGAAGAAGAAGATGGTGAGGAGTTAAATGATTGTGTGGGCATTAGCAGTCTATCTTTGGATGGAGGAGTAGCATATCAACGCAGTCTAAATCCCTTCCTAATTAACGATGAAAAACATCTAAAAGAGGTTAAAGTTATACCAGTGTCCAAAACTCAGACCATACAAATGCTAAAAGCTCAAAGCTTTTCTATGGATTTGCCCGATAGAGAAAAGGCTAAAATAACCGATTTGACTAGAAGCCAAAGTGTGGAGCACACCCAAACCTCTAATGCCTCAGCTGTACAATATTTAGATAAACTTAAAGAGAGTACAGCCATAAAACCTCTTTACGAAGACACTGATTCCGATTCGAAAGGCAGCTCAGTAAGAAGTTTTATAATAAACAAATCCGAACAAGACTCTTTACATTCAGCGGCACCCTCAAACAATCCTTTTGATCTAGATGAGCTGGGTCGTAAACACAGTCGTGAAGTGCAACAACTAGAAATGAAACTACAATCGGTGAATAATGAAAAACCCAGTGTAAGATCTTTAAAAGTGGCTTCCAAGCTGGTAAGTTTCCTTAAGAAAGACAGTGAGAAGACTGTGGAAAAATCTAAAGATGTGACTGAAGCTGAAAAGAACTCTCAACACAGGCAAGAAAAATTGGAACAAGAAAAGCAATTATGGTTGAGGGAAGAACGTGAACATTTAGAACAACAGCTACAAAATGAAATTGATTTGATAAAGAAAGACCATGAACAGAAATTGAAAAATATACGACATGAATACGATCTGCGTTTGACTTCACATCGCCATCAAATGGAAGAAGCCATTGAACTGCAATTTGATGAGATACGCCATCAGTTGGAGGAAGAACTGGACACAAAACGCAAAGCCGTGGTGGATGAACACAAGGCACAAATGTGTACGTTACAGAAAAATCATGCCGAGATCCTGGAAGATTTGGAAAGAGACCTAAAGAGTGAAGAGGAAATTTTGAAAAAGGAACATGCTTTGAAGCTAAACGAAATGAAAGATAAACTCAATCATGAACTTGAGTTGGAGAGGCAACGTATGCGAGACACAGGAGAAGATAGGCTCTACGAAAAAGTGCGCTGTGAAAAACGTTTACTAGAAGATAAATACAGATGCCTAAAAGAGAAATATATAAGACTTAAGACCGATGTTAAGTTATCACTAGAAAGGCGCAATCGACGGCGTGAGGCTCAAGCTTTGCAGCAACAAAGTTTACATACTTGTACTACAGGTTCCGAAACAGAACGATCCACATCGAATAAACCTTCTATAGGCAACAGTGACAATCGTTCTTTATCTTACTCAACTTCCTGTCAGAACAGTATAGGTGTTTCTGGAAAAACTGGCAAACCACCTTTGCCTCCGAAAACTCATTTGCATCCTCCCAACAAAGATGCTTTACTTCAGCAGCAGCAGCAGCAGCAGCAGCACCAAAGTGATCGTAGTACTGAAAAAGGTCCAGCAGCCGTGACACGTAAACCTGGTATAGCTTCGAAATATATTAAACATTTGCAAGCTCAGGATGACACCACTTCAATGAGTCAATCGGATACTACTATTTCAAATAACTATTCTAAGGGCCGCTATTTACCAGCTCCTCAACCCCTACTAAGCGATAATGGTAATTCGGACTCGGAAGCCTTTCAAAGCAACCAGGAGAATAATAATAATTCTCGTGGTGGTGGTGGCGTGCAACGTAAGAAACAATTTTCTCGCCTTAAATCGGCCTCTACTTCTCGTTTGAACAATTCCGAAAATTTTAAAACTGATCGTCCTTGTACTCCTGTGGAGAATTTGCGCCATCAACTGCAAAAACTAGAAGATCTGGAAGATCAATTTCCCGAAAATACTCTAGATGCTACCTATCATTTACGTTATCCCTTCTCTGATATTTCGAATGCTGACTATGCAGCAGCCGGTGCAGCCAGCTCTGAATTGGAGTTTTTCAAACATCGCATACATCTCGAACGTGATTCGGTGAGGCGAGCCAAGGAATCTTTGCGCACTCAAAGAACCAATTTCCGTGCTAGACAACGAGAGATCAAACAAAGACACAAGGCCATGATAAGTCGCCATAGTTTAGATCAATTGATACAGGAAGAAAAGGAGCTTACCGAAATGGAGGTGAATTTGCATCGCACTAGAGCTTTATTGGGCGAAAAAGTTATTCGTTTGCGCCATTTGGAACAAAGTCTATTGCGCATTTACGAAAAAGAAAAGCCAAGTATGGATCTTTTGGGTGTGGAGCAAAAAGAAGATGCTACTTTGAGTGATTTATCATCACATTCTAGTTCAGGCTTTAGCAGCACTGATTTTGCCAGTGGCGATACCCAAAACTTGAATAAACGCAAAGATCTTTATCAATTAGAATCGAATGATTGCATCAAGAATTTGGAGATTTTAAATGCAGAGATAAGAGAAATTTTGGATTTGTTGGGTAAAACTGGACAGCATGGAGGTAAGTGATGATATTTGTTTATATTTTACTAATTGTATCTTCAATATAAATTGAACTAACAAAATTATTACTTACACTGTCCAACAAAAAAAATTAACAACTTTAAACACATTTTAAGTCTTGGACTATTTTTGACGTTCGAGTTGAATTCGGAGGCTTATAGTACAATTTTATGACATATATTTTTGTAGAAACATTTAACCAGCTATATCTCTGTTTAAAGGTAGCTCTTTACTCTTTTTCAAGGAAGGGACAATAAAAGAGTCAGTCAAACAGTGAAAAGTTAGAGGATTAGGTTAAGTTAGATGAGCTACCAGTATGCTGGCAGTACACCAGGAGGCCGTTAGTCCAATTCTGATACCCAGACGACTATCTGTACCCTACACATTCCTACGAAGCTCTGCTATTCCAGCTCCTGAGAACCACCCATACCTTTTTACAAAGCGTAACAGGCATATCCCGCCGGAAACGATTGCCGAGACGTCGTACCCTGCGCTCCTGCAGAGCCAGACAGTCATACAGGGTGGCGCAATATTAATTATCCAGTTTGGTTTTTTAATAACTTTTTTACTAAATAAAAAAATAATTTTGAGTGATGGAAATCTTGATTTGGACTTGTATATTTTTTTCTGTTAGTGGAAAAGATGATATCCGCCAGTGTCGATACACATTTGAGCACGTTTTATCGCATTTTCCATGACTTTGCGCAAGATTTCCGGTGATAAATGTTCGCATTCCTTTCGAATATTCTCCTTAAGGGCTGCAATTGTCTGTGGCTTGTTGTCATAAGCTCGCGACTTCAAATAGCCCAAAGAAAGAAGTCTGGCGATCTGTTGGCGACCAGGAAACGCTTCCTTCACAGTATCAATTGTGGCTCTCCACTTAACAGAACAAATTATAAAGGTCCAAATAAAGATTTCCATCACTCAAAAGAATTTTTTTATTTAGTAAAACAGCTATTCAAAAAAAATATTGGATGATTAATTTTGCGCCACCCTGTAGATAAGATGCTGGCCAGCCTCTTCATCTTCTTGGTGAAGTGGTTCCTGCAGTAACCATCATAGCGAAATCATAAACGTTCCGATCGCACAGTGCTTCGTAATGATTCCAACCAGGAGTGCAAGAAACCTTCTTCGTACTGATAGGAGTGGCTTGTTCTTAAATCTACTAACTCCGACCCAGAGTCTTAGATATTCTACAAATGCTAATTGCCGACCACCTGAGTGCCACCTTCCTAGGCGACTACTCTTTAATCTCATTTGTCAACTTAGTGCTCCGATAAGGAGCACGACAGAAGTAGTAGCCTATGTAGATAGGCTACTACTTTTGTAACATTTCCATTTAGTTGAAATAGGATTTTATTAACGACAAGGTTTGAAAAGAGTAGAGAAAGAACTCAATCCTGCGGCGTGGATATTGTCGCAACCTTCCTCATTGCATACTTATACCTAGACTGCAAATTGTAGTCCTTCTATTGAGCACGTTCTTTGTCGGGTCTGTACCCCAATTTCATAAAGGACACCAATTGACGAGGTTTTACTCACATTATTAAATGCGTCTTCTTTATCCAAAAAGAACGCCATAACATATTCTTTCATGTCAAGGACATCATCTATGGTGCCTACAATATCATGCAGTGCTATTGCCACAGACCTACCCATTTAGACGATTTCTCCCTGCCAAATATTATTGACTACGTTCTCTCATTATACAGGGTCCGCCAGATAACTTTTTTTTGAAAATGCTATAAAAAAAACTACTGAATATTTTCTTAAATTTCTCTCTTTATTTGAAAGTACAATCCTTCCGGTTAATAATGAAAAATAATTTCATTCAAATGGCTGCCTCGGCTGGCCATGCAGTAGCCTACACGATCGGTCCAATTTTTAAGCACGTTATCGATTGTGTGCAGCTGTATTTCACCAATGGCTTCACGAATATTGTCCTTTAAAGCGTCAATTGTCTCTGGCTTGTCGGCGTAACACTTATCTTTGACGGCACCCCACAAATAATAGTCCAACAGTGTCAAATCGCAGCTCCGAGGTGGCCAAACGACATCAGCTCTGCGGCTGATAATGCGATCTTCAAAAACAGGGCGCAAAACATCGAGTGTAGCTTCGGCTGTGTGGCACGTAGCGCCGTTCTGTTGAAACCAAATGTTGCCAATATCCTCCTCTTCAATTTTTGTGATGCCAGTTTCTATAACTTTTTTCACGAGATAACGAACATACGGAGCTGACGGTGCTTCTCTTCTTCCAAAATCCGTACGCAATTTTCGCACACATTCTGCAACATTACCATGATTTTCAAAGTAATGTCGCAATATTTCCCAGCGTTGTTCAAGCGTATACACAACCATATTCGTTCAGCGGAAGGATAAAACTAATTATCTGTCAAATCAGACATGAGCTAAGTGTTACCATTCACGAAATAAGCACTAGTTGAAAAAAACGTTAGATGGCGGACCCTTTATAATTTCTTTTAATCACTGTAAACTGTAAATGAAATTTATATTAGCAAATTTTCTTTTCTAACTAGCTTTAACTGCTCCGATGATTTCTCCATCTGAATTAAATTGGTCGCATATGCTTAGCTCCGGATCGGTAGCAACTAATAATCCTTCACCAGGTAACACCAATATTAATCTACAACAACAACTTAATGCCGTTAGCAATGTACCTTCTCCACTACATACAGCTCATTCTATTCCAACTTTAGCAGATCGTTTGGAAACCTATCGACAACTGGCTACAGGACGCATGCAAAACTCCATTATAGCTGCCAACACTATAGTCTCTCAAAATCCCAGGGCAGTTAGTTACACCACTAGTTTGGTGGAGCGTACCAGAGACTTGCGTAATTGGCTAAGGCAGGCCAAAAATGAACATGAGCTATTGAACAGCATGACACTGGGCTTAAGCGGTATACATCCCAATAACCAATTGACCGCTAATGGTGCTTTGGGTGCTAGTGGCAGCGGTGCTGGTGGTGGCGGTGGGCCACAGACGAATCTATAATTAGAAGATCAGGATACTAAAATGCCCGGTATAGTATTCTGTTGTTGGCGTAAACAGGCTACTTTAGCCTAAGATTATACTAAACTCAATACATACTAGTTTTCCAAAGAAACATTGGCGAATGAATGGTTGGTTGGTTGTTTATTTTAAATATTTTATAGCAAAAGAGAAGAATGTATTATTAGTGCCAAAGATGAAAAAGAGAGAATTAAACAGAGTTGTTGCTAAAGGTTTTTTTTTAAAGAAATTTTTTAAATTAAGTCTATGCAAGAAATTAAATAAGTGTTAAAACAGAAAAAGGTAAAAACTAAAATTATTACAAGCAAAAACTATATTGATTAAAAAAATCATTAAAGTAGATTTGTTATAGAAAATATTATCAAAGAGAAATATCAAAGAAAATTATTAAAAACATACAATAATTGAATAGAAGTTATTACACTTTTACTCTCTATCTCTAAACTGTTAAATTGTCACTGAAAGACTTTTAATATTCTACTTTTATCTCAACTTGTACTTAATTATATTTACACCGTGCAACAAAATTATTTATTTTTTGTTAAGACATCTATCTGATAACCACTATTTTTTACTAATAGTGGATATAAAACTATATGGATGTTTTTTTGTATAGTATATATTTTTTTAATTTTGTAAGCCTATGACGGGCGTTGCAGCTTCGGGCAATGGCAGGTAATGTGTTCGACTGTTTGTGGCTCCTCTACATCCTCATACAGTCTACAGAAATCGGTAGTGCTAATTTCCCAAATGCTGGTCCTCGCCCTGATCGAGCAGTCACCAGTCAACTCTTAGAACTATCCTATTCATGCATACGCTCATATCCACATATCCATCGAGACTCTATAATCCTCTCTATTTTCCCAGTAACGAATGATCCTATCCATCACCTAATTATTGAGCTCCCTATATGTAGTAGTGACCAATCGGCAATTTAACCAACCCATTACTTACTTCCCCATCTAAAAACTAACCTATTCTTGGTAGTCTTATTTCTCTCAACATTACAGGGACCTGCAGGAGAGTCTTCAACTTGATTATGGATAAATATAGTGTCAGACTATGTTGGGTATCTGGCCACTGCAATGTTGAGGGAAATGAAACTGCCGTAAGATGAGAAAATGTGTGACAGATAGATTAAACTACCGAACTCTGCAATTCTATAATTGGGTGTTGAGCAGGGCCAAACGTTCAATGGGCGAGTAGTTCAATGCAGTCGCTAACTAGTTTCGATTTGACACTGTATCTCTTCAACTCTTTTAGCGCCGCCTGACTATCAACGTAGAAGCTTACCTCCTCGCTTCAGCCACATTTTTGGCTACCAATCCTGTGGCCTTTAGGATCGCAAGGATCTCAGTTTGGAAAGCACTACATTTATTTGGGAGCCTGAAAGACTTACGAACGTCCGTCCCCAAAATAAATATACCAGCGCCTTTTCTATTCCCATTATTGACCCGTATGTAAAGACCACACAGCCCTCGCAGAACCAGAATCAGTTTATACCCAAAAGTCCCTGTCTGGAATAACTATTGAGGATGTCCTGTTAAAATCAATTTTAACGATCTAGGAAACCGTAAACACATTGTTTATGGAGACATACCCAATAAAACTAATTTCATTTAAAATTCCTGTATGACACGATAATCTAGTTCTCACCAAACATACCTCCGAAAGCCTCAGCCTCTTAAGCCGCACAAGATTATTGAGCGAAAATCTTGATAAGTTACTTTTTCTCAATAAAAATATGTAAACAAAAATACAAATAGAACATTTGTATTTGTATGTAGAGACTAAACGTGATGGCGATTCATTTCAGGCTCAACCTCAAATGGGTACGCGGACAAGGGTCCATTTGAGTCATCATCATTGCGGATGACCTTGCTACGGGATGTCGATATTGACAATCTCTGCGGTCTCCCACTCTCATCTTGCTGGAGACGAATTGATGCTGTTCTTATCCAGACGGCTCAAACCAGATCGTACAACGAGTCAACCTGCTCTATAGCGAGAACTATCTGCCCTCGCCTCGACACTAATATAACTAAACAGCTCCTTAACTTCCAAAAGTTACATTTGAGGAACCTCATGACCACGCGCTGTACTTTTGGGATCCACGCTAGATGCATGGGTCTCCCCTACAACGATTACTGCTTAATGCTGACTTTAGATGACACGCTCTATCACAAAGGCACCATTGATTTAACCTAACCGTAGAGGTGATAACACTCCTCCCTGTGGCGCACCCCGTAATTTTTTTCCTCAGACTTTTGCTTCCCATATTCCAGTTGATAATTCTAATGGTCTCTCTACTAATGTCACTAAAGGCTCCATCAATGTCTAAGAACACAGCTAAATTGTAATCTTTATGATGCGTTCTATAAATAACACCACATTATGAAGCGAGCTCACAACAGACCTGCCTTTGAGATAGGCATGTTCAGCACCACTGATGACGCGCTTATCAATTGTATTCGTAAATTGTAGAGGTGAAAAGATGAATGACTAATCGTTCTAAAATCATTCGGTTTTGGGTGGCTTGCTGAAGATGACCCTAACCTCTATATAGCCCTTCGGTATAAAACTCCTAAGCTAACATATCCTGAAGATATTCACCAAGGGCAATAGTACGCACTCGGGCACATTCTGCAATATAGCCCAAAAAATACCATCTGGAACTGGTGATTTGTACAGCTTAAAGGTATTTATTCCCCAGCTTGCCTTTTCTAATGTCATTGTGTCGTCTATTGCCTTATCTATTTCTGTTTACGACGTGCAATCAATTACCTCCACCGTCGTTGTCATACTTTCTACTTTTCTACAGCCAGGAAAGATACACACTTTAGAAACGGTTTTTGAACTCGATTCCATCCCTGACCTTCCAATTTTTGAATATGCCCAGGAGCCTTGGGGTTTTTGGATAGCTCAAAATTTTCCTTACAAATATTAGTGAAATACTACATCTCCTCTTCCACTTCCCTTAGTGTTTCTCCGCCTCTTGGTGTGTCCCTTGAAATACTCCATCTTCTCTTCCACTTTCCTTAGTGTTTCTACACCTCGTAGTACCTTCCTTGTCCTAGCATCAACAGTGCCCTGCTGGTATCAAACTTTGTCATCCTTCGATTCCTATATGGGCCACGCCTAGATCCTGCAAATTTGCACTGAAAGATATCGTACTGTGGTCTGGAAAAGAACAGTTCAGTTCTCCATAAGATTCCTAATATGAATTAATTTTGTTGCACAGTATTATTAAAGTAAATGTTATAAAAGTTTTAATAATATTTCATAATTATATAACTTGAAATAATAATAATAAGCTGAAAAGGTTACAAATAAATCATTTTAATTCATACATATATTTCTAATACTCTTATTATATAAAGCATACATTTGTGAATATTTATTTGAACAAAAGAATTGCCTAGTTTTAGGAGTTTGTTTGTTAAAAATACGTTATGTACTGTCTGCCTTAATATTTTGTTTTTTTTTTATAAATGTCTAGTGGTTTCTAATCAAGTGGAAAAAGTTACTGGTACAAGTTAGACTGATTGCACGTTTTATAAGGCAATAAATTTTGTTTTATATAAATCCTCTAGTTAATATTATTATTTATATAATTGTTTAAGAATTACTACTGAATAATTGTATTTAAGAGAAACACATTATACAAAAAATACTATCTGGATTAATATCGATGTAAAAAACAAAATTGATAATTAGTGGGAAAAATGTTTTTATAACTGTTAAAAAAAACTAAGACTGAATTTAAACAATGAAATATTTCATGAAATTTTGTTGCAATAAACTATTTGTACGAACAGAGAAGCATTTCAAATGGAAAAAGATGGTATGAATTGAAATTTCAAATGGGTTTTCTCAGCTTTCTTTAACCCATTTGTTTCTTCATACTTGTCAAAAGCAAACAAAAAAAAAATACATTTTTTAATGGAAAAATTTCATGAGACATATCATTGCGTAAATTTAAATATTGAAATTAAAAATAACATCTATTCAATACGAAACCATGTGTATATTAGGGTGACGCATTACCGACCAAAGGTTTTGCTTCAAGTACACAAGCAAAATATCAATTTTAGTTCTAGATATAGAAAAATATCTGCACACCAAAAATTAGGTTCTAGTTCTTATCCTAAATACTTTCTATTTAATTACCCCAATTGAAAAATCCCCTTAATCTGGCAACATTGGTCACTAACCCTAGCACATATGAATGCAATAACAGGTTTTCGAAACGGCGACGAGACGTACGATATGGCGAACTCTGAGGCTATGGGGGCCTACCTGCTGCCGTTAAGAAAATGATGCATAATGACACGGCGAGGTTGATAAGAGTGAGAGGGGAAGGCGTTCTAAGCTATCGTCGTCTAAGACTAAGAGCGCTACTGCTGGCTAGTTTGCTAATAGTGCAAATTTTGCTGTTGGTGCTATTGGTGAAAATTTTGCTGCTGCTGGTATTGGTGGTGGTTCTGCTACTGTTGCTGCAACTTTTGTGTCTGTTTCCAGTCCCCTGTCATTTTTGGTCAGGCTGTTGTTGTTGTTGTTGTCACAGCTCTGCTGTTGGCTGGGGCTCTCTCCTTAAAGTATTTAATATTTCTAATTAGAGCTAAGATATTGTGTCATCGGGTGGAGGTTGAAGCTTTAGAGACCTTGCGGCTGGTATGTTGGTGCTGTTGTGTCGTCTGGTGTCTGTGTAGCTGATAATGGTATGGCTGAGCCGGTGAAGGTGTTCAATGGCACTGATGCTACTGACAGTGCTGTGAACTCTGATAGGAGGAATAAGCAGCAGAAGAAAAAGGTAGCTGCTAGTATCGTTGGGAGTAATGATGGTGGTGATGCCGTGATAGAGTTGAAAAGGTTCACTGATGGAGGTCTTGATATATGATGGAGTAGATAGAGTGCAGACCCGTTTTTATTAATTTTTTTATTTAGGACCAGAACTCACGGAATGACCCTTACTCATGCATGCATTGTGCTGGAACTAGGAAAATTGGTTATGGAATGGAGGACAGAGGGTGTAGTGTTTATGGACATTCGATTTAAATCTTCCCAGACTGAAAGTGGCAGGAAAGACCTTTGCAGAAAGCTTATTCCACGTACGAACAGTTCGGCCAAAGAATGAATTTTCTCCGTAATGCGTAGTACAATTCACTAGCGTATCAACCACAAATAGATGTGCTCTTAGTGTAGAACGAGTCGTTCGCAGGAAAAATCGGGTTCCGGGTATGAGTTCCCTGATTTTTCCGGAGTACATTCCATTGTAGTAGCGATCGATCAGTGAAACACATTCCATACATCCTCGATACCCAACCGCCCATATTTACTGAATGGAGCAGCATACAACCACTGGGTCTTACGAGCATTAAAATCGATCCTATTCGCACGACTGCATTCAGAGATTGTTACAAGATCGCGATTAAGTACATCGTTCATGTTTTGCCTCATGGACCTGATCTCCGACAGGCTTGGTGGTCTATTAATGATTGAATATAAATGACAAATGCTGCTGTCATCTGCAAAAGAATAGGTAGGTTTGAGGTCATCAAGAAAAATAATAAGCAAGGTAGGAGAAAGAACGGAGCGTTGCGGTACCCCTGAACTAATATTGAAATCTTTTGATGAGATCATTTCTATAACAACTCGTATAGTGCGATTCATGAGAAAGCTCTATATAAATCGACAGAAGTCATCAGCGACACTCGGTGGAGTATGAAGTTATTTCGATACAGCTCATAACGAAGAATAAGCGTTTGAGGGGAAGGTTGCAGACCGGCAGCCCACCAGCAAAGTTGATTACGGCTTCTGCGGATAATGTTGCTGTCTTTAGCCGAAAAATTCTGCTCCAGTGGTGGCTGCTCCCAAATCGTTGTCGATGGTGGTTAAAGGAAAGGTACTACTCATATATATCTATATGTCATCTCCTCCCATGTCATGTCATGTCATTTCGTGTCATATCATGTCGTGTCGTGTCTTGCCACATCATGTCTTCTCAACACGACATAATATAGTTTTATTTTTGGGTAAATCACGCGTAAGGAAGAAACTTCGTTCCTATCAGCTGTCCCACGATACCGTGCGTTCTTTTTTTCTAGTTTTTTATTGAGAAATGAGATTGTGGGTAATATGAAAGATATTTTTCTTTAGTCTTTTATAATAATTATTGGTCCCTTTTAACCCTATAACAAGCATAGGACCTGGTTTAGTCCTTTGCAGGCATAAGTGATACTTATGGCATATCTTTATTTATGATGAACAAATATAAAAAAACTTATCATACTCTTAAATAAATCTCTTATTGGCTTTATGATATAACTTAATATCTTTTAAATAGTTTAGTTATTATATATAAAAAAAAGAAAAAAATCTTATAGACAAAAGAAATTTAAAAATGTTTGTCAAAATAGTTGTGTGTATGTATAAAAATAGCAATTAAATTATTTTAAAATATTAATATTAAACGCCAAAATAATTTATACTTATTTATTACGTACATATATAAATGCAGTTAAAATCTTTAGCATACTTTATGGGTGTTAAAAAAAAATGCAAAGAAATAATTGTATATTTCTAGGCTAAAATGAATTTGTTTATTGTTTTTTACATTATTTATAAAAGATTTTATTTTATTTTTTTCAAAGAGAATTTATGTTGTATGTCATGTGATAAATTAATTTTAAATATACAACAGATATTTGTAGTTAAATATTTTTACTATATTATGGCGCTGTTAATAAAAATTTATAAGATTATATATAATTTCTTAATTTTAACATTTCACCGTCCTCGCTGGATTTAATTCTATTTTATTTTGAAGCTTTATTTGGTATTAAGTTAATTGAGAAAAAAAAAGAAGACGAAAAACAACTTAAAATGAATTAAAATTTTAAATTTATTTAGATCTAGCTTTACTTAATTTTAGTACTTAAATATTGATAAAATTAAAATTAATCTGCTTTATACATGTTTTAAACTGTAAACTAAATTTAAACAAAAATTTTAGCTTAAATGTTTTATTTTTATTTCGAATAATATTATGGAAAATATCTTTAAAAGAAATTTATAAGCAAACACATGAATATTTAGATTCTAGAGAATTATTAGTACGACCAGTTTCAAATACAAATTGTAAACCAAATGTAGCTTAGAGATTTTAAAATGTTTCTTTTAAACTTTAGCTTAAAGAGAAAAATTTAACAAAACTTTAATTAAGGACGTTTGAAAGTTCTAGTTTTTTCTAAGGCTACACAGGTCTGCAAAGAAAATGTTCTTTAAATAAAGATGTGTGGAATATAAAGAGTTTAATGCACTAAATTAAAATCAGTTTTCAGTTTTTTTCTATCACGTATAATTTTATTATTTTTTTTGTATTGGGAATGGCTAATATTTGCATTAAATACATCAGTATATTTCAACTAACTCAAGAACGGTGTGCCCAATTTCGACCATCGAAATACCAAAATATTCATGAACAAATTACCTTCACACTTTTATTATTTTATAGTTAGTTCATTGATTTGCTCAACGTCTTCGGAGTTATTCAGAAATTAGTATAGAAAAAAGTGGTTATTCATGCAAAATAAATTTTTTTTAATTTAAAACTGCAAAAACTTTACCTTTTGACTGTTGTTCTTAAGGACGGATATATTACGAACAAAATAAGTCATATATCATGATCTCATGATTTCGTCCTAAATATTTTTCAAACCAAAAAATTAATTTATTACCGAAAGCATATTTTAAGTGTCTGGGCGCATTCACTTAATTGCTAATAAAATCAACATTTATCCATCGATTTTCATGATATATAGCTTAACTGGTCCGTAAGACGTCTATCTTTAAGAGCTATAGTTAAAAGTTAAAGTTTTTGCAAGTTAAAATTTTTTATGAGTTGTTTAGAAAGAGATTTTTTTTTAATTTTGCATGGAAAAGCACTTTTCTACTAATTTGTAAATAACTCCAAAAGTGTTGGTCAAATAAAAAAACTACGAGTATATTAAATAAGTTTGAAGGAAATTTTGTCATGCACATTTTGGTTTTTTGTTGAACCGAATTTCGGAAATTATATTTTAGTCATGCCCATTAATAGAAAAAAAAACTTATAGAAAAAAACTAAAAACGAATTTTAATTAAGCGCATTAAAAACTCTTTATATTCCATTATATTTTTATTTAAAGAACCGAAATAAGTTTTTTTTGCAGACCAGTGTTATTGGAGGAGATTCATTCGCTGGTGAGAAAGAAATTATATCAATTATCAATCCACAGATAAAAATCTCTAAATAGCGGGACCCAGTAATTGACGGTTGGACAAAAGCGCGAAGAGTACCGATAAGGGAGTACCCTGAAAATTTGCTTAAAATGAAAAAAATTTTCCCATATCTTTAATTATACTGTACAACACAAAAAATAGAATGCTTCTGGCGTATGATTCTGCTAGAGGGCACTAAGAAAATATATATCGTATCGGCATTTTGAAAATTTTAAATATCTTAAAAAATGGCAAAAAACTCCCCTTCAGCGGCGATATGGCGGACTGAAATGTTCTACAGAAATATTCCTCATGGTGTTTTACATAAACGTGCTGCGCACATCTTATACCTTAAACGTAAGACGTACAATATTTCCTATGCCAAGTACTAATTATGAATAAGTACGAAATTAACCCTTTAACACATTTTAAGTTACGAATGATTTCCGCCGTTCAAGTTGAGTCTAGAGCTTGATTATCTTTGAAGACTTATAGTAGAATTTTATGGCAAATATTTTTGTAGAACATTTCTGACCGCTTTAAAGCTCCTGTAGGGGTTTTTCGTCCCGTTTTTAAGGAAAGGACAAAAAGACCTACACAAGGAAGATTTAGAGGGTTAATATTTCTCGTGAAGTTTTACATAAAAGTGCTGAATACATCTTATACCTTAAACGTAAGGCTTCGAAGATTTCTTATGTCGTTTCACTAGAACTGAGCACACAGAAAAATTTCCATGTAAAATCGTCGAAAACCAGGTTAACTTATCATTTCTCGGTAGTGATTTTGCTTCATAGGTGTTTCATGTTAAACAAACATGGTTTACAATAATCTTGAAAGAAATTTTTTCCTTTTGAATTAACTATATTTCATGTTGATTTAATATTCCAGTACAGTTAAATCAAAATGAAGTTGATACTGAAATAATACGAAAAATCATATTGAATCAAAGTAATTTCGAGTTGAAACAACGTGAGTTTGATATTGGAACAACACGAAGAATCATATTGAATCAAAGTAATTTCGAGTTGAAACAATGTGAATTTGATATTGGAACAACACGAAGAATCATGTTGAATCAAAGTTATTTCAAGTTGAAACAACGTGAATTTGATATTGGAACAACACGAAGAATCATGTTGAATTAAAGTTATATCAAGCTGAAACAACATGACTTTAATGTAGCTATTTTATTAACTATTTTACTTACGTGATAGTCATCAGAAAACTTTTCGTTGTAGCTGACTGCCCCAGCCAAGATTTGAACTCGTGCCACCTGCATGATAGTCCACGCGCTAACCACTGCAGCCAACACAGCTTCAAACTTTTCTTTACTTATACACTAAATAAATACCATCGCATGTAAAATGCATTTCATTTTAATTCAACATGATTTAAATGATTATTTAACATAAAACTTATTTGAAATTAAAGTTATAGTCATGTCGATTGAAAATGAAACTTAACGTTTATAACAAAATTGTTTTAACGGTGATTTAAAGTTAGATTAATTATTTTGCGTTTAAAATTAATATGAAACAATGGTAATTTTAAACCAGCAGCAGTAAATATTCGCTGGTAATTCGTTTTTTGTCGTATACATAGACGACACATTTAAGAATAAACAACAACAAGTCACACAACTAAGCAGAAAAGTGAATTGTAGCAATGAACAAAGCAAGTAAACACTAACACACTCAAACGACAAATTATTTCTTGTAAATTTAATATGATATGCAATCAAAATTGCGGCATGTGGATTTTACATTCCTTTTTTTCTGTGTGAGTGCAAAAGGGGGAGGAGCTTTAACACCCGCCTAAAATGAATCCAAGATGTAAACTTTCAAAATGCCGATACACGATGTATGTCTTTTTTCTAACCTCTGTCGAAATCAGTCGTTAAAACCATATTATTTGTTTGTGCTGTACACTGTTATATATCGTCATACAAAATGCAAAAGAGCCTAACATCATTTTTAAAAAGTTTTCAGGAGAGATAAAAAACTTAATAAAATTCAAACTTTTGCTATACTAAAAACAGTTAAATTCAGACTTTATTAATGATACTACCCAGAAAAAAAATAGTTTTTATAATCCCTATTTTAATTAGGTTTTCATCCCTCCTAAACAATTTTTCAAAACGATGTAGTCCTTTTGCATACAGAGATGTGCTGAATTCAAAAACGTTCGCTGCATAGCAACTAAACAATGTTATGCGTTCTTAGCTTTCAGATGTGCATACTGTAGTGTGCTGGTGTACTGAAAGGGTTAAAAATAACCGGTACCCTTTTAAATAAGTTGATATTCTTAGCAACTTGCAAGCCACCTAAGACGTGGCATAAGAGCAAATACATAAATGAGCGCTGCTGGAGAGAGTGTAACAACTGTTGAAAACTGTTACGTTCTGCTTTGGTGTCGTTTTTTGTTCTTAACAAATCTTTTACGAACTAGAACTTTATAAAAACAATTATATGATTAAAATTAAATAAAAGCGAAGCAGAAATTATTAGAAACAAAACACTAGAAACAATAAAAAAAGAAGAAAACATTAAAATTTATACGAAATCCTAAATAAAAATCATACAAAAGGAAAACAAAAACTAAAATATTTCTATGTATTTATGTATGTATTTATTATTCAACTTAATTAAATCAACTAATTGAAGTTAAAAAGAAAACCAAACAAAAACAACTCATAGTAATCTCTAGTCTTAAGTAGTATCAAATACACAAAAGAAATAATTAATTTCATTCAGAAAAATAATGAATGGATGAATGGAAGGATCGCTTGCGATCATATAAAAGAATATCAAATGAAAGAAAATATTAAAAGTTTTATGATTGAATGTTAATGTTTAAAACAATAATTAAATATGTATTGAAATTAAATTAACAATTATTACATACATAAATACACACACAAACATACATACAGCAATATACTAACAAACACATTTACACAGGAAACCCAATACGCATACAATTCATTAAACGAATGAACAATTTTAAAATAATCTTATACTTACAAAATTTAATCATGAATTTAAACAAAAAAACTGATACTTTATTGAAAAAATTAAAGGAGAATGAAAAAAATAAAATAATAAAATTAAATAAATATGTCTGTAGTTTTATTAAATGAAAGAAAAAAGAAGATGGCGTAAGTATAAAGTTTAGTTTTTAAAGTCATTGGTATTTTACCTCCTTAACAGGCAAGGCGATTTTTTGTTATCCCTTTTATTCTTAAATTATACAGCCGATTTAGATAAAACAAATTATATTTTTAAGGTATTTATTTGCGGATGTGCACAATCTAGATTTTATTAAAATCGGTTCAGTATTTCGGGACCTATAAGTCCTTAAAGTTGCTAACTAAACAAGAGCATGTAATATATATGTTTGCTTCAGATGTTTTTAGACTATTCTACAAGCACAAAATGCAATCCTGATATAATGTGTTGTTATTGCTTTTTTACAACTTTCCATAAACTCATTAGATCAGGGTTGAGTTTTCTACAGAAGTAGAAGAACGGCTTGTGAGATAGTGTAAAACAGCTATTAAAGTTATGTGAATTGGTTGGAGATCTTAAAGCTGTTTTTTTTTTATATAAAATCAAATCTAAGTTAGTGATGGTCAAATGTTTATATTTCAGGCAAATTCACTAAACTGAAGGAATATTTTCAAAAATAGGTTCCCCTAAAATTCGTCTGCGAACTATGAAAACAATATAGCCTAGATACATTACATCAAGGGCTACAATTTAAATAGACCTACATATTTTGAGGGCAAGGCGATTTTTGTTATCCCATTTACGCTCATACTCTACAACCGATTTGGAAAAATGATATACTATTTTATAGGTATTTATTTGCAGACGGCACAATGTAGTAATACATTTTGCTTACACCAATTCTTTTCTAGAATGAGTAACATATCCAACTTTGGAGAGTTCTAAGGTTTCTCGGCAGACAAAATCTTGAGCGCAATAAATTGGTACAGGCCTCCAAAATTCTTTAAAATTTATGTTTTAACTGGCACAATTTCTTTTTATAAGTACGGTCCGTCTCTAGTTTTTCAGCTGGCAGAAGTCATTCTAATACTATGACCTCTATCCAAAAATAAGCAGCATCCTATTGCGTTGCATAAAAACATTTCATGCAGACATTTTAAGCCAACATTTCAATGAATATACTAATGAATAATCATGCTTCCTTCTCAATGCATTAAAATTTTCATCTCTGAAATTGTGAGCTTCTTAGAAAAAATTACACATTACCACACCATGGGATGTTTTCCGTAACTGCCAGCAGAAGTATGTGAATTGAAATAAATAAATGTCACATAATTTGTTTTTGTAAATTTTGTTTACAAATTTTCGTTTCCGAGAAATTAATAATTTTGTACACGTGTTGATTAAAAATGGGCAACAACTGCCCCGGCTGTTAAGAAGTGTGATATTTTATTTGGACTTAGATAAACAAAAACAATCCAAAAAATATACTTTGGCATTTATACCTTGAACACACAGATCCACATACACACACACACCCACATACACAAACACACGTACACAAGCAGGCACATATTTCGAGGCCGCACCTACAACTGCCTGAACTGGCGCATAAATTGTGGACCTTTTACGACCATTTAAGGGAGGAAATTTTTTGCAGGTCTTTTTTATTTCTTAAAAATGTTTCTAAAATCGTTGAAATTATTACCACAAATCTTAAAACTTAGAAATAATTTAGAGAAAATTAAGTTTTTTTAGAGAAAATTAAGTTGTTTTTAGAGAAAATTAAGTTGTTCAAATTATTCCAATAAGATATACCATACATATTCGTATACAAATTATTTGAATAAAACTATTCGATCAAAAGTAATACCAATATGTATGCAATATGTACATATGTACATACAATTTTTAGGAAAAAAAAATTATTCGAATAAAATATATTCGAATAAAATTATTCGATTATTTCAATAGAATAATCTATGAAATTATTCGAGTACTCGATCAATTTATTCGAGAAAATTTATTTGAATAAACATTACTCTCTCTAATGATATTATTTGAAAAAAAATCGAATAAAATTACATGAATAGAAATTATTCGAATGAAAGTTATTCGAATAAAATGATTAAATTTTAATTTTCTACTAAATAGTATACGAATGTAATTAATTGAATGTATATTATTGGAATAAAAATTGTTGGAGGAAACATTATTCAAATCAAAATTATTCGTATGATAATTATTCGAATGAAAGTTATTCGAACATATATTAAGAATTTTTGAACTAAATTTTTAAAACTATTCGAAAAAAATATATAACGATAACATTATTCGAATAAAATTACTTAAACCAAAACTAAAGAAAATTATACTCGATTAAAATTATTGAAATAAAATTATTTGAATAAAAATTATTTCAGTTTTTTTAATAGATTTATACGAATGAATATTATTCGTATACAAATTAATTGAATACAAATAATTGGAATAAATGTATTAGAACAAAAATTATTCGAATAAAATTGTACTTTTAAAATTTATACGAGTACAATACATAATATGAATAAAAAATTTTCACATAAAACTCCATTAGATAAAAGTTTACAAAAATATGTAATATTGTTGGAATTCAAATAAAAAATATTCGATTAAAAACTATTTGAATGAATTTATTCGAATACAAATATTTAAATAATTATAATTCGAGTTATATAAGTATTTCGACAGCAATATTATTCGTATAATATTATTCAAAATCAAAACTGAAACATAACTATATTCGAATAAAATTATAGGAACGAAAATCATTCAAACTAAATTGTAGTTTTTTGAGATTTTTTGCAGTTTTTCACAATTTACTCGGAATTTTTACGGTATACGAGCCAAATGAACCTCAGATTCGGCTTCAGCGTGTCAAAATACATGCAGATAGTTGGGTCTGGTCAAATGTACGCCCACTTTTTTGTGTGCCTGTGTTATTTGAACAAAAATTATTTGAGTCAAATTGTTTGAATAATTTTATTTGACTAATTAATTATAAAAACTATATGAAAAGCAAGTTATTCTAACAAACTTGCCCGCATTCTAGCCAATCCACTATTTAAATATATAGTATTATTGGAACACAAATGAATTAAATAAAATAATAGAAATAATTATTCGAATAAAACTATTCGAATAAAAATTAATCGTATATAAACTATTCGACTAATAACTAACTATTCAATTAAATTTGTTCGACGAAAATTATTTGAACTAAAAGTATTCGTATAATTTTTTTTTTAACAATTTATTCGAATAAAATTATTGGAAAAAAATAATTTGCCTAAAAGTTAGATTAATAATAGTAGATGAATAAAAGTTGTGCGAATAAAATTATTCGAATAAAAATTTATAGCAGAAATAACTCGCAAACAAAGGGATGTTTCACAATACCTACGTTTTCTTTAAAAAATTTCGAAAGCGATATTATTTCAATAATAAGACAAATTTATTTAAAAACATTTTTAGAAAATTGGAGTTTTTCAAACAAATTTCAAATAAAATACAATTTTTTAAAATATATTTGAAATTTCCCTGAATCTCAATTTTTCTTTTTCAAAATAAATTTATAGGAATTAAACAGTTCTAACATTTCTAAAAAAAATATTTAAAATTTCCCTTAAATTTTTTTATTTTTCCTTATCAAAATATTTTGCCATAAAGAAAATTCGGGCTTTAAAGAAACTTTCGCAAATATCATCCAGAAATGTCTTTCCTTAGCTCAGATAATTCTCGAATCAACCTCGTAAGTATCCTAAATAAATAGGATTAGTCAATACAAACGAAAAAAAGGACGAACGTAAAACACGTGGACACATGCAAACCCTTTTGCGAGTGTAAACAAAATTCGATACAACGTTCTAAGAGAATCATGCTGTTTATCAAGGAGCAAACACAATGAGTGTTTATAGAGAACAAAGAAAAGGCTTTACAGTAAGAGAGTTCTGTATTTTAATAGGTATTGCCGTTTTGGTTTATTTTTGTTTACACCAATATGGAGATGTGAGCTCTTTTTAATTATTTAGCAAACAATAACACTGTACAACCCAAAAAATATTAGCATAGTTCTAACTCCTGATTCCGGGCGAGGGAATCAAAAAAATATATACGGGTATCAGCGTTTTGAAAGTTTCCATTCAGTGGGAGTTAAAGTTCCCCCTTTTTGAATATTGTTATACACACACAAAATTTCATATTAAAAATGCCGAAAACAAGGATAATTAAAAATTTTTCGGTAGTGATTTTGCTTCATAGGTGTTTCGTGTTAATTCAACATGATTTTACAATAACCTTCAAAGAACATTTTTCCTTTTGAAATAACTATATTTCATGTTGATTTAATATTCCAGTACTGTTAAATAAAAATTAAGTTGATACTGAAGTAATACGAAGAATCATGCTGAAAAAAAGTTGAAGTTGATTCAGATTTGTTACATTTTAGATAATTTATACGGAAAATTTTGTAAAAAGCGTTACGAAGGGGGGTATAAAAACTCCGAAAACAGAGTTACGAAATATGTGAATAGCCCCTAACACGAAGAATTATGTTGAATCCAAGCTATTTAAGTTTAAGTGGCTGCCTACTGCACGCAAGCAATCATGTAGAATCAATAAGATTCCGTTTTGACAGACCACTCCAATCGTCAGTGACAACCCATGTAGGTTCGAACCCAGATCGCGGATGCGGTTGTAGGTACTAGATCCAACCCATCGCATTAAGATACCTAATCAGGTCACCTTGACCAATTTCTGCTAGCTCTGATAGATCGTCTAGTATATTGCTGCCCAAGAATTTGTGACTCGAGAGGTGCAAGGCCGAGCACTCGCAAAGAAAGTATAAAACT
The DNA here is from genome assembly GCA_956483635.1 of Panzeria rudis. NCBI lineage: Eukaryota > Metazoa > Arthropoda > Insecta > Diptera > Tachinidae > Panzeria > Panzeria rudis. Next base: position 98,391,865 of record OY101451.1, read on the forward strand.
GTTTCTTCTTTACTTTGATCCCGGCAGCCACGGCAGAACGCATTGTAGGAAAGGCCTATCCTGCTTGCGTGTCTACCGGTCGCCCAGTGCTCCGTCACTACTGCGTCGAGCCTCGAGATGTCCCTACGGGTTCTGTTAATTAATTGTGTTGTGCGCTTTTCATTGTAGCAAGGCCACATCTTCCTAGCCACCTCGCACGTGCTTAACTTGCGCCACCTGTCTTGAGCTTTCTGCCGCTAATGTTTGAAAATATGGTTTCTGATAGTGCCAAACGGCATTGCTACCGATTCGGCAATGGAGACGTCCATAGCAGAGCTAAACCTGGCCAGCTCATCCGCCTTTTCATTGCCAAGAAAGTTACTATGTGCAGGATCCCAGATGAGGGTGACGTCTGCCTAACCACCTAAGCTGGATAGCATGTCCTTGCACTGGCTAACTAAAGTAGAAGAAGTAGCGTGTGATCTTCGGGACAGAAGTGCCGTCTGACTGTCGACGAAGATGCCGACTCTCTCCTGAACACTTGTGTCAATCAACACTCTGCCCGCCTCCCTTGTAGCCAGGATTTCAAACTGAAATACACTGGCTTAGTTGGGAAGTCGCAAGGAGTCTTACCCTAAGGCCATTCGAGAAGGGGGAAGGGGGGGGGGGGTAAATTTAACTCCCCATAAAATGAGTCCGAGATATACACTTTCAAAACACCGAGACATATGTATATTTTTCATTCCCTCTACTACAATCAGTCGTTAGAAATTTGTTATTTTGAAAAAAATTCTTTTTGTTGTACAGTGTAATAAAAAACCGTTCTTAATTTTATTAATATTGAAACTTGAGCCATACACTGAAGACGGACAAAATACTAAACTGCGAAATTCCAAAAAAAGATCATTTATGTACATGTGTATGTATATATATGTACGTATGTATAAATTTGGTCCTGGCAACACTGATTATAATTAAATATTAGTCATACGCCTGCGTTATATTTCGTTGTTTGATTTTTTCAAAGGATACAATAATGTTCTTTCTAGATATTTTTAGTTTATACTTCAAACTCGCTCAGTTAATAACTAAATGGACAAACGGTATACCACCATTTAAGTTGCCAAATCTATAAGACTTTATATGTTTTTAAATCTAAAAATAATAAACTGCCAGCTTTCTCCCTGTCTCTAACAAAAAAAAAAAAAAAAAAAAAAAGAATTATCATCATATACATAAACGCAAGAAAAAAAGTGTCTATAATTTCTACAAAATTGTCACTTTAACGAGAAACCAACCATTAACGAGAAATTATTTTGTTTGTAATAAAATGTGAAATCTCATAAAAATAAGGCATGTAGATAAGAAAAAATTAAAAATTTAAGTCCTTTTCTTTTCCAAGTAAATAAATATTTATAAGGTTTTTTTTTTAAATTAAAGTACAAACAATTGACCTAAATATTGGTGAACTTAGATATATCAGTGCGACAGAAAGAACAAGTACATGCATAGATTTACATATTTTACCTGAAATTAAAATAAAATTAAAAAAAAAAAAATTCTTTGAAAAAAGTGAAAGCGAATTTGTGAAAAATTTATTCCAACATTTGTTGTAACACAAATGCAGTTTCGTTTTATTAATTCTTTAAAAAAAGAGAGTGAGGGGAAATGGTAAACTTGAAAATTAAAAGCAAAACAACACAAAAATATACACACTTTCCTTCCTTGCAAGTGTTGCCAGTTTAATTTAATTACAAGAAAAATGACAAGAAGTACCATTATATTTTTTGAAGTGTTATGGTTCCTCCCTCCCCTATACTACAGGAACAGTCGAAATTTTAAAGTCTATGGAAAAATTTGTTTAAACAAATTTCTTTCTAAAATTTGTGATTTTAGAAGAGGCTGCTTGCTTAACCACCAATTTTATCATAACTTGGGAAGGGGTTTTCCAAGTTTATTACAAAAACTACTAAGAACTTGATTAAAAAATATAAGACTTTTAAGCCGTTCTAGTACTATTTTCTTATACATCGAAATTTTTCAGACCGCAATAATGAAAAATATTCTTTTTTTTTGGCAAAATTTAAAAATTTTTATTTTTTAAAAATTTATAAAAAAAACGAAAATGGCAACAACTTACCATTTTTAATAACTAATCGTAAAGCTACATATACTCCATATAAAATGATTTTCAAGAAATTAAAATCGATGCATAACTATTGATTTTATTCACAATAAAGTGAAATTATCTGATTTTAGCAGAAAATTAAGTTTTGAAAAGGTTGCTTTACAAAATTTTATTATAACTTGAGAAAGACTCGTCCAATTTCGCTAAAAATGTATTTAAATAGTTTCAATTTTAGCCGTCTTTAAGATATTTTAATATTATTTTTGTATATGATTAAAGGTTTTGGAGCAATTCAGATGAAATAATAAAAATTTTGTATTTTTTTTTTTAAATTCATAATAAATCAAAAATTTGCCAAAAATCACAATTTGTATTAGTGGATCAAGAAGCTACGTATACGTCAAAAGAATTATGGTATATTTTACGAAAATCGATCGATAAATGATGATTTTAAGGGATCGCGACTAGTCTACAAAGAAATTTTTTTTTGTTCCTTTTAATAAAAATATGTGGAGTATAAAGAGTTTAAGGCGCTTAATTAAAATCTGTTATCAGTTTTTTTCTATGACGGACAGATTTATGATTCTTGAAATAGGGTGGTCATGCTATCATAACTCGAGAACGGTTTATATGATTTGTATCAACTAAATACCAAAAGATGCATGATAAAATTACCTTTTTGAATACATTCAGTTTGTTGATTCGATCAGCACTTTCGGAGTTATTCATAAATTAGTATCGAAAAAAAAAAATTATTTTTCATACAAAGTTAAAATTTTTTTTAAACTCATAAAAAATTTAAAACCGCAAAAGTTTTACTCTTTAACTATTGTTCGTAAGGACAGGTGTCTTACGAACAGAAAAAGCCAGATCTCATGAAAATCGATGACTAAATTTTGATTTTATTAGCAATTAAGTGAAAATACCCAGACACTTAAAAAAATCAAGAGCGGAAGTTACTTTTAAGTTTCTGGGTGTATTTACTTAATTGCTCATAAAATCAACATTTATCCGTAGATTTTTATGATATATAGCTTATTTTGTCCGTAAGATTCCTATCTTTAAGAACAACAGTTAAAAGTTAAAGTTTTTGCAGTTTTAAACTTTTTATGAACTTCTAGAAAGAAAACAAAAATACATTTTGCATGAAAAAATCACTTTTTTCGATACTAATTTGTGAATATCTTCGAAAGCTTCGATCAAATAAAATAACTTTATTAAAAAACTTTAAAGGTAATTTTATATGTATGTTATGGTGTTCTGTTGATGGAAATCGGGCATACCGTGCTCGAGTTAAAATGAAATATATCGCTTGATTGTTTAATAAAGTTTCAGATTTTTTCTGACATCAGACATTTCGGCAAAAATATGTTCACTGGGTATGTCGTATAGAACGTGTTGTCTTATTTTTCTTCTTATACTAATTATTTTATTTATTTTTGCCTATAAAATACTGATTTGTTACAATTGTATTACTTGATTTGGAAATGCCTAACAATTCTATAGATTTAAAAATGGTTGCCAAACTGCGTCGCTGTGCAACGACCGCTGTTTTTCCATAAAAAAATTTGTAAATTTTGTTTGTTTTTTTCTTCTTCTTCAAATATATGTATGTATGAATGTACTTACAGTCATATGTATGTATGAGACAGGGAGTGCCAAAAGTGATTGCTATTAGCAACAACAATATAAAAAATATGTTATAATAAAGAATAGCAACAAAAGTAAAATAATTAATGGCTATTTAAGTTGTTGATGTCCCTAATTTGTTCTTCTCTCTCTCTCTCTCTCCCCCCTCTCTGTCTCTCTCTCTTTTTAATTACCATAATCTATTGTTCTGGCTTACATTGATGATTTTTGATTATACTGTGGCATTATTTAAGTGACAGTTTTACGTTCTACAGTGTGGTCCCCACCATGAGTAAATTTTCAAGGTATCACAAATAAACAATTAAATATGTGTATCGGTGATTCTCATTCTAAACGTATATTTTGTGTGTGTGTGTTTTTTTTTTGTTTTCCAATATAACTAAATGAAATATGAGTAGGAAGGATTCATATTATATCAATAAATGAATCATGAAATAAAATTATATTTTTCGATTTTTAAAAATTTTTGTGTATTGAGCGTTACATTTGCTTTAGCGGTTGTTCGGGGAATGATTTTTGCGAAAATAATACACTACAAAAAATGAGTATAGGGTTTGAAAGCACTATACATATATGCCTTAATTCATAAAAAAATGTTCTTACTTATAACATATTAATAAAACAAATTTTCATACAAAAATTCGTTTAATAAGTCTCTTATTAATCAAAAAAATTTTTTTTAATTAGGTTGATAGTCTCTAAAAAACAAAAAAAAAAATAAAATTATAGTAATCGCAGGACGAAATTACTGTTTATGACCACTTTTTCAATTCTGAGTGGGGTTCACATGGAAAAATAAAAAAATTGTTATCTTTCAAAATAATTCTTTACAAATCTTTTATACATAAGCGAAAAGTAGGCTGGCTAACTTTTCTTTCAAATAAGACTAATTTCAATAAAATCGATCAACAATGTTAAAAGTTATGTCAATTTCAAATAAATTTTCGTAGAAAAATACGACCTACTTAATACATTCTTCGAAAATATGACAACCCACAGTGCGGTAGAAGCAAACTTTTTTCAAAGAAACTCAGAAATTTTTAAACAGATAACGTTTTTTATATCGTTTCTACCCTTCAGCTGCTGTCCTAAAATTTATAGATAAATTATATTTAATTTTTTTTTACGTAACGCTCAATACATTTTTATACGAATTCAATATTTTTTTCAGAACACACACTATATTTTGAATTCAATACAATTCAGATGTATAATCTTCGATGTGTTTTTTTTAAATAAGCTGCTTGGTTATTCACAAAAATTCCAATTAAATTAAAAAACTGTGGATAACTTTCAATACATTTTTTTGGATTGATTGATGAAACGTTTTGGAGTATAAAACTTTTAAATATTTAGAAGTACAAACCTACGCTGGTATTTTAGTGTATGTTGATAATATAATTTCAATAATTTAACTGAGTATTGAAGCGTGCTAAAAAAAGCGTAACGCTCAATACACAAAGCAGAGGACACCAGCAATTAAAACAAATATATATATATATGTAATTTTTATTATTTTTCAAAAATTTGATATGTGAAATAAGAGAAACAAATGTAAATATTCTAAAACCGTTATAAATTTACAGATACGCCATTTTGTACGAAGAGAGCAAAAGCAGTATTTTCGTTCTTCGTTTTTAGCACCTGATGGACAGTCTTACAAAAAAAAAGCTGATGTACATTTATTTATAATCTATTAAATCATGCTAAAGCAGTTTCCATTTTAAAATTTATGCGTTTATTTTATGAAATATTTTTGCCATACTTTCAACAGACACTAAAAAAGCATTTGAAATGAGAATCAGCCACATTTTTGTTTAATAAACAAACACATCCCACGAAGCGATTAGCTTGTCTGCGGAAAACACCCAGGGTCTACGGCGGGAGTCGAACCAACGACCTCTGGACTAACAGGCTAGCATCGCTACCACTCAGCCACAGAGACCCCCGAGTTTTGATTAATGAGATAAGCTATTTTCACTGCTTAGATTTTAGTAGCGCTTTGATTGAAATAGGCCTTTCTTTTTAATATGTAAAAAATTTGAAAATTTTTATTACATAAATTGTTTTAATTCCTTAAAATCGGTTATGTACTCGTATTTGTAAAATTTATGAGGCCAACAAAGTTTTTTATGCTCGGGCCAGTCAACTTTGACACTCTGTAGCTCACCGTGTATTGCAACAGAGTGGTCCAAATTTAAATAGTCTTAAAGCTTAGGTTCTCCTCTATAATTTTTGCATAATTCGTTTTTACATCGGATCGCAAGTTTCAAAGATACAGATGTATTCACAAGAATATAATGCACCTTTTATGCCTTTGTCCAGCTCTGGAGGACCACGGCCTTCGCCTCCTGGGCAAAAGACTCTTCGGTAGCCTCTCCGAGTTCTCAGAAATAGAGCTCAAGAACATAAGTTCCTTCATTAGGAGCAGCGGGTGGTTCACTCGCTGACTACCCAAACGGCGTTTTTAATTCATGAACGACTCTTCCTGCACGGAACTCCGTACGCCTTACCTCTCTCTCTCTTCTCTTCTAACTAACTTCTAATATCTTTATTAACTCCTCTCCTTTCACTCTACTTGATACACTGTCCTGTTCTCTCTTCTCTTTCCTTTTCTTTACAGGTATCACAAAGGGACCATTATTATTGGACCCAAGTGGGCTGGAACCCTTTCTTTATACTTTTCACCAGCAACCTGATAACCTAGCCTAACCTACAGATTTATTATGCTTTTTTTCAATTGGAACCACTGTGCAGCGTAGCGGAAACAATAGAATAGCTTTTCACCTTCGGTGTAAAAAACCCTTAAAAATAAGTTAGACATTTTATGCCTCCTCTTACCTTTAATTTATGCTCTCATTATACAAAGGTAAGTAATTTAATAACATTGTTTTGTATACATACATTCATATGTATGTATTACATATCGTTACCTTAATATAGAAATGCCCTAACTCATTATTGATTTCCAATCGAGTTTTTTTGAATATTTCGATTGATTAGAGTTGCACCCATCGAAAGATGCAAAAAAAAAAAATCGATCTGAAAAAAATTAAATAAGTTAGTTAGTTTCTATATTAAGGTAACGAAATGAGTGTATGTAGTTGTATGTGTATGTATGTATGCTATGTTAGTATATAGCAATAGCAACAAATTAAGAAAACAATGACAAGTAGACTTTTACTTGCCGAGTACATTAAATAAGCCTGTTTATAATGATGCCTGCTTATAATGTATGTACATTAGGGTGACCCTTAATATTAAAAGGTTCGATTTCTCCCAGTCTCACCCCCAAATTTTTTACAATAATCGAAGAAAGTTTCGAATTTCTTTTTCATTTGCTCCTCTTTAAATGTTTTTATTATGAACACTGCATAAACAGATGAGAAATTTTTCAGTTGCGGTGTACATACAGACGTATGAGTAGTATATTGAAAAACATTCGATATCACTCATACGCCACATTAATTATTGTACTAAATTTACACGTTGAAAATTTTCATGAAATTATTTCTATTAAAAAGTAATTATTGCCATTTTCAAGACGTCCGATCAACTCGAAACTATGCACTCACACCACGACCCCATGACAATACAATTTAATGATTATAAAAGTGGGTAGTGTCACTCCCATATAAAATAATACATCTTTTTCAGTTCCAGTATTCAATCAATTCCTATGAAACTTTGCGCACACATTAAGTACTTCTGGTAATACAATTTTATAATTATAAAAGTGGGCAGTGCCACGCCCATAATAAGTAAATATTCTTTGCAACTACATCTACTTAACTAATTCCTATGAAACTTTGCAGTAAATATTATTTTTTCTTTACTTCCATTTAACCGATTCTCATAAAACTCTGCACATGCATATGTATGTCCACTGAGTAGCCCTGGCAGTACAATTTTATAAATATAAAAGTGGGCAGTGCCACGCCCATACTAAGTAAATAATCTTTTGCAACTACTTCTACTTAAGCGATTCCTATGAATCTTTGCAGACACTTTGAGTTCCCTTGGGAATGCAATTTTATGATTCCAAAAGTGGGAAGTGCCACGCCCACACTAAGTAAATATTTTTTTTCAACTACTTTTACTTAACCGATTCCTATGAAGCTTTGCAGACACTTTGAGTTCCCTTGGGAATGCAATTTTATGATTCCAAAAGTGGGAAGTGCCACGCCCACATTAAGTAAATATTCTTTTTCAACTACTTTTACTTAACCGATTCCTATGAAACTTTGCACACATATTAAACTCCTCGGACAATACAATTTAGTATTTAGAAAAGTGTACAAAGTACTTAATAACTACACTGGTCTGCAAAGAGAATGTCCCTGGAATAAATATGTGTGGAATATAAAGAGATTAATGTACTCAATTAAAATCCGTTTTAAAAGTTTTTTCTATCACGTAAAAATCTTTTTTTTCAACGGCATAACTAATATTTCCACTAGGCATATCAGTATATTTCATCCTAAAACGAGAACGGTATGCCCGATATCGATCAATAAAATGACAAAACATGCATGACAAATTACCTTCAAACTTTCTTAATAGAGTTTTTTTTATTTGATCAACGCTTTTAAAGTTCGCTACGAATTAGTATTAAAGAAAACAGCTTTTTAATGCAAAATTAAAATTTTTGTTTCTTCTAAAAGATCATAAAAAAATTTAAAACTGCAAAAACTTTACTATCTTTTCACTGTTTTTCTTAAGGATGGGTGTCGTCCTACGAGCAAAATAAACTATACATAATTAAAATCGATAGATAAATGTTGATTTGATGACCAAAATTAAGTGAATATGCATATCCAGACACTTAAAAGATACTTTAGTAATAAATTTATTTTTGATTTGAAAAAAATGTTTGCTAAAAATAATGCTAACCCCTGTGGCGTATGAGTGATATATTTGTACTAAAATAATCATACGTCTAGATGCACGCTTTAACTGAACAACTTTGGCATCTGTTTATGAAATTTGTATTAAAACCACATAAAAGAAGAATTGTTTTTTATTTAATTTAAACACATGTTAGTCTGTGCAATACTGTGGCAATAAAAATTCTTTAATTTTATGCTTTATAAAAAACAACTGGTGCTTATCAGCAGAAAATAAATATATCATATGAACAAAACTATTTAAAATATCAAAAAATTTCATATATGTATGTATAGTAATATATGTAGCATTTAACACAATATGTATATATTGTAAAAAGTATGAAAATTATGAAGGCTTAAGGATACTTACTAATCATCTGATAAACATGACTGTATATGTTACACTGTACAACACAAAAAATACATGGTTCTAACGACCGATTCTGTAAAACACCACCACGAGAAACATTGTAGTGAAACATTTAAACCCTCTAACTCCAGCTACAAATTCAACTTATACGCCAGAAATCATTAAAAACTTAAAATGTGTTTAAGGGTTAATTTCGTACTTATTGGCAATTAGTAGTCGGCATAGCAAATCTTGTAAGCCTCGTAAGGCTTAAAGGTAGAAGATGAGTTCAGCACACTAATGTAAAACACCACGAGAAACATTTTTGTGTAGTAGTTTAGCCCTATAACTCTTCGTTGTATGGGTCATTTTGGTTCTTTCTTAAAAAAGGGTAAAACAAACTTCCCAGCAGCGGAGGTATAACGTTATGAAATGTTTTACAAAAATATTTGCCATGAAATTCTACTATAGGTCTTGAAAGACATCCAAAGTACAGATACAACTTCAATGCCAAAAATCATTAAGAACTTAAAATGTGTTTAAGGGTTAATTTCGTACTTATTGGCAATTAGTAGTCGGCATAGCAAATCTTGTAAGCCTTACGTTAAAGGTAGAAGATGAGTTCAGCACCCTAATGTAAAACAGCACGAGAAACCTTTTTGTGGAACATTTTAAACCTCTAAATCTAAATCTTCGTTGTGTGGGACTTTTTGGCTCTTTCTTAAAGACAAGGAAAAAAACTCCTCTTCTGCGGCGATATAACGGTCTTGAAATTCTACTATAAGCCTTCAAAGACATCCAAGTTCCAGACTCAACTTGAATGCCAAAAATCATTCAAAACTTAAAATGTGTTCAAGGGTTAATTTCGTACTTATTGATAATTAGTACTGAACATAGGAAATCTTTGTTAGCCTTAAGATTAAGCTATACAACGTGTTCAGGTTTCTTATGTAAAACAGCAAGAGAAAAATTTTTGTGGCAGATGTTAACCCTCTAACTCTTCGTTGTATGGGTCTTTTTGGATCGAAAAACTTCCCTTCAGCGGCGGTATAACGGGCTGATATGTTCTACAAAAATATTTGCCATAAAATTATACTAAAAGTTTTCAAAGACACCCAAGATCCAGGCTTAGCTGGATTGCCAAAAATTATTCAAAACTTAAAATGTATTCAAGGATTAATTTCGTACTTATTGACTATTAGGACTTGGCATAGGAAATCTTGTAAGTCTTACGTTTAGGGTATTAGATGTGTTCAGCACTTTTATGTAAAACACTACAAGAAACATTTTTTTAGAACATTTGAACCTGCTATATCGCCGCTGAAGGGGAATTTTTGTACCTTTTTTAAGAAAAGGCTAAAAAGACCCATACGACAAAGACTTAGAGGGTTAAAGTGTTCCACAAAAATATTTCTCGTGATGTTTTACATAAAAATGCTGAACGCTTCTTATATCTTAAACGTTAGGGTTAAGAGATTTCCTATGTTGATTCGCTATAACGTTGTGTAAATGGAAGGCAGGAGGAGGGGAGTAGGTAAACACCCCCTACAATGAGTCTCAGATGTAAACTGCCAAAACACCGATACCCTTATATATTTTTTTGTTGCCCTCTACGAACATCAGTTGTTGAAACCTTGTAATTTTGATTTTATTGTGCAGTAAAACTTGATTTTATTGTACAGTGTTATTTCCTATATTCGCCCTTATCGCGAATAACTATTCCCATGAGAAAACTCCCAAATTTTCTGATTTGCTATCGTGAATGTTTCCCATAACAAAGTTTTTGGGATCGAATTCACAAACTTAAAAAATGTGGCATCGCCAATGTTTACTCCCGTGAATAATTTTACAAAATAAGTTCACAACAAGTGTCGATGGGAACGAGAAGGGAACATGTAAGTTGTAATTTGTATTAAAGCTAGGACTGTATTAAATTAATTTTTTTATTTTATTAAAAGACCACAAATGTTAATAAATAGCAAATTAATTGTCTGTTGGAGGAGATGTGCGCTAGCCAAAGTGCCAGCCATTTTCAATACGGGTGGTACCGCAAACACCTTGCTGCTAGCAGTAGTATCTTCGCTTCAATCTCTTCCGGCACCACAAAACGCAGTTAAACTTTATTAATTTCTTTAAAATGTGTAGATTTTCCTTTTACAAGTATGTACACAAATTATTTATAAAGCACTGATAAATAAATTACAATAGAAACTATTACTCCCAAATAATTCACAATAGACACTTTTACTCCCAAAATATTCGCGATACTGTTTTGTTGGAAATGGGAATATAGGTTTGCTCCCAAACAACTCATTCCCATAACATTCGCGATAGGGGTGATTAGAAGGGTAAAAATAATTCCTGGAAATGAGATGGCATCAAGAACTTGTTCTTCATTTTGATCCCATTACTTGTAACTTGTGAAATTTTTGGAAAAAGGACCATCGAATATCGGTAATACTACTACTTCCAAGTAAGGCATTGAAAAGTATGTTGTTTGGTAATTTCTATACATTACCAAGATTTTGCTGGGTTAGTTGTATATTAAAAATGTAAAATTTATTTTACAAATTTAGGTAATTTTTTAAATAAATTTTACAACCACAAAATATATGGAAAATTTTACCAATTTAACGAGCAAACGGTTACTGAATGTTGAATGAACTTCACCAACATTAATTAATAAGTATATTTGTATGTGTGTGTAGGTATGTATATTAAAAGAATTGATAAGATGTACAATCTCTTGTAGCGATTGTAATTTAAGACTTTTTTTTTGTTCAAGAATTCGTCTTGCCAAACCATAAAAACTGTCTGTTCGTTGTTATTTATTAAATTGCTTTATTGTGCTTTTCCATTTTTATTGTTGCTGTATTTTGCCTTCTTTGTATTTTGTATCAATTAAATGTATCAAAACAGATTTTATTATAAATATTGATTTTTATTAGAAAATTTATCACAGTTCCAATAGAAAGCTTAAGATTTCAGCACAATATACAGCTAGTGGCAAGAGAAAAGTCACTCCACACATAGTAAACATTTTCAATAATTGAATTTCATTCACAGCTAATGTGTACTGAGAGAATAGATATACAAATATTTTATTCTTTTTTCAGAAAATTTTAGTTCTTTAGTCATTTTGTAATGCTTGAAGAAAAATTTACTCCAATTATAATTTAGCTTAAATAAGCAAATAAAAAGTGGGGCTAGATAATATTGGCTGATTTAGAAAATGAAAAATTTTTATAAAATAACAAAACATACTGCAGGACCCTGGAAAAATGGCCTGAAACTTTTGGTTTTGTTGTTACTTGCAGTAAGAAAAATTTCTATAGAATCAAAAACATATTCTTCTATTTAATTCTTTTCAGAGAATAAAAAAGAACATTTTCTATTTACTTTTTTCGTCGCGAGCTGTATATTTTTGTATAAATATTCTCATTAAATGAAAGTTAAGTATGTAAACGCCTTTCTTTGTTTATTAAATAAATACCATAAAATTAAAAAGAAAAGGTAAGAACAAATAAGAAATAATAAAGCTAAAAACATAACAAAAATAAAAAAACATCAACATGGAAAATTTTCATGATTTTATTTTTTTGATAAAATCAAAGTTCTAAACAAAATATGTACTCTTTAATGGGTTTATTGTGTTTGTTTTTGCGACTTAAAGTTCATCATCGGAGACTAATTATAAAAACATACAAAACTGCTCTGTAAGCAAACAATAAAAATAAAAAAAAAATAACAATTGTTTTCAAAATACTGCGTCTTTACATAAAAGGCAAAAGAAGATTTTTGAAATTTTCCTAAATACTGATGATCATATTATTCATACGTAATACACGTTTGCCCTAAATATATTGGAAACCATATTTTCTTCAAATATTTTTTTTGGAATTAAAAATTCATAAAATAGTTTTTGAAAAAAAAACCCGACTACAAAATAGGCGTGGCACTGCCCATAATTTTTATCATAATGATTTACTTTCGCGAGAATTAATTGTGTGCAAAGTTTCAAAAGAATCGATTAAGTAGAAGTAGTTTAAATGAACATTTACTTTTTATTGGCGTGGCACTGCCCACTTTTCCAACCATACTGTTGTATTGTAAGAATAACTAAATGTGTATGCAAAGATTCATACGAATCGGTTTAGTAGCAGTTTTTCATAAATAGTATTTACTTTGCATGGGCGTGGCGTGGCACTGCCCACTTTTTTAATCATGATGTAGTATTCAAACAGAAGCTTAATGTGTGTGCAAAGTTTCATAGGAATCGGTTGAGTAGAAGTAGATGAAAAGGCATGTGTGTTCACTTCGTATGGGAGTCACCTCGCCCACTTTTCAACGGGATCAATCTGGAAGTGCATCCTTTTAAATAAAAAAATCCGAAATCGGTTTATAAATATGGGAGTTTTGGGAGAACATCCTTAAAAAAATACATGATGAATTGATAACCTTTCTCCTTTTTTTTAGAGTCGGTTAAAAATACCTGCTTAATATATCGTTAAATTTTTCCAACATAAGAGTATTGCTGTTTTTTAATAAATAGTAAAAACTTATGTCATAACTTATGACTTTGGTAGCCTATTCATAGGTTCAAAATTTTAAGTAGCGCAATTTCGGATATTGTCCACTATGCGTCTAATGAGGACCAGTGGCTCTTTGATGTTATGATAACACTGCTTTGTCGTATGCTTTACCATTTGTTTGAAATGAAAATTTTACATGTGCTTTCGCAACAAACTGATATGTAAGATTTTTTAGTATAATGTTTAAAGTTAATATGTGTGGTCAACTTTCTTTGCGATATAAGTTGCAAGTAAATTTTGATATAGTAGCGTAGCACATTTTAATGTTTGATAATTTTATATAGTTAAAGTGAACACGTACTGTATGTGGTAAGTATTTGGTAAGTATGTAAACATTACTTTTTGCCACTGTAACCCAAGTTTGTCTAATGCCGAGAACTTAAAGTCCTTTATTGCACATTACTGGTCCAAATTACCCAACATATAGCTGTAAGCTTGTCTTCTAAGATTTTGTTAATAACTATGTAAAAAAAAAAAAGAAATTCGTAAATGAAAATCAGAAGACATGAAAAGAGACAATGATGCTATCCAAATGAGAATAAGGCGAATGTGGAGAAGTTCACATTTGCTCGTCTCTTTATACAAATAATTTCCACAAAATCCTTAACAAGGTAATAATAGAAATTTGTGTTTTATAGAATGCTTGTTAAAGCAATAGATATTTACATTGACATTAATGTTGATGTTAATGCTGATGCTGATGCTTCTGATGTTCTTGAGAAATGTATTTCAAATTTGTATTTATTTGATTTAAAAAGACACTTCACTTTATTTGATGCTTGGATGACTGTAATTTTAAACAAAAATATCAGTTAACATGTAAATGACATCCAGCCCAGCCACTCATGTATAGAATAAATATACCAATCATCATTTATTATGACAGTCACTTTAAGCAATTGAAACATTTTGTTCATTTTGTTTTTGAAAAAAAAATTTACTTTTTACAATCCCTGCGGGAAATTTTGTATCGACTGTCTTAAACATAATTGTCATATACTGGTGCAAATGGGAGGAGTACACTACTTTCCCGAGTCATGAGAGGTGAAAAGTCAAGTACCTTAAGTTTGAATCCAGAGCCCATCACTGTGTATCTTAATCATGACAATTGATCCCCTCCAATGACAAGGTCATGTGTCTATCTCACATAAAGTTCCACAACTCGAACCGGTTGCTAGTCTTTGGGAACGAGTCACATCACATGACTTGTCTCGTGAGAGTTTCTCTTCCCTCTAGGGAATATCGCGCATTTAATACAATCTTTATTTTTGAGTTAGAAACAATAATTTAAAAGCAATTCCAAGAAAACATCATTTTAAATGACTGTCGTTGTGCAGCCGTTGTGAATCATTAGAGAATAAAGAAAAACTGTTTATACTAAAACCAATAATTTTGTAAATATTTCTGAACGTTTATTCTATATTTAAATCCCTGTTATTATTGTACAAAAGGGAGTATAAAATATTAAAATATTTTGTTATATAAAAGGTATGCCAACATTTACGCATTATTTGAATTAAATAAAAAACAAATGTTTTTAAACGGGTTTTTTTTTTGTGTAAATATAAATTAGGTGAACATAGTTTAGGTTTATATAAGGAATAGGAGGAATAGCAAGGCAAAAGTAATTTGGGGCTTTGCTGGCCCTAATACATAACAAAGTTCATAGCCCATAAATTACTTTGTTTTAATTGCCGCCGCTTCTCGTGATAAACCATTACATCCATAACCAGTTTTTATCTTTGAAAGGGTTAGTTCTCAGTTTGATCCCATAGAAATAAAAATCGGGCAGAAAAAGTAGTAGCTCGATATATTAATTATCGCACAACTCCGCCATTTCTTGACCGATTTTAAAAATATTATATTGTGGACGGACAGAAATTTAAGTGTTGCCAGATATTCAGCCACGCTGGCATGCCGGCGAATTGCTCCGGCTGAAGCTCGCCGTCTTGGCGGGGTTCTTGACCGACAGCGTAGCGAAAACAATAGGGTTCCTTTACACTTTTGGCGTATGGAACCCTAAAGAGAAAGTTATCTTTGTCGTTTTTCTTGTTGCACAGTGTAATGTTACACAAACTGTATTAAATGTTCTTTTAAATATGCTTGTATTTCAATTATAGCCTAGGTAGAGAGAAGCTATTTGCTATAAATCATGGCTGGAATTGTATTGCTTTTTTTTCAGGCCATAAATTAATGACTTGTTTTTGTTTTCTTTCCCATTAATTTCTGGCTCATTTTTTGTTATTGTTGCATAATTTTTGCTTTACTCTTAATGAAATGTATAGTGAATTATATTATAAATTGGTCCATATGCTTAAATGTTCTAATATCGACAAGAAACGTTATTAGGTGTCTGCAACAGAAATATTAAACATTAGGGCTGATGAATTCATAGAGCAAAAAAAAAACTTGTGAACGTTTTGAAATAAAACTGATAACTTTTTAAAACATATTTACTTTTTGTGTAAAAGACAATCTACTTAATTCCGAGAACACCGAATCAATCAGAACGGAATATCATTTATTTCTCTCCCTAAATCCATTACTGACTACTTACTGTATATATTTCCAACTTTTTAAGAAAAAAAGTAGTTTCTATTTTAACTTTTAAATGACAATTTTCAAGGTAAATAATATCATCATATAAAAGAAAATAAAATATCATTCCAATTGCAATAATTATTTTAACCTACTTTTTGCTTTCATTTCCATCACAACATTCTTCATTAAAAGTTTCCTTCCTTTGGCACACTTAAATTAAATCCCAGTATGCAGTTGAGGCAACTTTCAGTTTGATGGTACACACGCAGGTAAAAAGTAAAGTCAATGGAACTCTGCCATATAATATTTAATTTAATTTAGCAAGTTTCCAAAGATATTTAATAATTTTATTTAAAAAGAAATTCTAAAGCATGTAACAATTGAAAAGAGAAAAAACTTTTGACTGCACGGAAGGTTGAACTGACGCCATTATGCTTCGAGACCAACTACGATCTCATCATCAAAATTCTTGTATGCTTGGACCGTATTGCCAATCAGCCGTTACACTTAACCAATTCGGCTGAGTCACTTGTAAGTTTTTTCGGCTTTCATTTGATAGTTTGGAAACTCACTATTTGCTTTGTCTTGTTCAATTAAACTTTATTCTTATTTCCCTCACTGCCAGTGCGAAGTACATCAGTTTATGATACTACGATGTGAATATTTGTTTGTCCCTCTTTTTTTTGTTTATTTGAACAGTTTACATTGTTAGCTATGCGGCTTTAGAGCGAATGAGGTTAATAATAAATTAAATCAGTATATGATGAAACAGAACTGGGGCTAGACGAGTTTTTCCATACAACTTGACAGTAATCATACGCCGTAAAAGCAGTCATGAGATAATGATGAAACAGAAGTGGGGCTAGACGAGTTTTTCCATACAAATTGTCATTAATCATACGCCGTAAAAAGCAGTCATGGGATAGAATCTATTTTATTTTGAGAACGTTTTTTCTCATGCTCTCAGTTTTAGCCACTCATTCTCTCAACAATGTTGCCGTGTTTTAATAAAATTTCATACATTTTCCATACGAAATATAAGAACAAAAGAAAATAAACAATAATATGAGAGAATTTTTATGCTACTGCCGTCGATTTAGTTTTGGGCCTGTTAGTTTGGCAGCGTTTTTGCCTGAAGTTGCAGACTTAGTTCTGTTTCATCATTAACGTGCAACTTTGACTCGCACACGAAGGGTTCCGCACAAAAACGAATCTGAAGGGGATCGAAAAAACTTCGTTATAGCTACTGATTCGTTGTACATATGTATCAGTGAAACCTTGGTATAGCGAAATTTGAAGAATGGATACTTCGCTATATAGAGGCTTTACATATGCTCTTGCAAACACATTTATAGTTCGTTGTCTCGATAGCGGTGCTTTACAATTTAGCTTTATTCTGGCTTTATTTTATAGAGGCTTTTA
This sequence comes from Panzeria rudis, assembly GCA_956483635.1. Classification (NCBI taxonomy): domain Eukaryota; kingdom Metazoa; phylum Arthropoda; class Insecta; order Diptera; family Tachinidae; genus Panzeria; species Panzeria rudis. The sequence continues at coordinate 98,409,415 of OY101451.1, forward strand.
AATGAATACTTCGCTATATAGAAGCTTTATAGCTCAGAATTTCTTTGTTATAGCTATATGTAGTGCATTTTTGTATGAAAAAAATTTGCTATAAAGAGGTTTTTTCAGGGAACTCTGAAGAAATTCGTTATCTTTTGTTTTAGGATTTTTTGCTTTGAGGATTTTTTCGTTTTTGGCGATTTTTTTAGCTTTACCGTTTTTCCGTTTCGGTGCTTTTTTCGTTTTAGCGCTTTGTTATGCTTAGACGTTTTTTTTTGTATTAACGAGTTTTTTCGTTTTGGCGATTTTTTTATTTTTGGCGATTGTTTTTCCTTTTGGTGCTTTTTAATTTTTGCATTTTTTTTCGTTTGGGTTTATTTTAATTTTGTTTTTTTTTGTTTCGGAGTTTCCCTTTGTATTGAAGATTTTTTTGTTTTGGTGATTTTTTTTCGTTTTGGTCATTTTTTTCGTTTTAGCGTTTTTTTTTTAATTTTGTTTTTTTTTGTTTGTTTCGGAGTTTCCCTTTGTATTGAAGATTTTTTTGTTTTGGTGATTTTTTTTTTCGTTTTGGTCATTTTTTTCGTTTTAGCGTTTTTTTTTTGGTTTTTACGCTTTTTTTATTTCGGCGATTTTTTCGATTTGGGCATTTTCTAAATATTTTGTAGTTCAATTTGTTTTTTTGTTTTGATGATTTTTTTTTTATTTTTTGCGATATTTTTAGTTTTGGCGATTTTTTTCGTGTCCAAAAAACTCGAATAAAAAAATTAGATGGTTCTAACGACTGATTCTGGCAGAAAGCGCCAAAAATATACACTATGGGTAACTCTAACTTCGTTGTATGGGTCTTTTTGCCCCTTTATTAAAAAAGGGGATAAAAAATCCCCTTTAGCGGTCACATAGTGCGCAGAAATGTTCTCCAAAAATATTTGCCACAAAGTTCTACTATAATTCTTCCAAGTCTACCAAGCTGTAGATAAGACTTGAACACCAGTAGTTCTAATTGTTAAAAAATTTAACAAGCAAATTAACGATTTTGCCATTCTATACAATTTTTAACAATATTTGCTGTCGGTTAGCCAGACAAGAGTCAGCTGTGCAGCCGTAGCACTTTCTTTATTGCAACAATTAAAGTTTATTGATTTACAGCAATATAGAAACATATAAAAAAACATTTTGTATTTTTCTTTAATCTACTACAAACTCTCTAGTCGATTCGAGAACCGTAATCAGGCTCAATTTTCTTAACAAGAAGTCTCAGAATCGTAGAATCGTTAGTGCAAACAATTTAATAAATTGACAATATAACAACTGTTGTTATTGTTAAAAGTTACAGAATCACTACAGAAATCATTCAGAACTTAAAATGTGTTTAATGGTTAATTTCGTAGGAAATCTTGTAAGCTTTACGTATAAGGTATAAGGTATGTTCAGTACTTTTAAGTAAAATACCATAGAAAACATTTTTGTAGAATATTTTAGCCCGCTGTATCACCACTGAACGGGAGTATTTTGCCCCTTCAATGAAGTGTTGAGTGTTAAAATGTTCCACAGCATTTTTTTCGTGCTCTTTTACATAAAAGTACTAAACATGTCTCATAGGAATTACTACCGGGCTTCACTGTGCCGGTGTACATCCTTTTAAAATCAATAATTTTCTTTTGTCAGTATCTATCATTTGTTTTGCTGTTGTTTGTTCTACTTAGACAATAAATTAGAACACAATAGCATTGTATAACAAAATAAGGAACAACAAACATGTTTGTGCTGGTGCTGTTGTTATTAGTATCATAGTTGCCAGATCTTTTTTATACTCTTACATAAAAATAGATATAAAAATTTTCCCCCGTAGTCATAAATATGTATTAAAGTTAATGTTGGTTTAATAATCGGATTTTGCATGGGAAACCGATTTTAATGCATTCATTAACTTTGCTAATAATTTATGAATATGGGGGTTGTTTAAATTTAGCTATTTTGCAAAGAAAACCCCAAAATAACAATTATTTCGAATTTTCAAGCAAAAAATGACAAGGTCACTCACTACCCAGTCTTCTTATTGTTTAGGTTTTAGTGAAGAGACACTACGAATGCTGGAAAGTGTACAGCTACATAGAATATACATAATCCATTTTGCTGATGTATAATTCCGGCAATGGCAACTTGCTTATGGTCCTTCGAGCCGGAGCAGCATAACATTTACGATGATTTTATGTGCACAATTCCTAACTGTATTTTATTATTTCACTTTACTATTTTGTTCTACTTTAAAACTTATTTGATAATACATTTTGTATTTCTGTGCAAGCAGCAAAATCATTTTAAAACTTTTTACTCATATTTTTTCAATTTGTCTTTTTGTGGTCAAGCGGGGACAAATAAAATGTTTCAAATTGTATGATGGTTCATTCTGCTGGCAATAAAAATTCGTAATGCTTAATTAGGTGAATATGTTATAGAAACAGGGATGGAAAATTCGGATTTTTATATGAAATAAATATGGAAAAAGTACAGAAAAACTTTATAAATAAATAGAGAATCGACGATACAAATACAGATACAATTGGCTTGGATCATAATTTTGATAATGGTGCTGAAAAAATATGTTTACTAACTTATCCAGCCCTGTTATACTATTAACACAAATTAACACAAGAGATAATATAAAATGTTGTAAAATTTTTGCGTTTTAATATCTTAAATTACAAACTTGTGACCCTTTCGGTATTCTCTTTCATATTTTGTTTTTTTTAATAACTTAAAATATTCGTAATTGAGTTTGAGTAGAAAGAAGAAAAATATACTGCTGCTGCTGCTGCTGCTCACTTTTTAATACCCCGGAGTAATATTTTCATTTTTATTTTCACTTATCTTTTTGTTTTAGTGAATATTTTCAGCATTCTTTCTTTGTTGCTTTTTGAATGAACTTTTCTCGCTAGATGAGAATAAAATCTTGTGGACTTTTTGGTAATCCAACACTTCATTTTCATAAATAATGTTAATGTTTGCTTAATTATTTATATAAACTTAAATAAAATATTAAGAAAGGATTCATTTTGGAATTTGAAAGTAATTTAAGGTAGATTTTGTGAAAGAGTATGAGGAATTTAAATTATTACACTGTACAACAAAATTAGAAATAACAAGCTTCTTACGACTGATTCTGGCAGAGGGCTACCAAAAAATTATATATGTACACTCTAAAACACTTTTGTTGAAAATTAGGTCGATAATAGTCGGCAACACTTTACAGATTATTATAGACCTAAAATTACACACGCATTATTTTTGAACAAAATGCTTTTACTAAAAAAGCGATTGGCTGCGTGCAGGCTTGAACCGCGACCTCCTGACTGATAGTCTGACGTATCTAGCATTCAGCCATAGCCGTATTATGCTTTATGTTACATTTTTTCCACTTGGACTAAATATGTTTAATTTGAAAAGTTTTTTCTTTAATAAAATAACTACAAAATCGATATAATTTTAGACAAGGAGAAATTTTCAACACAAATTTAGACAATATATGATCGTAAATTTGAAGTAATGTTTTAGAGTGTACGTGTATCGGCGTTTTGTAAATTGTCATCTGGCATTCATTTAAATATTTGCCATAGAATCATACTATAAATCGTCAAAAATACCCAAGCTCCAGAATCAGCTTCAATGACAAAATCACACAAAACTTAAAATGTATTTAAGGGTTAATTTCGTACTTATTTACAATTAGTACTCGGCATAGAATATCTTGTAATCATTACGTTTAAGGTATAAGATGTGGTCAGCACTTTTATGTAAAACACCACGAGAAACATTTTTATGAAATAGTTTAACCCTCTATCTCTTCGTTGTATGGGTCCTTTAGCCTTTCTTAAAAAAGGCAAAAAAAAACCCTTTCAGCAGCGTTATAGCGGTCTGAAATGTTCTTCCAAAATATTTGCCATAAAATTCTGCTAATAGTCTTCGAAGACACCCAGCTCCAGACTCAACTTGAACGCCAGAAATCATTTGAAAACTGAAAATATGTTTAAGGGTTAATTTCGTACTTATTTACAATTAGTATTCGGTATAGGTTATCTTGTAAACATTACGTTCAAGGTATAAGATGTGTTTGGCGCTTTTATACAAAACATCACGAGAAACATTTTTGTGGAACACTTTAACCTTCTAACTCTTCCTTGTATGGGTAAAAGGGGTAAAAACTACCCTTCAGCGGCAATATAGCGGGCTGATATATTCCACAAAAACATTTGCCATTAAATTCTAAAACAGAACATTGAAGACACCCAAGCTCCAGACCTCTATCAGAATTAGTCGTTAGAATCTTGATTTTGTTGTACAGTGTAATTATAAAAGTAGGCAGCCAGTGTCAAGCTCATACAAAGTAAATATTCTTTTAACTTCTTTTACTTAACCGATTCTGATGAAATTTCGCAGACATTTTGAGTTTTTCTAACAATACAATTTAGTTGTAAGAAAAGTGGGCAGTTGCACACGCCTCTAAAATGTAAATATTATATTTCAATTACTTTTACTTGCATGATTCATATAAAATTTTGCCCACGTATTTAGGTTTTGCGTAAAAAAATTAAATTAATTTATTATTAGAGTAGGCAGTACCACGCCCACACAAAGTAAATATTCTATTTAATTATTTTCTGCTTAATTAACTCTTACGAAATATTGCATATATATTAAGCTTCTCTGAGAATACAATTTAATTGTTAGAAAAGTGGGAAGTACCACGCCCATACAATATAAATATTATTTTTCAATTATTTGTGCTTAAAAGATTTCTGTAAAACTTGGCACAAGCATTGAGCTCCACTGTCAGGAAAAAAGTGGACAGAGTCATATTATATAATTCCCAAACTAAAATTCCTGCAAACCCTAAACTTAAGCCAATTTAAATTTTTTTCATTCTCACTAGTTATGAAACCACATGTCAGTTTTCCGAAAACTTTTTATTCAAAAAAACTTGAGGAAAAAACAAAAGAAATAACCTTTTCTGTAACAGATTTGGCAATTTCCACATGTTTGCAAAGCCTAAAAATATGCTACATAAACTTGTTTCAAAAGAATCTTGCAAAGTATGCTAACCAACACACACACACACACAAACACTTATGCACGTGTTAATTGTGTGAGTATTTTTACATTTCTTTTTTAATGTTTTACAATAAAGGCAAATTTTAAATAAAGGCAAAGAATTTAATAAACTCTTAAGCTGCTAACAAATCTACATATATACAAAGGGCCATATTCATAATAAATTATTAAATATTTATAAAAGGTTTATGAAACAGAATTCCATACAAAATATGATTATAAACCTTTGATACGTATTATGAATAAGGGGTAAATGTATGTGTGTGTGTGTGTGTGTGTGTATGGAATTATAAATAAAAAATTAATCACTCTTTATGCTCCAACCAATTTCATTAATCAACTTTTCTACATGATTAAAGCTGCCAACTATATTTCACACACGATAAATACGAACGAGCACTTCGAACGACAAAATCTCAAATTGACAAATAAGCAGTAATTGGAAGGAATTTTACCATGAAATTATTTTTTAATTAGTTTTAAATAAACTTTTATCGCATTCATTTTTGTTTTTTCTTTTTTTACCTTTATTTTTCACAGCCATCAATTGGAAATATGTACATTTTGATAATGGATGTGTCCTCCTTTCTTTTGCTAACCAAGGACATTTTACTAATTAAATCAAATTTGTAAATATGTAGTTTCTCTTTTAGTTTTGTTCAGCTCTCAGAAGTTGAATAGAAATTTAATATACGATGACATAAATTAAGTTTATTTTAATAGGTAAAACACTGAAACAATATTAGAAAGTAGAACAAATTGTTTGTTGAAAAAAATTAAACATTTTTAATTCTGCCCAAAAAAAATCTTTCCCGTCATTTCGTTCTGACCCTAGAGGAAAGAGTTTACTTCTCTTAAGCGGTGATATAGCGGGCTAAAATATTCTACAAGAATTTTCCTCGTGGTGTTTTACATAAAAGTGCTGAACACATCTTATACCTGGTACGTAAGTGTTACAAGATTTCCTATGCCGAGTACTAATTGTGAAAAAGTACGAAATTAACCCTTAACACATTTTATATTTTGAATGATTTCTGGTGTTCAAGTTGAGTCAGGAGCTTGGGCACATCTTTAAGAGCCTATAGTAGAATTTTATGGGGAATATTTTTGTAAAATATTTCAGCTCACTATATCGCTGCTGAAGGGGACTTTTTTGCACCTTTTGCACACAAAAAGACCCATACAACGAAAAGTTAGAGGGTTAAAATGTTCCACAAAAATGTTTCTAGTCATGTTTTACATAAAAGTGCTGAACACATCTTATACCCTAAACGTTAGACTTAAAAGATGCATAGGAAATCTTTTAAGTCTAACGAGTACTAATTGTAGGTGATTCATTAACCCTTAAGCCGCTGAATAGAGGTTTTTTGTTCCTTTTATGAGAGCTAGTCGCTAGCTCTTGTGAAGAGAGAATATTTTACTTGCCCATAAAGAGGTCAGTCGAGTCAACTGAAAACTTAAAATTAATTTTCTGCAAATTCAGTTTTTTTTTTGAGTTATGGCACTTTTGCAGTGCATGTCCGCAATGTAGATAGAATATAGCAAAATATACTAAGAGATAATAAAAAAATATTTAAATTTTTTTCTAATTACGATAAGAGTAGCTGAGAATACGGACGGACGGGTGGGTACAAGCTTTTTCATTTACATAATTATATTTTAATTTTTTGATGTTGTCTTTAAATTTTTGTTGTTGTTTAATCTGTGTGTCGCACGTGGAATAATTTTAGGTTGTGACAGACAGGGAAAACAACAGCAGAACAATATATTTATTCATTTTACAAAAAAAAAACACCTTCATAGTTATTTTTCTTTTTTTTGTGGTTAAATGTTTATTTAAGAATGTGTGCTAAGGTGTGTGTGTGTGTATGTGTTTTTGTAATAGTAACATTTTTGTTGGCAACAGGAATACAACACAATGATTTACATATTATGCATGAGTATTTAGAAGTAAAAAATATGTAATTTAAAAGGTTTTCTGGTTTTTAAAGATACAAGAAAAATATGCACGAAAAACCTATAAAATATGACTTTTCATTCTGCTTTTGGGTGACAAATCACAATGACATGAGCAAAAAAAGGGAAATCTTTAAGGAAAGTAATTTGTTTGCAAGTCGAAGAAGAGAAATCACTTCAAAAGCATTACGTTTAAGTATTCTAGTTTTTTTCTTCTTTTTATAAATACCGGCACAGTAAAAGGAGAGCGAAAAGGGCCAACATTTAGATGTTTATGTGTATTTTTACAGGTGTATCATGGAAATAAAATTCGCACAAATGCGACGCAGTTTTAGTGACTCCGTATAGGAAATCTTATAAGGCTTACGTACAAGATATAAAATATGTTCAGCTTTTTTATGTAAGGTATCACGAGGAAAGCTTTTATGGAACATTTTAACCCTCTAACTCTTCGTTGTATGGGTCTTTTTCTCCCTTAAAAAAAAATTGCCAAAACACTCGCCTTCGGCTACGATATAGCGGGCTAAAGTGTTCTACAAAAATATTTGCCATAAAATTCCACTATAAGTCTTAGAATGCAGCCAAGCTCTAGACACAACTTGAACGTTGGAAATCATTCAAAGCTTAAAATGTGTTTAAGGGTTAATTTCGTACTTCTTCAGAATTAGCAGTCGGCAAAGGAAATCTTGTAAGCCTTACTTACCTTCAAGGTATGAAATGTGTTCAGCACTTTTATGTAAAACACCACGGGAAAAATTTTTGCGAAAATAAATTAAGCTTTCTATCTCTCTCCCACTTCAACACCTGTTCCCTCTACTCTATCCCTTTCCCAAAGAAGGTAACACATTAATTAATTAACTGGTAGGGATTAATTGTCTGATTGTGTTACTTCTCTTAAAAAAAACTGATTTTGATAAAATATTAATTGTGCACATCTGCAAATAAATAGCTTCAAACTCAATTTTTTTTGTTAAATTCGGCTGTATGATTTCAGAGTAAAAGGGGTCACAAAGAATCAAAATGCCTCTTCGCTGTATAGTTTGTAACAACAAAACGATATGTCCACTTTATTTAATATTTGCAAAGAAGAAACCCATTAGTTTTAGAATGTGATCATCCGATCCAAAGTTATCCGATATCCTCCAACTTTATGCATAGCTTTTAGAAACTCAAACTTCTCCTACTTGCAATCCGAACGGTTTTGTTTTACATTTTTCAGACTTCGTATATTTTACTTTTTTTTGCTCAAATGAAGCTGGGAAAAAAATATTGTCAATTCTAGTTGGAAAATTAAAATCGATTTCAAAGAAAATTTTCGATTTTCATTTTCTGAAGAAGTAATTTCAGAATTTCGCTCGAAATATTGCTCTGGCAATAATAAAAAAATTTTTAATGGCCGTAATGCACAATATATTTTGTTATATTCGTTATATTTCTCTATAAGCAAATGTACTCCAAATAAAAAATTATATGGATAATTTTTTTTTATATTTTTTTTAATAAAGGCAGCAACACTGTTTTTGCCATAACTTGAAAACGACTTACACAATTTTATTGAAAAATATATTAAACAAATTTTATTTTAATTGCCTTTGAGGTGTTGTAATATCATTTTTATACACTTAACATTTTCGGAGTACTTGATACCGAAATAATAAAAAGTGTTTCTTTCTTCGTGCAAAACTTGTTCAATTCATAAAAAACCAAAAACGGTAAAAACGTATCACTCTTACTACTGTATCATGAAGCTGTATATGGGCGTGTCACTGCAAACATTTTTCAAGCATTAAATTGTATTGTCAGAGGAATTAACTGTGCCACCAAAGTTTCACAAGAATTGTTTACATAGCGATAGTTGAAAACTAATACATTTTTGCTTTGAGCGTGGCACTGTCCACTTTTTCTATTATTATATTGTATTTTCTGGGGAGCTAAATGTAAGAGCAAAGTTTCATAAGAATCGGTTATGTAGAAGTAGTTGAAAAAGAACTATTTACTTTGTATGGGGGTGTGCGACTGCCCACTTTTTTCCATCAAAACATTGTATTGTCAGGTAATTAAATATGCGAATAAAATTTCATAAGAAACGGATTAGTAGAAATGGCTGAAAAATAATATTTATTTTGAAAAGTGGGCAGTTCCCCGCCCACTTCCTGAAATAGTAATAAAAGTGGTAAGTTTTTACTGCTTTCGATTTTTAAATATTTTCCAAAAAACGATTTTCTTCAAAATCGACAGTGGAAAAGTCTTTTCAAAAATACAAAATACAAAATATAATTAAATTTCGACTATTTTGTTAAATAGTTCCTCTATAACTGGCAAGAAAAAAATATCATAGAGAGTATCAGGTGTCATGCAAAAACTTTCATTTTGTTGCATGGTGCAATCTGCTAAGAGGCACAGAACTTGTTATAAAAGAATCCATTAAATAACTACTCAAGCTATCGCTTTATAAATATATTTCTCAATCATGTTTTAGCTTGAACTCTTCTCCACAACATATTCTTTTTATATCGTTTTAGTAAATAAATAAGCAAATGAATATTTAAAACATACAACAAGTCAAAATGTTTTATGTAGTAGTTTTGGTTGTATGACAGCAACCAACTTGTTGAGAGATTATCATGTCCTTTACGTTGATAACATATTGCACATACAATCACACACCCACAATGCGATACAGTTCATAAATGTTGTATCAGCTTTTATATAATATTCTTCACGTGCACATGACAAATGTTAAATAAACTAAAAGTAATTTTGGTGAAGAGTATATTAATAAGAAAAGAAAAAGTTTAGTTTAGTTTTTGTTTGCAAAAGTTACGAAAAGTTTACAAAAACTTCTTAAGCAAAACCATACATAAGTATTTCTAGCTGAAAAATTTAAAGAAAAAACGCTAGAAACATAAATGAATACTTTACTTGACAACACCCTTAGAAAAAAGAAGAAAAAATACATGTTTCTATGTGTGTAAATAATTTAATTTGAAACTAAAACTTTTTCCATTTCCCTTCAAATAAATGTCCCTGAAGGTATGCTACAAAATAAACTACATAAAAAACGTCTGTAATTTGGCCACATAAAAGCACACACACACACACACAAGTGTACGCAAATGGTGGGTGTGTTGCCACATAAAAGAAACTGAATAAAAAAACCAGCTCCATATACAGTTTGCACTTTAGATAATTAGTTGTCACACTTCTATGAAACACTCATAAATATATTTCTCCATCGGCATCGGCAACGTAACAAAACAGCTTAAGTGCAAATAATAACACTATATAGCTCAACGAAAAATTACATGATTCTAACGGACGATTCTGGCAGAAGCCACCAAAAATTATATACATGTATTGGCGTTTTGAAAGTTTACCTCTGGGACCCATTTTAGGGAGAGTTAAAGTTGCCCTCCTTTTTAGCACACATAGGCTGACTTCCTAAACGCCAAAATGCATCGCAGTGATGCAAAGTCGTACGTGCTTTGTTGTTGTAAATAATGTAAAGTCGCATCAATGCAATGCATTTTAGCGTTTAGGAAGTCGACCATAGTTATAGTGACTCGGCATAGGAAAGCTTGTAAGCCTTACCTTTCAGGTGTAAGATGTGTTCCGCACTCTTAAGTAAAACACCACGAGCAATATTTTTTGCAACACTTTAACCATCTAACTCTTCGTTATATGGGTCTTTTTATCCATCTCTTAAAAAAGAGAGAAGAAACTCCCCCTCAGCGGTGACATAGCGGGCTGACATCTTCTACAAAAATATTTTCCACGAAATTCTACTATAAATCTTGGAAGACATCCAAGCTCCAGAATCAAATTTAACGCCAGAAATCATTCAAAGCTTAAAATGTGTTTAAGGGTTAAAGTGTGTTTAAGGGTTAAATGTGTTTAAGGGTGTTTAAGGCTGGTGATTCTGTGATAGAATTTCAAAAGGCCCACAGGTTCACTCATGGTGGTATTGCTAACTGATTCACTAGATAGAGTGCTGGCCCATAAAGTGACTATTATTTCGGTGGAGTATGAGGTTCTCTTGAAGCTCATTGCTGAAAATGAGCGTTTAAAGGGGAAGGTTGGAGACCGGCAGCCCACCAGCAAAGTCGATTACGACTTCTGCAGCTATTATAACTGTCTTTAGGGCGGAAAATGCTGCTCCAGTGGTGACCTCTGCAGTTGTCACGGTGGTTATCCCCAAACCGGTTTAGACGTGGTCGGTGGTGGTAGTAGAAGCTGTAGTAGTACCTGCACAGATGTGCATGTCATGTCGTGTCATATCCTGTCCTGTCATGTTATGTCATGTCATGTCATGTACTGTCATGTTATGTCATGTCCTGTGATTTTATGTTATGTTATGTCTTGTCATGTCATGTCAAGTCATGTTATGAAAACATGACATAACATATATGTAGTTTTATTTTTTATTTTTTTAGCTAAAGAAAACGTAGGGAGCTTCGTTCCTACAATCACATTTCATTGCTCATTTCCTAATTATTATTGTGGAGCCCTGAAATTTACTTTATAAAATTAAAATAAAAAAGCGGAGGTGTAAAATATTTTTTACCTTTCTCGAGAATTAAATCCGAGGACTTAAACTCTGTATTTGATCTATTTTCTTTTTTCTCAATGTCTTCAACAGCATCAACAATTACAACTGGAATAAAACCACATTATTATAATGGTCAAGTGTCAAAAACACTAACGTTAACAGACAGTATATTATAATCAAACTAACTTGTCTCTATAGAAATAATATATGAATGTATAAGACAGAAAGAACTGCTACATACATAAATACAGACATACATTACATGTACATAAGTATGTTTGTACATACAAATGTTGTATTTTTGCGACCATCCGTCCCCAAATGTGGCTTTACAAACAATATTTTTCGCTAAAATTTTAAAATAAGAAACTTTTGAGCGACACAAAGAGTTTTCAACAAGAACTGCAACAAAAATTATTCGAAAAGAAAAAACAATAAAACTAAAAATTATTAAAGAAATAAGAAACTAACACAACATTAAACGCCATGGGAAGTTTGCCAAATTTACACGAACTCGAACAAATTGAGCGCAAACGCGAAAAACGTCGTGAGCGCGAAATGCGTGAGCAATTGGCCAGAGAAGCAAGTCGTGAAAGAGAACGTTTGAATCAGAGAAAGGTAAGTTAAAAGAGAGAAATATATTTGTTTACATTTTCATATCTGTAGGTGAGCGGTAAACTACACTAAGTCACATTTTGGAAATTTTACAGGAGACCGCAAAAATATATTAAAAATCACAGATGATTCTATCTCTGTACTATTAACACTTTGACTTACCCTGAATATTTTATATAATTATATATTTTTTATATCGAAGATATTCTCAATAAAATTACGTGATATACCGTGATATATACAGTAAAAACTTGATAGTCCGGACATCGCTAGTCCGGATTATTCACTAGTCCGGACATCATTTTTCATTACATTGTGTACTCTATAATCCGTTTATACTGTTCCTTATTAAAAAGGACTTGGTGTTCTTTACCTGGAAATGGTTTTGAGCAGTAATACATCATTTGAAACATATTGGATTTTTTCCATCGATAGAGAAAAACAAAAAATGCTAACTCCAACTGTATAAGAAACGTATTTCGAAAAACAAATAACTTGGTGTAGTTTACCTCCTACCTACAAACATTTTAAAGAGGGAAGGTTAGCCAAAGTTAATATGTTGAGTTCATAGTTGCAAAAGAAAAAGTTTTATAATTGAACAAGATAAAGAAAATAGCGAGTTTCGAAATCATCAAATAAAATCTGAAAAAACTTACTAGTGACTCAGCCGAATTCATTAAATGTAAAAGATGTTCAACTACGTGACTGCAGCTGTCGCGGTTGGCAGTGAGCAGTGTTGTCAACTCGGTGCTTTTAGCACTGTGTTTACATTTTCGAGTTGGTGCTCGGTGCTTTTATTTTTCACTTTTAGTGCGTTTTACTTTTTTTTAAATAATAGAAATGGACTGCTCAAACATGTTACTTTTTTAAAATCAGTCGAGGTTTGCGAAAGTTACAAAACACGTAAAATTTTTCACAGTTTTGTTTTAGCTTAATTTATTGGTCTCTGGTCTTTGCCTGCACATTTTCGCAGATCATATTCTAAAAACTAGCTCTACATCTATTTATATATATGTATCAAGTTTCAACTGAACCTAAACTGAAAATAAGAAGTTTTATACTTCCAATTTAAACTGGTATCACTATCACATTGCAGAAGGAATGTACTACCATGTGATATTGAAACTTTTTCTAAAATAATTTAAGTTTACCAGTTCGTAAAGGATTTTTCTAAATAGATCAGGGATGTCAAAGGAGGTAAGAACTGCTAATTCCGGTGCAAGTAAAGGATTTGTGACAATATGACGCCCAACGTAGGGCGTCATATTTGTTGTTCCGAGAATGTGAAGTTGATTGACCAAAATAATGAAAACAATAATGAAATATTTAAAAAAATAAATTGATTTCAAATAAAGCGATGCAAGAAAATGCCGCTAAAAATTAAGCTTATTAAAAAGCCATTCATTCATTTAGTTATTCGAAGTCTTAATAAAGTCAGAATAAAGCGTGCATATAAATTACGTATATAATTTTGGAATGTACTCTTTAAGGCCTTCATTTGGTTGCAGGAACTGAAGAAACAAAATTTTCATTCTAATGAAAGAATTTAGAAGTTATGGGGGAACTGAGAAATCAGATACATGAATAATTGAGGATACTAGTATTAACTTTAAAAGTAGGTTTTCAGCGTTATCAATAATTTCCAAATCTTTTTATTGATTTATTTTCATTGAATTAATACACGATTTTTTTCTTTTAATACACGATTTTTTCTCGGTTTTAGTACTTTATTAAATGTCAAAGTTGACAACACTGGCAGTGAGGTCTAAGCGGGCGAGAATTATGATGATGAAATCGTGTTTAGTCTCGAAACACCATGGTGTCAGTTCAACCTTTCGTGCAGCAAACATTTTCTTTGTCTTTTCAATTGTTACGGGCTTCAGAATTTCTTTCTAATAAAAATAATTTAATTGAAAAATTAAGTTGAACGAACTTAAGCTAAAATAATTAAATATCTTTGGATTAAAACCATAATAAAATTAAACGGGAACTTTTGAAACTACAATCGTATCACGTATCGCTGGAATTTAAACAACATCTACTTTTATTTACATTTAAGGAAATCCATTAGAAAATCTTACGCAAATACATTACTTCTCCCGCATCTTATTATTTATGTCTCTCTTTCTCTCTCTCTCACTCTCTCCCTTTCATTGTGCTCTTTAAACCATGAGAAATACTCTTTTTATATTGTATTTTATTATATTTAACTTTATTTTTTTCCCTTCCTCAGTACTCAACATACAATCCTTATTTAATGGCTGGCTTGGGTATGGGTAGCATTGCACCACATGCCACTACAGCAACTAGTGGTGGTGCTACCCAGACAACTGGTCTCACACTCGGCGGTGCCGCCCTACTAAATTATGGTGTTGGTATTGGTTCGGGAGTGGGTTCAACAACTTTAAAGCATCATGGTCATCAACATCCTCACCATTATCGTCATTCATTGACAAATCGACATCGTGTGCTGCGTGCACGAAGTTCGGGTGCAACACAAAATGTATGGGACGAACAAGCTTTAGAGGTAAGTATGACAATTACAGGGAGCAATATAGAGAATTTTTGTTTACTACAATTTTCAAAGTAAGTGTATGTGTGAGTGTGTTTATGAATGAATACCTCTACACTAACAAAATTGAGTAAACTTTGATGGTGGAGGTAAAACAAAGAAGCATCATTACCATTTGCTTTTCATTTTAAGTACTTCCTAAAATATTTACATCGGTAAATTGATACTTATTGCATGATTTTGAAAACAATTGAACAAAAAAAATACAAATCAAATTTTGCTTGTGTGGAAGGGATTATAAGGTAAAAATGTTTTTATTTGTGGTTTTGCTTTATAATGAATCTTGTTTTGAAAGTATTTTAATTGCAAATAATATTGTTTACCAATTAGTATGACGTCAATTAGGCAGCAAGAGGTTTCCGTGAGGGTCTTTTTTTAATAATAACCTGGGCAGGGGAAATAGGAAAATATCTCCAAGACGAATAAAATATACCTCATTTCTATTGAGTTTCTAAAATAAATTTTGCAAAATGCAATGTTTCATTTGGAATTATTCAAATATTAAAACTAAAATTGTTAACAATAAGTTCAGACACTGGTAGACAAAATATTGGGTGCAACGATTGCTTCTTTGGTTGTCTTACGTCTCTCGTGTTCAGCTGAGAGTAAGAGGGTCTCACCTTCTCAGCCGAGTGTGGCTTCTAATTATTCAAATCTTAAAAGTAAAATTGTTAATAATAAGCCTAGCCACTGCTTGATAAAATATTAGGTTCAATGGTTGCTTCTTTGGTTGTCTTATGTCTCTCGTGTTCGTCTGAGAAAGAGTGTCTCGCCTTCTCAGCCGAGTATGCCCTCTAAAGTAAAAGATGTGCCGGGATAGTTTTTAGTTGAACCCAAATCAGTCAAAAATAACCGTTAAACTTTTAAACCGTTTAACTTGACCCCTACTTTTCAGTTTAAACTTTGTATAGGCATTTTGAAAGTTTACATCTGGGATTCAGTTTAGGGGGAGTTCAATTTCTCCCCTTTACACATACTTATGGTAACTAGGCATAGGAAATCTTGTAATCTTGTATAAGATGTGTTCAGCTTGATGCAAAACCCTACGAGCAACATTTTTGTGGAATAATTTAACCCTCTAACTCTTCGTTATATGGGTCTTTTTATCACTTTCTTAAAAATGGGACAAAAATTCCCCTCCAGCGGCGATATATCGGGCTAAAACGTTCTACAAAATATTTGCCATGAAATTCTACTATGAGTCTTCAAGGGCACCCCAGCTCCAGACTCCATTTGAATGCCAGAAATCGTTCAAAACTTAAATGTTTTTAAGGGTTAATTTCGTACTTATTCACAATTAGTTCTTGTCATAGAAGGTCTTGCAGAACACCACTAGGAAAATTTTCTAGAACATTTTAGTCAAGGCTGGACAATAACACAATGGGAGCTGTGATCTCACCTTCCTGCGGACACTGTAAGTTACTTTAAGTTACTATGTATTGCCTTACGTCGGTTCCTCTTTCGTTCTAGCTCCTCATATATCCACCTGTTCACACCAACTCCAAGTTTTTTTATATAGAACCAGCACTCAGGGTATGGGCCCTACTCAGGCATTGCATTGCGCGGGAATTAGGAAAACTGGTTATGGGAAGGGGAAAAGAGGGAGTAGTGTTTATGGATATTCGATTTAAGCTCTTCGACATTGAAAGTGACAGGAAAGATCTCTGCAGGAAGCTTATTCCACACACGACCTGTTCGGCCAGAGAACGAATTCTCTCTAATGCGTAGTGCGATGCATTGGCGTATTGACCATAAAGGGACGTGCTCTTCATGAAAAGCGACCCACAACGACAGATGTAACCACAATCTTCACGTGTACTCCCGAAGGGGATCTCACCATTGAGGGAAACGTCTTTCAAATTGGGCTTAAGAAGACCGCTATCAAACTCCATTCTGTAGGACCAGCATGGAGTCCACCTTAGTGGTGATCATCGTCTCTTGTGAAGGGATGTCATCCGTGGGGCTACCGGCTCATGTGGTATAAGTGTGATCACAGATTGCTCCTCGAAATACTAAGCCGAGAGGTAAACCTTTTATCAGCTTTAAGCCAAGTACTGATTTAGGTTATGTGCTGATTTCGGCTATGTGCCGAAATCTGTGTTCTCTTAAATATTCAAGGGAACACTGGTTAGGAACCAAAAGCCACAAGCTGTATAGAACTATCAAATACGCTCGTTCTAGTCCAAGTTTATGTAAAACTTACTGATGCGCTTCAAAGAAGTGTTAGAGCTCGTACCAGTCCCCACCACTAGTTCAGCAGTCGTGTGACTAGCTTTGTGTTACCTCTTTTCCTCCTAGATATACGTTGGCTCACATCCGTTCTAAGTAGAAGCCACGTTCAACTCTATTTACCCTCTTAGAACCGTCTGTAGAGATATATTTATTTTTAATACTTAACAGAAGAACATTTTTTTTAAGCTTGATAGAGATTTACTGTAAAGATAGCCAGTATTGTTAAGAGTTTTACCACAATTTCCAAAACTTATTAATTAGCTTTAATTTTCTTTTTTTTCAGAACTTACAAGCGTACTCGCCCATATCTACAAGATCACATCGTATTAATCCAGTATCATCATATCATGTACAAGCTGCATTGGCAGCTTCTCGTCGTAGAGAATCTGTTAATAGCTCTATAGGAGCAACATCAATAAGACGTTTGATAACACTAAATAATCGCAACTGTCGTCATAAGATACCAGCTCATGTCAGACAAAAAGTGGGCAAATCATTTACTTTATTAGCGGTGGCTCATGGTCTCATATGTTCTGTCTTAGTGCCCATTTTTGGTTTGCAAGGCTCCAATTCGGTTTGGCATCATCGTGAACAATGGCTGCATGTGGGACCAAATATTGGTTCCCTACTCCTCAGTGTGGGACTATTGATATCGGCAATGATGTGTCTAATGACACCAAAACTTATACATAACTTTGGCTATTCCATGTTGATGGGAGCCAACTATTTGGCTGTGTGTTTATTCTTATTGTGCCATTTATATCCCTCAATTTATACATTATTGCCTGCCTATATTTTATTTGGCTTGACCCATAGTCCGGCGCTTATTAGCAAAATAGCTGCTGTTGTGCATTATGGCAGTAAATTAAGCTGTTCGCAACATGAATGTACTCTACTATCAACACATGCTTTGGATTCGTGGGAAGAACATAAACTTTTTTGTAATCGTGATCAAAAAGTACGAAGATTAGCCAGATGGTTTCATGCTTCTAAGGATTTTGGTATCATATTGGGAGCTATAATAGCTTCATTAGTATTGTCCTGTACATCGAATGATTGGAATTGTCCAGATGCAAATATGAAACAACCTGTAATTACAACAACCACGAGCGCTACGACACAGTCTTCACCTATTAAATTTTTGCCAACATCAAATGCCAGTGTACCCATTGCCGCTGCTTTTCAATCGTTTATTCCCAGTACGCCTTATAGTTGGAATTATGTGTCTAGTTATCGAAGTGAATACTATAATTTAGATGAACATGGCAATCGTATATGCGGTGCTGATATGTGTCCTTTATGGCAAACTGATCTACAGATGGAGGATTATGGCGGCGGCGGCGGTGGCGGTGGCGGTGGCAATGACACTTTATTCTTGCCATTCATAAATGAGAAACCCCGACAGGGCAGTTTCGTCTTAATTTGTATATATTTGCTATTTGCTTTAACCGCTTTGCTTTTAACCATATCAATGGGTAAAATCCAGGCCACTTTTCGTCATGAACGTATTAAAGGAATCGTAGATACTCTTCTTTTTGCTGGTCCTTTGGCTTATTTTATTGGCACGGAACAGGCTTATATATTAAGTGATTTTTTAAGGGTGAGTTTGTTGTTTCCCAATATCCCAAAAATTGTTATTCATTTTTGCTTGCCTTCTCATTTCCAGGCTTTTGTTTCTTGTTCGTTGGGCATAAGCATGGTACCGGGAGCCATTATTGGCATGGGTATAATGCAATTGATTGTATCCTGTACTTTAAGCATGCTTTTAAGGCATACGAAACGTATTGTAGTAATATGTAAGTAGAAATAACACTATACTACAATATAATTTCAAAATAAGGAGCAAAAAAAACATACATTTGCTCTCATTTTAGGGCAAGTTAAATTTCTCCTCCTTTTGTACATACCCAGTAAAAAATTTTCATGTTTTTTCTGAATTTTTACATAAAAGTACTGAATAAATTTTATTCCTTAAACACAAGACTTACAAGATTTCCTATGCCGAGTTACTATGAATATGTGCAAAATAGGGGAACTTTAACTTCTCCTAAAATGCATAGCAGAGGTAAACTTTCAAAACACCGATACACGTGTATATTTTTGTTGGTGTGCTCTGTTAGAATCAGTCGTTAGAGCCTGGTTATTTTAATCAAATTATTTTGTCTTAAAAAATTCATTTTTTGATCACTTTCCATTCTTTACTTCCAGTGGCTGGTTTCTTTTTTCATTCTTGCCTGCTCTTGGCTCTCTCCAGCTGGAAACCCTCCAGTGATGACAGTGCTCTATTCTATGTTTTGGCTGCCTCATGGGGTGCCTGCAATGGCATGTGGGAAACTTTATTGCTGGCTTTGGTAACACTTAATCATGCCAATCATGTAGCAGAAGTTGCCTCACCATTACAATCATTACGTTTCCTGGGATTGGGCATAACATTTACGGCACATGGGTTCATGTGTGAAACACCAAAAATCATAACACTGGTCATTATACTAGTGGTGAGTGTGCTGCCATATGCCATGTTGGAAATACGTTTAGAATCACAACGCAAGGCTCAAATCAATACTTTATGACGTAATATGTTCACCTAGTCAAGAAGGCACACTACTATGGCACGTACTCATACCATGTAAATAATGGAAAAGTGCCAGCAAAAACAAAAAGGTGCCATACGAGGGAGGAACATAACAATTAACTAAGATTAGAAGATAGTTAATGGAAAATATATTTATGTATTTAAACACTAAATAGTTAGCATTATTTATTTAATCAATTAATTATCACACCTGAGATTTTTACGAGTACGAAATTAGCCAAACTTACACGAAAAATTTTTTCGACAGCAAATTTTTATAAGGAAAAGCATAACGATAAGTAAGTTATGGGTAACTTCGTGCACGTAGAGAAATAGGCCTATTATGTATTTTGTTATTAAAAAAATATTTATATTTTTTTCAACACAATCTTAGCTTTAAGTTTTTTGTATGTATTAGTAATTAAGAAAATAAAATTGTCAAAAACCAAGCATACATATTGTTACGTTTAGCCTTTTATACGTTTGCTTCTTTATTATTGCTCAAAAGTAAAAAATAAATTACACACACGAATGTTTGTTTTCGTACACTACTGTTGATGTAATTTACCAGTCAAATACCAATAATAATGCACAATATTTTTATTTTAAATTCTTCACTAAAGAGAAACACCATGTTACTCTTATTTATGATATTATTGATTCTTTTACAGCGACGTACAGTGGGTCATAATCGTTTTTCGTTGGCAAAAATTCACCAACTTTTTAAACAGTTGAGATATTTTTTTAACGGACAGATAACTCTTTGCACTTTTAGCAGCTTTTGTTTTCATTAAAATCGGTTCAGCAGTTATTGAGAAATTCAATCGCAAAGTTGAACTTTTGAATTTCTTTTAAAATTTTACATAAAAATGTGGGATTTTTTTCCCAACTTTATATCTTGTATTAAAATTATTTCAAACAAAATTAGGAGACTCTAACTGTTATATCTTTCCAGTTAGCAGGTATATTATTGATTACTTTGTATGGGTAGTATGTCTTCCCAAGACACATCGTATCTTGTCGTTAAATTAACTCATAGCATATTTGAAGACTCTTACTGTTATATCCTTCCAGTTGGCAGGTAATTGTTGATTAGTTTGTATGAGGAGTACCCCTACCCTCGCACATACCCCGGCAAATTTTTGCACAACTTCGTATCTTGCCTTCAATTTGATTATTACTTTGTTTGGGGAGTACCCCTTCCCACGCACCTACCACGCCAATGTTTTGCATAGCTTTGTATATTGTCTTTAAATTAACTTATACCATATTTTAAGACTCTTACTGTTATAGATTTTCAGATAACCTTTTCCTCCCATCTGCCGCGCAGTTTTTTTACATAACTTCGTATCATGTCTTCAAATCTGTGCGTAACAAATTTAAGCCTCCTACTGTAATATCTTTCGAGTTAGCAGCTAATTATTTATTGCTTTTTATGAGAAGTATCCCTTTCCTCGGTCCTATACTGCCAATTTCTTGAAACACTTCGCATTTATAAATTACCCACACCATATATGAATACTCTAATTGCTATAGCTTTCATGATGAGATATTTACTTAGTATAGGCGTGGCACTGCACCGTTTTATATCCATTAGATTGTGTTGTCATGGGATCCTAACATGTGTGCGAAATTTCAAGTTGATCGGACTTCTGGAAGTTGGTGGAAATTTAGGACACAATAACACATACTAATAGGGAAGAAATTTGTGTTCTTTGAATATTAGTTTTTGAGTAATTTCATTGAAATTAAAAAAGTGCTCTACGGACGGCTCCGGTCGGGTGCAAAAGTATATATAGCATCTAATAGAAACGTCACCGCAAAACTAGACAACAACCGAAAAGTCAAAATGGGCATGCAGAGGAACACCACAGGGTGCTGGTGATCTCTCCTCTGCTCTGGCTCTCCATTCTTAGCTCGATTCTTTTCAGATTTAGACACTGTGGGAGGCAAGGTTGTGGCTTATGCGGATATCGTGTCCAATGCCTTGGGCATATTCAGCAAATGGGTTACAGACTGTGGTCTAGGAGTGAATCCAAACAACACAGAACTGGTCCTATTTACTATAAATACTAAAGTTCAGGAACTGTACTCATCTTCTTAAATTAAATAAAAATATTTCTCTGCTATATCTGTTTGAAATTATATACTGATCGGATTATTCGTTTAGAAATGACAGATTTATTTCCAATATGTTTTCGTTCTACCCCACTGTGCATTGGCGTGGTATTGGAGGTCACATTCACATTTAAATGAATGCCTAAGACCAATGAAAGCTCAATGATTCATTTTATATAAACATAAACTTAAAAAAAGTTGTCTAGGCTGGGATACGAACCAGCCCTTTTTGGACTATAAAGCGGCTGTTATACATTTCATCATTTTCAATATATGTATGTGTTTGTATGCTATATATATAATTTGTATGCTCTAGTTTTTATGTTTAACTAAAAACCTTAATTGTGCAATGCAAACAAAACCTTTTTAGGATAATTTTTATAATAAAAAATAATATAGAAAAATAAAAAAGAAAATGTAAATAGAAAAATTATTTTTAAATAATTAATGATTAAATGATCATTAGCAAACAACAATATTAGTTAACATTTTAAATCAATACTATTGTCAATAATATTTATAGGAAGAGAATTAAAAAGAAAACCAATAAAAAATTTAAATTTTTTAAGAAAAAAAGCCCCCCACTAAATTAAATCACCAACCAACATTTGTTGATCATGTTTAAATGTTTATGTCAATGTTGGACGATTTTGTTAACAAGAAGAAAAAAAAAAGATAATTGTATTTAATCGTTTTATACATAAAAAATATATCAATAATATTTAAAAATAATACAAAATATTAAAATGCTGATAATAAATGAAAAAATTTTATAAATGTTGCAGATTAAAAACAAATGAATATAAAAATATAAAAATTAAAAGTCTAACAAAGAATAAGAAAAAGCCATAATAAAATAATTGTTGTTAAAAACAGATGAAAACCGATAACGAAAATTTTATTGATCTTTTTTTATATGATAAAGTTCAGCAAATACTTGGTAATGTGTTGCAAGGTTTTCAAAGCAAACTAAATACCTCCTGCATTACTTTACAGTAGTTAAATCAATTACTCGCTAGTAAATAAACAAGCCATTTGTTTTCTTATTGGGACAGTAGTAGGTAGTACTGCGCTTATCATACATATGATCAGAAGTTCAACCCCTGGCGAAACAAAGTGGATTTTTTTTAATTGTGTCAATGTTCGTTAAAAATTTACTTTTTATTTGAAAACAAAGATCTTTTGAAGTAAAACTTTTTATTTGGAAAAACTTACTTTGACAAGCAAGTGACTTTATGCTGTTTGTTATTCCATTTGTTTTGGCTCATAAGTAAATATTTTCATTTGCACAAACCACAAAAACGAAAGAATTTAGTCGTTTGCAAGCTATTGAGCGCACAAGTAAATTTATCTATTGTATTATTAAATTTATTTTTATATTAAATTTATTTTAAAAAAAAAGCTATAAAAATAATCACTATTTCTAGTGAAGCAACACTAGAAATCTGAAGCAGTGGTTTCAAGAAAATCCAAAATTTAGTATCCATGTTTTCTCACCCTGAATCCACGCCCTTATGTACATACACTGAAAGAATTTCGCTTCATAAATCCAATAAAATAGTTTTCACAAATCGAATGAAATATTTCACAATTCTAATGAAATTTCACGAATATTGTGCAAAAGTTTCATTGGAATTGCCTCATTAACATTCGTAGTTTCGTTAGAAAATTTCATTGGACGCATGACAACATTTTGTCATTTTACGGAAATCCCTTTCAATTTTGACAAAATAATTTAATTCATACTTAAATTTCTTGAAATAGTATACATATACTATAAAAAATTGAAAAAAATAAATAAAAATTTTATGTCATTGAATGTCATAATTTCAATGCCATGACAGAATTTCATTGAAATAATGAAATAATATCATTAAAATGATGAAACAAATTCATTAAAACGATTAAATAATTTCACCAATATAATTAAAGATGTTCATTAGCTTAGTGAAATTATTACATTGGAGCAATGAAATCATTTCATATATTTAATGAAATTTTCATTAAACCAACTTTAACGCAACTTGTTTCATTAACCCAACGAAGCGCGATGTTGGTTGAGTTTTAATGAAATTTTTCATTGGATTAATGTCAAAATTCACAGAATTTATGAACAAAACTCTTTCAGTGTATAGGTATATTTCAAACTTTAAATTTATAACAACCGCGCAGATAATGTCAATAATAACAACAAATATGCTCTCAAATATTATCTCATTTTTATTATTACTTTATTTAATCAGATAAGAACTTTATCAACTTCTTGCAGACTTTTTCGATTAAAGTTTATTGCATTTTAAATCGATATTGCATATGTTATTCGAAAAAAAATGCAATTGACGTGGTATTTTTCGTTTAGTATAACATTTTTTAGGCTACAGAGTTATAAAAGCATTGAATAATCAATTGCTGCCGATACTGCTTAAGCTAATTTTAGACTATCCTACAAGTGATTAGAGTTTCGAAGAAAATGCAACCCTGGGGGGTTATTATGTAGTATGATGAATTGTTATTGCTTTTTGAAGACTACCATAAGCTAATTAATTCAGGGGGGTTACTGTATATTTCGAATTGAAAGAAAATGCTTTCGAATTGCAATGTAAATAAGATACAACAGTTTTCTTTTCGAATCGAACTACAGTGTAACCTACCAGGACTGCATTGCATCAAAAGTCGAACCACTGGCGGGATAGTCTAAAATTAGCTTTAGTGATCTTCATGACTTAAACCAACAACAAGGGCTGCAAAAGCCCTTTCGAAGTCTGTGATCGATACAAGTTTTGCGGACGTAGAAGTCGCCTTATTCCCTTCTCATATAAGGAGTAATATTAATATTAGTAAATCATCGAGCGACTCTGACAGTGATGGTGTTTGCCAATATTTCGAGACTTGAACACTCTAAAACACGCCGATATACTGACCCAAATTTATCCCGTGGAATTACCGCAAGGCTTTACATTACGGGTGGGAAAGGTAATAGACCTGCTCTAAACTATATTGATTCTTCTTCGAATCTCTTCTAATCTAAGAAATTCCAACAGAAAAAATTTCACAAAATAACATACACACGTCCAGTTATACAAAGACTCGAACATAATTTGAACTACATTTTCCGGTCTAAAACTATGCCCTAAAACTTCTCCCTCCTATTATCAAATCGTGGACAAAACGAACAATGGCATGTTCGTAATAATACATGTACGACCTAAAGCAACCATGTCCAGTTAAAAACTGTGTAATCTGAAGTTCAAGTCAATGTGTGTTCTTGGTAAACATGCTCCGATGTCAGGTATCAGTGACTATGTCCATCTTCCTTTATCAATCACCGTCCATCGTTCTTGCCACTTAGTCTACGTTCAGACGATGAAAGTCTTATTGATCAGCTTCATATTTTGTAGGCGAGAGAGGCAAGAGGAAAAGAATGGGTACAAATTTCTCATTCGTAATGTAAAAAGACACACGTTTTCATTGACATTGTGTATACATTCATGCAAAAGAAAGAAACATTCCAGCAATAAGACTTTCATTGTGTGAACGCCAAAGAAAGTTCAAAGAACAAAAAGTTAGAAGCTGATCAATAACCCAGAAAAAAAATTCAACATTTCGACACTAAAAGCTGTTAGAAGCAATGCATTGCATATTTACGATCAAATGCTTCCAAAAATGATACGACAAATGCACTAACGTTTGGAAAAGAGCACGAAGAAATAGGCACGAGCCCCTTATTAGCTTTTGACGATAATTTTAAAATGTAAAAAATATAGGCAAAGCAACATAATTACTTAAGATTTAACTCACTGACGATAGTGCTTCTTGGAAGCACTAACGTAAGCGAGATACTTAAAATATGTTATACGATTGTAAAATATGTTATACGATTTTAAAAATAAAGTAAAGTGAATAATTTTTAAATAATGTGTTTGTAAGAGTAAGTTAACTTCGTACTGCCGGTTTGCAACTGTGTTTTTGGCTGAGTGGTTGATGCGTTGGATTTCTAATCTGAAGGTTCTTAGTTCGATACTAGCAGAAATTAAAATAACAAACAGTGAGTAAAAATACAAAATTAATAATTAAAGATAAGAAATAATAAGCCTTCAACATTTGTGAACACGTCCATCCATCATCCACGTCAATCCACATCGAACCATTTTTTCATTATATTTTCAGTTTTAGTGCTGAAAATTTTGATGGTTTTCAGTACTAATATAACCATTTGGTGGAAACAGAAACTATTGCTTCTAAGCGGCTCATCGTGAACAAATATCATACATTATAAAAGCGCAATTGCAAGTGATTCCGTTCTGTTGTCTCCCTTACAAAAATGCTTCTAGCAAGCACCAATTTTTGCTGGGAGAAATGCATGGTCTAAACGTTGACTTACTAGGCACAAATCTATCACACCATCCGTACTGATCGATACGGCCTCTAGCTCGATTAATATCATGCCGGAAATGACAAAAGCGATATCGTCCGATACAGTTCGGAGTATGCTACATTCTCGCAGGGCGGCCAGCCTATACACAGAGAATATCAGATTCACATCTGTTGAATATCTCAGTGAACCTGGCCATATAGGAGATGCATATAGGATAATGGTTCTTACTACACTAGTGAGCAATTTTTCAGGATATTTTCGACCTCTTGTAGTCGGTATGATTCGGGATAACGCTGAGCATGTTTTTAATGCTTTGGAACCTTATTGCAAGTGCTCATCATGACTCCAATGTATTTTAGACATTCCTTGGATTCTATCCTATTTTTTCGATCACTAATCAGATCTTTTAATGGTTTCCAACTCTAGTAACTCTTTTTCTTCACATACTAACGCTATGCCGTCTGCGAACCCTACTATCTTTACCTTCTCAGGTAGATTTAACCTCAACAAGCCATCGTACATGACGTTCCACAATTGTGGGGCAATTACTAATTCTTCTGATATCATAAACTGGCTCTCTATTTCTGAAATAGTCTTGTATAATTGCTACTAGATATCCTGGGTTGCCTAATCCAGCTAAAGCATCAACAATATGTTTCTAGTTAGCCGTGTTGAAGTCGTTCTTTACGTCTAGGGTTACAAATACACAATAACTCGTTTGTTCCATTTCACCAACTCTTCGATTGTATAGCCCGAGCAGCACTTTCTACTACAACTTTGATAGCATCCACTGTTGATCTTGCTTTCTTGAAGCCAAATTAGCCAACGCAAACTTCCAATCTTCTACATATTATACTTTCTAGCAATTTCCTGCTTGTATCTATCATACACAGCTGACGATAAGAGGAGGGTTTGTCAAGCGGCTTATTATCTTTAGGTAACAGTACTAACTTTTGTCTCTTCCACATTGTTGAAAAAGTGTCGTGGCGCAAGCACGGAATGGAGTTTAGTACCATATTCGGAATTAAGTCTAACGTCATTTTTCACAATGTATGATTTAAAGTTGAAGAAGATTTTAACGGAAAGTTGGGCCTGCAAAACTTGCCGTTAAAGTCTACGTTATCTTTTAATCGTCCATTGTGCAAAGGGCCGTAAGCCTTGTGACATCTTGTATTTAAATTTTGTGGCAGCATATTCTGTCTCGGAAATCGTAGCCGTGTGTATAAATGATTCTTTCTATGTAAATTTTAGAAAATGCGCTTTTTTCGTGCTTTTTTATTTACATTTAGCAGTTGAAAACGCTGCAACTAATTTAACAGAATTTTAAATAGAACCAAAATGTTAACTCTACACCAGTATATGGTTGCCATATAAAACAAATGAAAACATTTTACAACAACAACATGCAAATGTCTATTTAAAGCTTTAAAGCTTAATTTAAAAATTAATAACATGGCAGCTCTTGGCTGTTAAACACATTTTAGTTTCTGTTGGCAAATGCAACAATAAATTCATTCACTAGTTGGTTGGTTATTTAGTCAAGCGTCTAATTGTTGCTCGTAATTTCGATATTAAAAGAAAACAACAAAGAAAATAAAGCAAAGCGATGTGTGTAGAAACAACAAACAAAAGTAAAGAGCAAAATTAACAAAGAAAAGCAACAGTTTTAGTTGAGGAACTGGAATCATCGGTTGTCGTAGAACTCTAAATAACATATTCATTCGGTTGGAAATTGTTATTTTCACAATTTTTGTATACACAAAATATAAATACTATAAATAAATTTAAAAGAATAAAGAAATTTATGCAAACAAGTGTTTTTTTAAGTTTTAAAGTTTAAGCAAATTTATCTCACTTGGTGTTTTGTTTTTTTTTTTCGTACAAAAGTATTTGGAAGAAATCATTTAATACAGAAACAAACAAACAAACAAATAATGTCTACCAACAATGATGAAGACTATAAAACAGCAATTGATGATTTGCAAAAATGGTTTGAAGAAAATCAAAACTTACCCAAACAAATTGGTGAGTTAGTCGCTGGAAAGAGAACAAAAATTATACATTAATAAAGAATTTCAATTAAGTTTCTTGTGTTTTTTTTTATAATTTAGTGGTTATGAAAACTTGTTTCATCATGTCAATGTAAAGATAACGGTACATATAATAATTAAAATTGAAATAAGCGCCAAAAACAGGTTTAGAGATAATAATTTAAAAATGAAAATATTTGAGTTTAATCGATAATACAGCATCCATCTATATCGACTAGACACAACTACAGAGAGAGAGAGAGAGAGTGGGTACATGTGGTTGATACTTACATAAAATTAATTTAACTTTAAACTATAGCATCTGACATTTAATTTGCATGTGAGATATTTTTGAAAGTTATTTTAGAATACTTATTTATGTACTAAATAAATACACTAGTGCATACTCATAGTCATAAACAAAGTATATTTTAAGAATTTAAAGCCAGTTTTAAACTCTTAAAGCATACTTTGTTTTGACTATGAGTCAAAAAACAAGTCCAAATTCCTATTCAAAAATTTCGGCACCAAAAAAATATCTACGTGTATCGGCTTCTTAAAAGTTTACATCTGGGATTCATTTTAGAGGGAGTTACTCGAGTTACTGGAAAATAAATAAAATGTTCTACAAAAATATTCCTCTTGATGTTTTACATAAAAGCGCTGAACATATCGTATACCTTAAACGTAAGGCTGACAAGATTTCCCATGCCGAGTACTAATTGTGTATAAGTACGAAATTAAGCCTTAAAGCTATTTTAAGTTTTGAATGATTTCTGGCTTTCCAAATGATTCTGGTTCTTGGGTGTCTTTGAAGGCTTACAATACAATTTGATGGCAAATATTTTTGTAGAACATTTCAGACTGCTTTATCGCGGCTGAAGGGGAGTTTTTCGCCTCTTATTTAAAAAAGGGGGTAAAAGGATCCGTACCACGAAAAGTTAGAGGGTTAAAATGTTCTACAAAAATATTTCTAGTGTTGTTTTATATAAAAAAGCTGAACATATCCTATACCTTAAATTTAAGGCTTGCAAGATTTCCTATCCCGAGTCATTATAACTATGTGCAAAACGGGGCGAACTTTAACTCCCCATAAAATGAATACCAGGGGCCCGTTTCTCAAAAAGTACAAGTTACAAATCTACAAGTAAAATACACACAAAACAACAATAGAAATTGTAAAAGTCTTATTGTTTTGTGAGCTCCAGATGCAAACTTTCAAAGCACGGATAAATGTATTTTTTTTGTGGTTTCTACCAGTCTCAGTCGTTAGAACCTTTGCAATTTAAAAAAATATATTTTCTGTTCATTATTTTATGATTAAGTAAAGCATATTTATGAGGAGGGTAAAAGCAGCGCGAATGGTTTCGTACAAATATACACTGAGTCTGCATAGACCTGAGCTTGGCCTGGCGCACTCCCGTGCGCTTTAATTTTTAATCAATTAAATTGTTTATTACTATTTCTACAAAGTTTCATTAAATTTATTAAAAGCTTAATAGCTACAATTTCCAATTCGGACTTCCGTGAACATTTTTATGATTTCTTAATCCATATTAAAACCCCTTTAGGAATAATTTATTAGCCTTTAAGTACAAAATTAATTGCTATTAATTTCCTTTTATGCAAATAATGATTGATGATTTTTATACCTAAAAGCTTTTATAAAAATATTATTAAAAATTTTTTTATTGCTTTTTATTTATAAAGTAAACTTGTTCTGAATAAATTATGGCCAATTAAAGCATTCATATGGATGGCAGTAGAGAAATTAATTGGATACTTTAAACGTGGCCTAAAGCCCTTAACAAAAAAAAAGCCAAGTCAGCCAATTAAATTATTAAATTTTTAAGTTATATCTTTATTTAAAAAGTGAATAATATAGAGAAATTGTATTTTCTTTTTCTAGATCGTCTTCTTTTAGAGCGTTTTTATTTGTGCATGTACAAAAACGAAGAAGAGACTAAAAAGGTGATCGAACTTAACTACGCCATCAGAAATAAATCTCCACATATTTTTATTGATCGTGATCCCACAGATGAGGACAGTCAAAGAACTTTCGAATATGCGTAAGCACAATTTACTTTTTATATTTACTATTTGTTATATTTTATTAAAAACTAATTTTAGAGATATGGTGCCGTTACCTGGCCTAACACCGGAAAACTATCGCATTACATGCTTTAGATTATGTGATGCAGATGCTAAGAAGGTATAAAGAAATCCTATTTAAATAGAAATTACACTGGTCTGCAAAGAAAATGTCCTTTAAATAAAAATATGTTTAATATAAGCAGTTTAATGCGCTAAATTAAAATAAGTTTTCAGTTTTTTTTTTGTTCACGTACAGATATTCGAGAACGCCCGATTTGGATCCACAAAACTCCAAAATATGCCTGACAAAATTATCGAAAAACTTTCTTAATTTTGTTTTTTGATTTGATCAATGCTTTCGAAATTATTATTGAAAAAAGTGAATTTTCTTGCAAAATTAAAAAAAATTAAAAACTGTAAGCCACAAAAAATTTTTACTTTTAATTATTATTCTTAAGAACAGCTGTCTTACGAACAAAATAAGCCATATATCATGAAAATCTATTGATAAATGTTGATTTTATTAGCAATTAAATACAGCCAGGCTCTTAAAAGGCATTTTCGGTAATAAATTTATTTTTGGTTTGAAGGTTGGCTGTATTTACTTAATTGCTAATAAAATCAACATTTATCCATCGTTTTGAATGGTATATGGTTTATTTTGTTCGTAAGGCATCTACCTTTAAAAATTATAATTAAAAGATAAAGTTTTTGCAGTTTTTAAATTTTTTATGAGTTTTTAAAAGAGAAAAAAATTTTTTCGTTTTGCATGAAAAATGGATATTTTGGTTTTTTGTTGGTCCAAATAGGACAAACTCTTCTTAGGTTATGATTGTGTGGCCATTCTATTTTTGGGAGTCGTATTAATTATCCACATTAAAAAATCTGTACGCGACAGAAAAAACTGAAAACGAATTTAATTTAGCTCTTAAAACTCTTTATATTGCACATATTTTTATTTAAAGGTTCGAATTTTTTCTGCAGGGCAGTGTTATTTACACATTTACCCAGCGGGAAAACTCAGAAGACCTTCTTACTTCAGACCTTATCAAAGGCCTGCCTAGACATTTTTTTATTCAATTACCATTCTTATCTAACTGCTAAAGAATGCCTTACAGAATGCCTCGGCTCTTCCGTATAAAAGATATACACATTCGACATTCGCTTCTATGAGAAGGGAGAAAAGAAGGAGTAAAGGTTTTTGTTCTTTTTTTTTGCCAAAGCATTAAAAAGGTTCTTTATAAATAACAAACATCTCATATTCCTTTTTCGCAAGTAATTTGTATATAAAGCTGAAATTTGCGTGCAAGAGACATTATACATGCTGCTAATATGCCGTTTATATTGGAGCTCATTAACTTATACTTATTCCGGCGAAACTATTCCAGTCTAATTACTTCTTAATAAATACATTCGTATAAAAATTACTTTAGATGATGAAACAAAATATTTCGAAATAAAAAATCGCATTAATGAAAAATTAAGAAGCTAAAAATACCGAAATACCTTAGAAACCCTTCAAAATTATCATTTTAGAAAGTATTTTGTCAGATCTTCCCCGCCATGACAACGTGTGTAGAAAAGATATGAGTATGAAATGGAGCGAGCAGGCCAGGCCTTGTACGTTAGCGTGTTCCGAAAAAATTACTTTTTGGTTTTTCATAACGCAAGACCCCTCAAAATTTGCGTAATTGATCACAGACTACGAAAATAGCTTTAAAAATAAAAAAAGTGTCATCTTAAGGGTGCTACCAATATTTAAAGTTTAGATTTCCGTGGTGATATAGAACTATCCTTAGCATACTTGACTAATTCAATTTGCAATTTAAAATAAATATTGTAAATATTATAACTTACCACATTGATTTTTCTCTTGCTTGAGGAATTATCTAGTACCCAGTAAAAAAAATTGCTTCAAATGAAACAGGTTTTTACTATGAGAGAATTAAAGTAGTGCTTACAAACCTGCTGATATCGCTGCTGATTTTTATATGGGGAGTTCCCAGTTTGGAGTACTACATTTTTGATACAAAAAGCGCTTTTGGAAGCGCTGAAAATCATTACCATTTTCAGCACTAAAACTGTAAGTATATGGAACTTTCTCGCTTAAAAACCTGCATTGTATCAGCAGTGAAAGAAGTGCTTTTTTTGTATAGTTTCTCTCATATACATTCACTGCTCTGCAATAAGCTCTTCTTTTAAAGCGTATTGTTATGGGCTTTATTGCCTTACTGCTTCAAAAAACATGAAGATTTTTTACTGGGTAGTCGTTGTATATCTTTATGTATAAAATATGTATGTATATTAAAAATAACGGTACCAAAATGTAAGACCAAATGTCATGTATGACAAACATATAAAAATAAAGAATAAATAATTTTATAATTAGTTCAGTGAATTAAGAATAGTTCAATATAACCATAAACATGAAAACTTTGAAGATTGGTAGCACCCTGGTGGCACGGTGGATTATTTTATTTTAAAACCTATTTTCGTAATCTGTGATCAATTACGCAAATTTTGAGGGGTCTTGCGTTATGCAAAACCAAAAACTCATTTTTTCGGGACACGCTATTGTACATCCAAAAGAAGGAGTACAGAGGCCTTCTATTTCCCGCTGGGTAATTTCACATACATACGAATTTATTTGCATATACTAGATGCATCACACAGAAGATACTAAGGCCTTTATCATGATCACCGATTGTCGCTTTTCAATGCCAGATATTAGTAATGGCAACACTTCAATGCTTTCGCAGGGCGAAGTACAAATTTTCGATATGACTGGTTACAGCATGAAACATGCAACACGTTTATCTATAAATACGCTGCGCACGTATCTAAAGTTTCTACAGCAAGCATTTCCAGTACGTATTAAAGCTATGCACATGATTAATTGTCCCTCATATTTAGATCGTTTGATTAGTGTAGTAAAACCATTTATTAACAAAGAAGTTTTTAATATGGTGAGTTGGAAAAATAGTTTTGATATTGCAAATTCTTAGAAATCTAAAATTTTAGATGCATTTCCATACGACGGGTATTGAAACTTTATATGAACATGTGCCGAAAGATCTATTGCCTGAGGAATATGGTGGGCAAGCTGGAAAATTGGCAGATTTGAAAGAAGATTTCATGCAAATAATGTTAAAGAAGAGGTAAAGAATGTGGAAAACCTTTAAAAAAATATAGTTCTTTTTAAATTTTTAGTTATCAATCTTTTTATTTCAGAGATTATTTGATGGATCCAAATTATTGGAAAATTGAAGCTGTTTAAATTTAAAAAGTGTTTCTAAAACAAAATGTTTTATAAAAAGTTACTAATTAGAATCTGGGCTTTATGTACTTCCACTTAATTTTTTTCAGGGGCTTAACATTCAAATGTATTAATTTTGTTTATTTATTTAATAACTTGTAATTAAAAATCTTTAAATAAATGTTTAAAAAATTAAGTTATGAGTTTAGTCGGACTGTATGGGTTTATATCCAAAGAAATTTAATTATTTTTGACCTGACTTCGGTTTTAATTTAATTTTTCAATTAAACTATATTTTTTTTTTGAGATAAATGTGAAGCATGTAGACAAAGAAAATTTTGACTACGCGGAGGGTTGAACTGACGTTTCGACAGCTGTACTTCATTTGATAGTTATTGATATGATATTGATATTCATCAAATGAAATACAGCTCTAAGACTGACAGTATAAATTGATTAAAAGTAGATGATATTCAACTCTTGACTGGACACCACCGACTTTGGTCGAGTGGTCTAAGCGGTAAAGAACTCTGATGAGATTAGCGGGACTATCGAAACGTCAGTTCAACACTCCGCTCAGTCAAAAATTTCTTTTCTTTCGTCTTTTATCTCCTTCTTTTAAGATGGGTTTCTATTAATTAAAAACACTGCATTGATTATATTTTTTTCTCATTTTAAGTCACAAACAATTAATTTGTTCTGTTTCTTAATAAATTCCATTTATTAATTTATTACGAACAATGCGACTTTTCATATATCTGACATTTTGAAGATGTTAGATGTTGCAAGTGGAAATGCATGTTTCATATTAGCGGTGTTCAGCGAAAGTGCAAATAAAAAATATCGTAGAATGTTTATGAAAACCAATAGAAAAATACACAAAGTTTCATAAAAAATCTACGATATTTTGCATTTGTACTTTGGCAATACTATTTGCATCAAATACTGAACTCCGCTATTTTCAATATCTTTCATGCATTCCTGCAAAATGTATGCGAGTGTAAAAAGGCTATAAAGGAGTACAATGTAATATTATAGGCTGTTTATTTTCTTACTTACTTTTTACTTTACATTGAATTCATGTATGCATGCATTAGAATAAAAAAAACTTTAAAACCTGTTTACACAATTTTAAATTAAGACAAGTTGTAAAAGTAAATACATATTTTATTAAATACAATGGTCTGCTTTATTTAGGTCTTATAACTCTTATACCCTGCAGATAATATTGGACTACGTTGAACCATTTCAGCTGAAATGGACTAGTTATAACATGGTCCTATGTAAGGAAGCAGCCACGGATTCAGTTTAAGCTTTGGCAATGGCAATGGCAATGAGGTATATTTTAGTCGTTATGGGAGGGGAAATATCCCTTTTTTCCCCTCTCCTGGATCCGCACCTCTAATGCAGTCATGAAACATGTCACTTGCAAGCAAAAGTTTGCAGTTAGCCGGCAAGAGTTTGCGTTTTAACGATCGCAAATACTATATCGTCATAGAAAATGCAAAAGGCCCTATCTAAAATTTTAAAAGTTTTACAGGAGAAGCATACAGCTTGTTTAAATGAAAAATATATTGACAATTAGTGCAAAATTTTACAATAAATATATAAATTTGGTAGTCCTTTTTTACTTATATTATAAAATTTTGCACTAATTGTCAATATATTTTTCATTTAAACAAGTTTTATGTTTCACCTGTAAAACTTTTGAAATATTAGATAAGGCTTTTTGCATTTTCTGTGACGAAATGCAATCGTCAAAACCCAAACACTTTAGCGATCCATCAAGTAGAGACATGGATTAGTTTTATGACTATTCCGATGTTATGGTCCATCCCTAGGACATCGTAATGTTAAAGCGACTATGTTTTCTCTACAAATTTGGATTACCATTGCACTAGTCTTAGTCCTCTATGGAGTATAATTTACATGCGTGTATGGACTAGTCCTGTTATCTGCAGGGTATGTAGTAAGTAACTCTCACAAATATCTCTGTATGCATTTAAGTCACCTTGTTAAAAGTTGTTCCAAGGTAGATTAAACAGGTACCAACAGAAGATCAGCTGACTTAGTAAATTTGAGAATGTGTGCGTCACACACACAATAGATTTTGACATATTTCTGGGGTGTTTTTATCAACAAAGTACA
Source organism: Panzeria rudis (assembly GCA_956483635.1). NCBI lineage: Eukaryota > Metazoa > Arthropoda > Insecta > Diptera > Tachinidae > Panzeria > Panzeria rudis. Next base: position 98,445,017 of record OY101451.1, read on the forward strand.
TGGGTTAGTAAATTTGAGAAAGCTTATGAATGTGTGCGACTCACAGATAATGGATTTGACATATTTCTGGGGTATTTCTACCAACAAAATACATGTGTTTTTTGGTGTTGTATTTGTTTTAGTTATGGTGGTACCTGTAATGAATATGCCTTGAGTTGTTCTTACTAAAAGCAACAAATATAAAATTTGGCATATACTTATGTACATATTTATTTATCTACTACATACCCAGTGAACATTTTTGTCTATTTCAATCCGAATTCGGCCAAACAGTATGCAGAAATAGCCGGTCAGAAAATTTACCAAAAAGCATATGAATGGTTAACTTAACAAGAGATTTTCCCAACCTCTTGCGCGATATCTTTCACAATATAGCCAAACTTTAAAGTTCATTAATTCAAAATGATATTTTTATATTTATGATATTAAAAACGTCATATACCGGTGAATTTTTGGAGTTTCGCGTTATTTTCAGAATTTTATCTAGTTTTAGGAAATCTAATCTAACTCAATTTCGTTGTGCGGAAGATAAGGTTCCTCTTCATCAGTATCATCACATATGGACATTTCCGCAGGAAAGTCCACTTTTTTGTCATGTGCGACAGCACGCAATTAAGCTTGTATTTCAGAACCATGTGGATCGATTTTTCGTAAACTTTTAATTAATGTAGATCTACTTATTGCCTACAAAAATATATAAAAAAGTAAAAAAAAACCTTCATTTTCTTTGAAAAAAAACAAGCATAATTGCTTGGTGTCGTACGTGACAAACAGCCCAGTGAAAATTTTTCATGTTTTTTGAAGCACTAAGGCAATAAAGCGCATAATAATACGCTTTAAAAGAAGAGCTTATTGCAGAGCAGTAAATCTATATGAAAACTATACAAAAAAAGCAGATTTTTTCACTGCTGATACAATGCAGGTTTTTAAGCGAGAAAGTTCCATATACTTACAGTTTTAGTCCTGAAAATTTTCAGCTTTTCTAAAAGCGCTTTTTGTATCAAAAATGTAGCACTCCAAACCGGGAACTCGCCATACAAAAATCAGCAGCGATATCAGCAGGTTTGTAAGCGCTACTTTTATTCTCTCATAGTAAAAACCTGCTTTATTTGAATCAATTTTTTACTGGGAGTGGACTCTCCTGTGGAAATGGCCATATATGCAGTTGACATGAAATCGGCCTGAGAAAATGTTGAAAATATTCGCAATATGCCCGAAAAAATTCTGTACAAACTCTAAACCAAATTTCTGGGGAAATTCTAAAAAGAATATTTTTACTATTTCGACGTGTCGGATAAAGGTGGTGATTTTTTTATAGAATTATTTAGAACTTGTACAGACTATTCTATTAAAAGTCTTGAGAGTACCTTAAAAATTACCTACCGGTAAAGTGCAAACAAGCTACAGAGGGAAGCTAAAATTTTTTTCCGGCATTATGCAAACTAGTTTGATACCGGAACACGGTCGACTATTCTGTTAAATGTCTAAAGCGGCACATATACTTGGAACATAATTGAGAGGCTTAGTGCAATAACTCGATAAGCCACAAAAACAAAATATGGAAAATCGACTTTCAAATTAAAAAAATATATTAAATTGTATAGTTTTTGGAATTTTCTACTTTAAATGCGCAGCAAATGAGCACATAAAACTGATTTTTTATTTCATTTGGCTTACCCAGTTATTGCACTAAGCCCTTCAATTGTGCAATTTTTTCATATTCTACGATAAGTCCCCATTGTTCAATATTATTATTATATTTACTATTTACTGTGAGAAACTGGCGCCATATTTAATTTGAAAATATTGTGCAATTTATTGAGTAGTATAGGACGAAACGATAATGATATGAACATTAACATAACTATTTAATAATATTGTATATCTGGGCCCCTTAAGAGACTTTTAAACACTTTGTCTGCTAGTTTCAGATTTTGTCAACAACAAGTGTCCACTGGGTAGTTTCTAATAAAATATTGCTTTCAATACTTCTTTTATTGTTAAATATTTTCTTTAATTGTCTTTGATGTTGAGTTTCTTTGATTTATTGTTTAAACAAGAGCGGTTTATTTGTTACTACTTTTTTTTCGTATTAACTAACTACAAAAAATAGCTAAACAGGGATGGATAATTGGGAATTAGTAAATTAAATTCAAACGAGTTTTCATTAGGTCTAAAGCATCCCATACATTATTCAATATTATTGGCCTATAATACTCAATAAATTGCACAATAATTGCCAATTAAATACATCGCAACTTCTCTCACAATAAATAATAAACATAATCCATATCCAAAAGGAAAACAATATTGAACAATGTTGCCAACAGGTTACACAATTTTTTTTGTGTTTTCATTTTTGGCAATATAATGCAACCAATGAATATGACATACACATTTGTGATATTATTGTATAATATGAAAAATTGCAATTGTATGGGGTGCTTAAGTAAGTGCCTTTTCACACTATGCCTTTCTAGCCTGCCTTTTTTGGACAATTTTCTTTTAAAACCCATACGAAAAGTCACATACATTTACATTATGACTTATGCGTGCCTTTTCTGACGTTTATACACATGTTTAATGCTGAGAGTACGAAAATAGTAAAGAGAACCCCCTACAATTTCAATTGGTGCCATTTTTTTACCCCGCAAACTTCTCAACACCTCTCACCAACAAACTAAAAAAAACTTTTGGAACGATTTCCCGTTATCCCACGTCAAATTTGGTTTGTAAACAGACCGATTTCGGCTATGTGCCATCTTCAGTGTTCTATTGAATACTAAATCCTAGTATTCAATAGAACACTGAAGATGGCACATTGCCGAAATCGGTCTGTTTACAAACCAAATTTGACGTGGGATGACGGAAAATCGTTCTAAATTCAAAAAAAACTTCGTCGGAAGAAAAACAACACTAAACTAAAAAAGAACCCTGCCTTTAAAGACAAGCAGAAAAGGCATAGTATAAATTGCATGTAACTAACATTGATCACTAACAATTAACAATAGTATTAGATTTTCCATCTCTGTCGACTAAATGGTTGTGCGCTCGCTAATGTACATGTTAGTGTGTCTATAAAATAAAAAGTGTTAACATAGTTGCGTTGTGCACACAATTTCAATCGAATAAAAAGCAGTTAAATGAACAAAAATTTCTAAAAATGGTTCGTTCACATCTTTGAAAAACAATTTTATAAAATTAAAAAAAAGTCATTTAGCGGTGAATGAAATTTTTATAAAATCGCCTTTTTAACTTGTTTTAAAAAATTGCAAGGTACATGTGCAAAATAACAAGGCTCTAAAGACTGATCCTGGTGGAGGAGACCGAAAAATATGTATGTAGATCGGCATTTTAAAAGTTTACAACTGGAATTAATTTTAGAGAGAGTTAAAATTGCTCCCATTTTGCACATAGTTATAGTGAGGGAATCGGCATAGGAAATCTTTGCAAACTTTATATTTTAGATGTAAGGTTCTTTTAGCACTTTTATGAAAAACACTATGATAACATTTTTTGTGGAATATTTAAATCCCCTAACTTTTTGCTGTATGACTCTTTTTCTCCTTTTCTTGAAAAAGGGACCGAAACACAGTACGTGTATGTAAAACTCAAAAAAAAAACTCCCCTCTCTAATATTCTACACAAATTTTTATCGTGATGTTTCAGATAAAAATGCTGAGCACATTTTATTCCACTACAAGATTTCCTATGCCGATTGTAAATAAGTACGAAATTAACCCTTAAACACATTTTAAGTTTTGAATGATTTCTGGTGTTCCAGTTAAGTCTGGAGTTTGGATGTCTTTGAAGACTTATAGTAGAATTTTACGCCAAATATTTTTATAGAACATTTTAGCCCGCTATATATCCGCTTAAGGGGATTTTTGATCATTTTGCAAGAAACGGGCAAAACGAGTTACACATCAAAGAGTTAGAGGATTAAAATGTTCCAGAAAAATATTCCCCATAGTGTTTTACATAAAAGTGCTGATAGCACCATGTACCTAAAATGTGGGGATTAAAAGATTTGCTATGGATTATAACAAAAGGGGAGGGCAACTTTTACTCCACCTAAAATGAGGCCCAGGTGTTGTAAGCTTTCAAAACGACGAAACACTTATGTTCTTTTTTGTTCCCTCTTCCAGGACTAGTCGTTAGAACCTTACTATTCTTTCTAACGAATTTTGCTTATGGCACGTTGTTCCAATGATATGCATTATATAAATGAGAATTCAAAACGAAAGCAACAGGCCGGCACTAAGGTTAAATTCCTTAAAAACTCTGTGCTGCTGCTGTGTTATTTTCGCGGTTTTTGGTGCTACCGTTGTTTTCCGGGGAAGTTGTGGGATTTTATGGAGATTTTTGTCCTAGTTTTTGAGAATCCGCTACACTTCTGTGACTTTCAGGAGACTTTTGCCCTGTCATTTTGAATTGTCATTATATAAATGACAATTCAAAACGAAAGCAACAGGCCGGCCCTAAGGTTAAATTGCTTAAAAACTCTGTGTTGCTGCTGTGGTATTTTCGCGGTTTTTGGTGCTACCGTTGTTTTCCGGGGAAGTTGTGGGATTTTATGGAGATTTTTGTCCTAGTTTTTGAGAATCCGCTACACTTCTGTGACTTTCAGGAGACTTTTGCCCTAGTTTTTTGGAATCCGGGGACTTTTTTAGTTCAGTTTTAGTTTTTGAGAATCCTTACACCAGGCTTGTGTCTTAGCGAATGATTGGATTCCTTGCTAAGTGAAGGTGTCCCGGCTAAACACCAGGTGGGTGGCTAAATTCTTGCAAATCATCGGCTAAATATAATGATAGTGGTTTTTTGTTGACGAATTTTGTGTTCTTTTTTCATCCAGGGGTTGAAATTATTACCTTCATTTACTTGATGTCATCAAGGTAGGTGAAATTTTTTTTAAATTATAAATTTTATTTTTTGTGGTGCTCAGGGCAAAAAAGATGAGGCGGCGTCTGATATAGCGAACATACGGGCCTAGCGAAGGTGGCCTGCCGATGGCATAAGGCCGAAAGTAGCAGGCCTAATACGGCAGGCTAAAGCCGATAGGGGTTAGGCCGAAAGCGACAGGCACTTCATTCCAAGCCGGTGTCCCATGACAACATGCGTTCTTTTTTTATGTTGTACAGTGTAATAAAACACTCATAAGAAAAGTATCGAAAAAAACAAGTATTCGAATTTTTAAGTACCTAAATATATTCGAGAATTTTCCAAGTGGAGAATAATAGAAACTAAATTCCTTTTCTAAGTTCACCACTTTAGAAGATAAATGGAGCGAAAAAATTTCTAAAATTCAGTTTTTACCCTTTAAAAATACAAATATCAAAAAAGTACCAAATATGTACATATCTGTCAGCGTTTTGTTTTTTATACAACGGAAAACACCCAGCGCCTATGGCGGGAATATAACCCATAACCTCTGGACTGATAGGATATCATAGCTATCAGTCAGCCACAGCGTTCAAATAAGCCAATTCAATACATTGAACTTATTTCCCTTTTCATCTTATGGCTTTTCTACAACAACACCAGTTCAAAGAAGAGAAAAAAGTGTATTGTTATTATCTGTGCAAAAGCAAAATCTACAAACACACACAGGCAAGTTTCTTTTTTAAATAAGTATATAAAGACAACTTTAAGTTCCCTATTACTCATTCTATGTTTCGCAGGATGATAAGAAGTTTAATAAAATTCGAAAGAAAACATATATAAAATTTTTGAATTTTATTAAAATCTTTAACAAGCGCTATTTTGCTTTAGAAAACGCTATATTGTTCACACTACATTTAAACGTTCATTCAACTTCTTTAAGCTGCTGCTATTCTTTTTCTCTGTTTTTGGTTTCACATCTGATCACATACCTGTCGTACCATCTTTCAGTTGTTTACTGAAAGCCGCACCGAAGACGTCAACCTAAAAGATACACCGGTTAAACAAACGATCAGAAGAAAAAAAAAACTTCATTTATCTGCTGTTCTTGTACTATTGCTTTTGTGTAATGGTGGTTATGAGATTGCTATTGCAAAATAGTTGTTACAAAAACAAGATTTTCTATATATAAAAAGTTTTTTTTTAAGAAAGACTGTTTGTTAATGACCTAGTGATCTATCTATAACAGATTTAGTTACTTAAAGAACATTTTAAGTAAAGTAATTGCAATAATGCTAAAAGTAAAAAGTGCAATAAATCAAGCTAATTATAGCAGCTTATCTTTTTTGGGAGATCAGCAGCAGCAGCCGGTTCATTTACCCGATCATTTGAAATGTGGTGAGGTTTTCACTTGGCTGTGTGCTGACGAATTATATGGCGTTGAATGTAAACTGTGTGAAGATCATCCTTTGTGCCCTCTATCAGAATTTCCCCAACATATGGACATTTGGCATACAGAATGGGCGGAGGAGACTGAAGATAATGAGGGGAATAATATGGAAGTACACTTTACAGATGATGATGAAGAAGATGGCATTTATAAGAATGATCGTGCTTTAGTATTCACCAGCAAAGATTGTGGTTCATTTAAACCGGACCATGAGTTACATAGCGACAAATTAATAAGCCAACAAGATCAGCATGAAGAAATTTTAGAACCTTTTGAACAGGTACTAATAGAACAAGACATTAGCATAAACACAATACAGATTAACGAAGATACTAATGATGAAGAATATTTCAAAGATGCCAACGTCCAGGTAGCAGAGGCCAATCAATGTCAAATTGAAAACAAACAGAAACAAAAACAAAAGAAATCTTTCAATAGAAATGCAACATTAAAACACATAATAAATAAGCAGAAAGCCGCCTCTAACGAAATAACAGAAAGTGAGAGAGATTTGCCGTATTTAACAGAAATAAAAGAGAATGCAACAGAACCGAAATTAAATGCAACAAAAGATTTAAGAAATAAACACAAATCTTTTAAATATCAAATAAAAACAAAAAATTACGGAAAATTTTTTAAAAAATGTAGAAATTATAAAAGAAAGTTAGGAAATATTAATGAAAATATACAAGCTACTAGTGGCAATGAAACAAATAATACCAAAAATTATAAATCAAGAGAAAAATTTAACAAATCGGGCAAAATGAGAAAAACTATAGAAGAAAATTTAACAAAAATTAAACAAATTAAGAAAATTTTAAGTGAAATCTTAAGAGACATGAATCTTTTGAAGGAGAGTGATCAAACTGAAAGTGAAACAATTGAAAATGAAATAAACAAAAGAGATTATCAAAATATAACAAAATACTCAAGCAATAAAACTAATACTTTAAGAAACAATTGGAGATTGGGAAAAACATTCGAAACTGAAAAGGAAACAAGTGAAAGGGAACAAGAAACAAGTGAAAGGGAGAAAGAAACAAGTGAAAAGGGCAGAGAAGCAAGTGAAAAGGAAAAAGAAGCAAATGAAATTGAGAAAGAAACAAATAAAAGGAAAATAGAAACAAGGGAAAGGAACAAAAAAACAAAAGAAGCGCAGAACGATTTAACTGAAAGCGGCAAACAAAAAACAAGTGAAAGGGACAAAGAAACAAGTGAAATGGAATATGAAACTAAAGCTGCCAACAAAAATAATAAAGCTATTTGTGAAAAAATAGAAAGCTCCTTTCAAATAAGAAAAAATAATTTGAACCAAAATAGAAAATCTGAAAGGAGGTCTAGAAAAATCACAGCAAGCAAAACGTTAAGCATGAAAAAAGCAGAAGTAGATAAAATAAATAAAACAGTAATAACTGATAATGAAACAAATGAACCCGAAATGTGCAAAACTAAAAGTACAAAAATAAAAACGACTGCAATTGAAATAAATCCAACAAATCTCAATTGTGATGAAGCAAAACATAGTCAAATTGAAGTAAAACTAATAAAAAATAAAAAGGAACGAAGTGGAAATGAAACGAAACAAACTGAAAATGAAATGGTGCTATTTAGAAATAAAACAGAATTAAGCCAAAATAAAATAAAACGAATCGCAAAAGAAAATGAACTAAATGAACTAGAACCGGAACTATATGAAAAAGAACCAAAGGAGCAGGACATATCAGAACAAAACAACAATAAAACTGGAACAACTGAATATTTCACATCGCTACACAAAACTAAATCAGCTCTAAAATGCAATGAGAAACAAAGTAAAAATAAAAAGGAACGACATGGAATTGAACCGAGACAAAGGCAAAATGAAACAGAGCCACATCGAAATGAAAAAGGGCTATGCAAAAATAAAATAAAACAAATTTCAAATGAAAATGAACTAGAAGCAGAAACAATTGAAAATGGAAAAGAAACCGAAGAAGCGAATAAATCAAAACACAACAAAAATAAAACTGGAACAACTGAATATTCTACAACGCTTCCTAAAAATAAATCAATGCCCATTTCTAAAGAAACTGAAGCAAATGAAAGTGAACTGTGCATACAAGAAAAAGGAAACGGTGAAATTGAAACAAGCAATAACGAATATTTAAAATATCAGGATTTTTTAAAAGAAACTTTAGAAATACAAAAAAAACATGAACATTTCTTAAAAAATACTAAAAAATCAAGCAAAAAAGTAAAAGAAAAAGAAACCATAACAAAGCTCTTTGCTGATGCTAAAGAAACAAGTGAAAATGAAACACAAAATATTGACTTCTATGAGTGTTTACGAAAATCTAAAGAAATAAGAAGAAAAGCTGAAAAGTACATGAAAAGAAGTAATAGAAAAAATGCTAAAGAAAATAAAAAAGCAGTAACAAAGGAAAGTGGAAAATTACTAAACGAAAGTAGAACCAAAGTCTCTGTAGATGTTCAACAAACAAGTGCAACTGAAACAACTACTGAGACAGTCTGGGAATGTATACAGAAATCTAGAGAATTAAGAAATCAAGCCGAGTATTTGTTAAGAGAATTCGAAAGAAAATTAAATGAAAATGAAAAACGCAAAAAAGCTAACAAGAAACAATATGAAAGTGAAACTGAAAAAATGGCACATGTAAAAAATTATTTAAAAAACGATAAATTATCAATAGTAAAAGAGCCTTTAGATAATGATGCAGCAAATTTACGAAAAACTAGAAAATCTTTAAGAATTTCAAGAAAAAATTTGGAGTATTCCGAAAATAGCAAACAAGTAAACGAAACGGATTTAGAGCTTAGAGGAACGAATGAAAATGAAAAACCTCACTCTCATAATGAAGAAGAAGAAGTAACAAACAGTTTTAAAGATGAAAGCGAGGAGAAAGAAAAGGAAAATAAAAGAGAATTCAACGAAAGTGAATTAGATGATCTTCAAAACCAGAGAAATTATCAAACATTATCTAACGGACTAAAAAGGAAACATTTACCGGATTTAAATAAAAGGAATGAATTTAAGAGAAAACTGCGCAATTATACAAGTGAAAGAGAAGATTTAGCTCAGCAATCTGCCAAGCGTTTAAGAACGGAGCCAAGTTGGAAAAGGCGTACAATCCAAAAGGCTTTGAAAAGAAATAAATTCTCTTCAGAGACTCGATTTTCTAACACTAAGAGAAGTAGAAGGAAGAGTATCGGTGAGGTAAAGGAAGAAAATAATATAACTGACAATTTCTTCGCAAATTCCAGCAACAATGAATTTTGCGCTAATTCAGACTTTCAAGAGTGTGAAATATCTCTTCCAATTGCCAAGAGCAGTGGAGTAAAGCGTTTAGACGAAGAAGAGCAGAAAGGAGATCCTCTAACAGATTCTAACGTGCAAGCGAAAGAAAAAGTTAATGAAGCTGTTAGCCAAACAGAACAAATATCTCTTTGCAGCTTAAACTTAAGCCAAAAGGAAGAGAGTGGAGTAAATACCAAGCAAACTTTGGTTACTCAATTTTTCGCTAATATTAAGGACCAGCAACAGGGCACTTCAAAGAGTTTAAACAGTTCTGAGAAACTTGAACATATTGCCTCTTCGGAACAGCTTAGCTTGCAGGTGGCTTGCTCTAACCAAGATAGCTGTACAACGCCAACTACGGAATCTTCTTCCCCTTTTTCACCCAAAACCGAAGAAGAACATTTTGAATTCTATGAACCCAAAGAAAAGCTAAACAAACAACATATTAGCCATTTAATAAAACTCTACCGAGAACATCCCCGTTTGTGGGATCAATCACATACGGAATTCTGTGAACCTCAAGTCTGTCGTAAATCCTGGCAGCGTATCACTGATGAATGGAATGAGTTCTGTAAACGTAAATTTACCATAGCTGAGATACGAATACGTATTTGTACGCTGTGTCAAAGATTTATGCAAGAAAGAGATCGTTTAGCTTTGGAGGGAGAAGTTGATGAGTGTGCCAAATTCCCATACTACGAACAAATGCAATTTCTGGAACAACAAAAATCTTTACAAAAGAGACGTGAACTGTATGATCAGCAAAACGAGAAAATATTGGAAATTTACCAACATTTTCCCATACTTTGGCACATCAGCGGTTATAAGTTGAAAAAGGCCAAAGAAAGAGCCCAAGCTATTGAGAGCATAAGCAAAACTTTGAAATTATTTGACTTACATCTCTCCCCTATGGCAGTTCGAAAGAGATTACGTTCTCTTAGGAAATGTTATCGTCTGGAGAAAATACGCCACTTGCATGCTCAAGTCGAGCAAACACCCTTTGAATTTATGTTTCGGCATTATGAGAGGATGAATTTCTTGGACAAACATATAGATCCATTCGTTTGTCGTATTTGTGGTAAAATTTTTGAAAATTTACAAAATTTTCGACTACATTTAGAGACTGAAAGTCATGGTAGTGTATTGGCAGAAGAAAGTGAAGCAGAACAGGATTTAGATAACAGTGCCGTGGAGGATAGTGTTAGTGCAACAAACAACGTGGACTTCAATATCACTGACGAATCCTGTCTAGCCAATATACAAGAGAATGAACTTAAAGAAACTGAGACGGAAACTTTTACTTTTTCTGCCATTTCTCCCCATCCTATGAGGGAATGTTTCTCAGAGCCCGAAAATTCTAGAGATATTTTACAAAGATTTACTCCTTTTCCCTCTTCTACCCCACCAATACCAATCATAGATTCGCAACTGCTACAAAACTCCGAAAATCCATCTTCTAATATAAAGCAAGTTTTAAACTTTCCCTTGAATACCCCTAACGAGCCAATTATTAATTCTTTGCATTTGGAAGATCAACTTATTGAGGAGATCATGGAAAATGTTACCAACAATGATAGCTTAAGCCAACAGGGATTAGACCAGGTGAGGAAGGCAGAGTTAATAAAATGGTTAAACAAAATTTAATTTCTTAAATTTTCTTTACAGTTCATTAACACGGTAACCAGCTGTGACGGTAGTAGTCAGGACTTTACGCTGACTGCCAAGAATTGTCTAATAGAGAAAACTTTAAGTCCGAATCTTTTTCATTCGGAAAATTCTTTTGTTGTCGAACATCCTGATATAGTAACCGATCAAACTTCCAGTATATTAAGTCTATCGCCTATTGTGGAAAGCTTTACTCCACTTGCTTTGTACACAGAAAGTTCATGTGTTATAGAACATCCGGATGTAGAAACAGATCAAAGTGTTTTTGTTCAAAATCCAGAGACAGATGCGGAAACTTTTGTTCCCGACTTACTGGAAACCGAAAATTCTCCTCTTGTGGAATATTCAGATAAAACAACAGATACTATTTTTCGAGAAGATATAGAACAGACTTTAGTAAAAGATTTAAGTCCATATCCAAGTGTTCAAGAAGAACTGGATCATCAAATTATAGAACAAGAAGCCACAGAAAATGTAAGTTTTTTTTTAAATCCTCGTTTATTATACTCTACAACAAAATCAATTTTTTCAAAATAAAAGGGTTCTATTGACTGATTCTGGTAAGGGGCGCCAAAAAATATAAACGTGCATCGGCGTTTTCAAGGTTAACATCTGGGAGTAATTTTAGGGGGTTAAAGTTCTTCCTTTTGCACATACTTATGTACATAGTTATAGTGACTCGACATAGAAAATCTTGTCAGCTGAAAAATCTTAAGCTTTTTTAAGATGAAAAAAGATGGTAGTCGGGACAATTAAAAATCGCGTTAACAAAAGAAAAACAAGTCTTGTCGCTTCAGAGTTAATGCAAGAGAGATTTATTAATTTCTAAATGATACACATAAAACTTCAAGTATGCCAGTTAACAAAATAAAATTCCAAGCGCTTTTAACGCGAGAGACTTGACAAGTAAAATGATAAATCTTAATTTAGTTAGTTGCCAATTATTACCTTATATTAAGATTTCGGTTAAATTTGAATTCAATTAATGTTAACTCAGGATAAAAACTATAAAATATAAAAAATAATGAAAATAAGATTGATGCTTAACAATCCGGTCCCATGGCAGCAGTGCTAACTTGTCAATTGGACGTTTATTTACGTCTTTTGTTGTTTTTATCTCCACAACCCTTTTGTGATCCTTTCCTGGAATTGTGGCTTGGAATCGACCTCCACTGTAGCGGTGGCATATTCTCTTGTATCAAGACGAGTTTCCCTACGTCGAGGTCTGGCTCTTCTATGGACCATTTTTTGCGAATTTGTAGACTGCGGACGTAATCTTTGATCCAACTCTGGCAGAACCGTCACCTGAGTAAGCATAACATTTGTGGTCTCTTCAAGTACGTGATCTAGCCGGCTTCTCCGTGCTCGTAGGCCTTCTCCTATCAGTAAGTGAGCCGGAGTCAAGGTTTCGCCATCGTTTTGGGTCACTGCTGAGTGGAGCAAGAGGCCGAGAATTCAATACTGCTTCTACTTCGAGCAACACAGTATGCAGTTCTTCGGGAGTTAGTAGTGCATTCTTCACTGTCCTGAACAAAAGGCCTTTGGCGGACTTCACCGCTGCTTCCCAAAGACCCTCGAAATGAGGAGGTCGGGGTAGTATGCAAGTGAACTCTACTCCCTTGCTGGCAGTGTACGATGCGACTCTCTCTCTCTCTCTCTCTTTTCTGATTTTGTCTGAGTGCCCGCTTCTTCCTACGAACCTGGTTTTGATTTTTCTTAGCACTTTCCTTTTAACAACAGTTCCACCTGAATATGGTAATAAATAGTTTCAATGTAGACCCTGATGATTAAATGATTGTGTTAATGAATATAAATAGAATGCCTCTGAATACGTCGAAGGCTTAAGTTCCCAGTAGATTAGAAGACGTTGATTCTCTGTAGTTTAGAGAAACAGCACTTGTTAGTACAATACTTCCAACGAAAAAGTTTGCGATTTATAATTTTACTTTAATTTGTCCCTGCTCGGGCGCCATCGAAAATCTTAAGATTTTTTTTAATATGAAAAAGGATGGTGGTCGGGAAAACTAAAAATAGCGTTAGAAAAGAAAAAGAAGTCTTGTCGCAGTCAGAGTTAATACAATATGCCAGTTAGCATAATAATATCCCAAGCGCTTTTAGCCTCACATTTAAGGTATAAGGTGTGCTAAGCATTTTTATGTAAAACACCACGAGGAAAATTTATGTAGAGCATTTCAGCCTACTATATCGCCGCTGAAATGCCGTTTTGTGTCCCTTATTTAAAAAGGGGCAAAAATACGCATACAGTGAGGAGTTAGAGGGTTAAAATATTCTGCAAAAACGTTTCCCGCGGTATTTTACGCGAAAGTGCTGAGCATATATTATACCTTAAACGTAAGTCTTACAAGATTTCCTATGCTGAGTATTTATTGTGAATAAGTACGACGTTAACCCTTAAACACATTGTAAGTTCTTTATGATTTCTGGCGTTCAAGTTGTGTCTGGAGCTTGGGTGTCTTTGAAGACATACAGTAAACTTTTATAGAAAATATGTTTGTAGTACATTTTAGCCCGCTGAACACATTTTATACCTTAAACGTAAGGCTTACAAGAGATTTCTAATGACGAGTCACTATAAATATGTGCAAAAGGGGGGAATTTTAACTCTAAAATGAGTTTCAGATGTCAGCTTTCAAAATGCCGATACACGTACTATATATTTTTTGGTTCCCTTTGCCAGAATCTGTCGTTAGAACCATGCTATTTTTTGTGTTGTACAGTGTATTTTTTGAAAAGGTGGCTTTTGGAAGAAGTACTTTGCGAAAATTTAGATTCTTGGAAAGGTTTCATTAATTTGCATACCATTTTTATCCACTTCAGCTCTCCTCGCCAGCTCCCCTTGTGGTAAAAGTGCAATGTCCTGGCTTTTCCCTTGATCTCCAGTTAAATCCAGAGCCAGCGGAAACCCTCAATCGTAATCTTAATGATTCGGATAATGAACTTTTTTCCTCTGCCGATATTTCCACCATACCTTTGCCCGATCATTTAATACACAAAATGATTGAAATTTATCGCAAATTTCCTCAACTTTGGAATCCCAATCATTTGGATTACAATTCACGTACTTTAAGACGTCAAGCTTGGTGTTTGCTTACAGCGGAATTCAACTCTGCCGTAGAAAAACAAATATCCTGGCGTACTTTGCATCGTAAATTGACAGATTATGCCAAATACTATAAGAAATTAATAATGGAGCAGGAAGACTATGAACTGCTGGCAAATAAATGGACTTTTTATGAAGATTTTAAATTTCTGGATGATGTGGTAAGTGGTGTGGAATTTTTTTACACTAATAAAGTGAATTAATGTTAAGGTTTCCATTTTGCAGATTGTCGTAAACAATGAACTGCAACGCAGTGTCCATCATCGTGATAATAATTTTAAAATTATAGCCACTTATAAGACTTTACCCCAGCTATGGGATACTAAACATCCCGATTATAATAAACGTGGCAATAAACAACGTAATATTGAAATTATGTGCAATAGATTGCAAGAGGAAAACAATTTACAATTGACTACAGAACGTTTGAAAAATCGTCTTATAGAGCTGAGAACTCAATACAGAACAGCCAAAAAGCAACGCCTTAAATGCCTTAAAAATAAACAAAAATTTTCTCCAGACGAATTTGAATATTACGAAGGCCTAAACTTTCTAGATGACCACATAGACCCTTTTACCTGTGATAAATGTAAAATGGAATTTAAAAAACGTACAGACTACAAACAACATCTGAAGCGAGAACATGCACAAAAGAATGACCTGAGAAATCGTCCAACTATTTTACCTCATGAACCGGGTGTGGAAAATATTTGCCACATTTGTGGTATAAAATTTACCACACGCAGCAATTTAATGCATCATGTGAGACGTCACGAGGGCATACGAGATTATGCTTGTACCATGTGTCCGAAAAAGTTCTATGCCTCTCATGCTTTAAAAGTCCACATAAGATCTCATACCAAAGAATGTCCGTATACGTGCGAAAAATGTGGCATGTCTTTTGTTAGTGCCAGCAAACTGAATCAGCATGTTAAGAGACATTTGAATAAAAAAGATTTTCAATGTGATTTTTGTACGAAGGCCTTTTTTACCGGTTTCGAAAAGGATCGTCATGAGAGACGTCACTTGAATATTCGCGACAAAGCTTGTCCCATTTGTGGCAAAACTTTTGTGGCCGGATCGTCGTATTATACTCATTTAATGTTGCACGATGATACGAAACGTTTTGAATGTGATAAATGTAATATGAAATTTGCCCAATATGCCGGTTTGTACAAACACAAAAAGAGGCATCATATGTAAATTAAAGTTTATAAAAAAGAAAATCCTAATTACTTCATATACAATATAAGCACATAAATCATAAACTGGAAACTTTTATTGGAAATTTCTAACTTTAGATCTGAAAATAAAAAAGACCTTTCGTCGAATAAATTTAAAAAAATGTCTGCAAGTTGTTTGTCGTTTGTGACTTTTCTTTTTAATATTATATATTATCATCAAATAAAGCAATAAAATGGTATTAGTCTTATAAATAAATTAAGGGCCTTCCTTTCTCGCCAGATTCAGTCGTTAGAACCATGTTATTATTTTTTTTTGTTGTACAGTGTTATTTTTTGACTTGAAAAAATTAACAATAGTTACGGCCCTCAGCTTTCGTACGGAATCAAAACCATACCAATTCGAATGTGTGACCGTCCTGATTGCTTTCGTCCAAAAATCCGGCACTTTTGGATTGGCTTTGAAAATTGAAACAATTTTGTGTAAATTAAGTAAATTTAAAAAAATGTCTGCAAGTTGTTTGTCGTTTGTGACTTTTCTTTTTAATATTATATATTATCATCAAATAAAGCAATAAAATGGTATTAGTCTTATAAATAAATTAAGGGCCTTCCTTTCTCGCCAGATTCAGTCGTTAGAACCATGTTATCATTTTTTTTTGTTGTACAGTGTTATCTTTTGACTTGAAAAAATTAACAATAGTTACGGCCCTCAGCTTTCGTACGGAATCAAAACCATACCAATTCGAATGTGTGACCGTCCTGATTGCTTTCGTCCAAAAATCCGGCACTTTTGGATTGGCTTTGAAAATTGAAACAATTTTGTGTAAATTAAGTTATGAATTCTAGTCGAACTGTATGGGTTTATATCCGAAGATATTTAACTATTTTGGCTTGAGTCCGATTATAATTTAGTTTTTCAATTAAATTATATTTTTATTTGGCGATGAATGTAAAGCATGTGACAAAAAAAGTTTTGGCTGCACGGAGGATTGAACTGATATGTTTCAAGAGCTCCCGCTCTTCTCGTCAGTGTGCTTTACCGCGTAAACCACTCGACCAAAGTCGGCGATTTGCAGTCAAGAGCTGAATATCATTTAGCTTTAATCAATTCATGCTGTCACTCTTAGAGCTGTATTTCATTTGATAGTCAGTTCAGCACTCCGCGCAGTCAAATTTTTCTTTGCCTACAAGCTTCACTTTTATCTCTAAATAAAAATATAATTTAATTGAAAAATTAAATTAAAACCGAAGTCAAGCCAAAATAGTTAAATTTCTTTGGATATTTTGCGTAAATTTTAAAGAATTATAGAAAAAAACAAGGTTATCGTATGTTAAGTTTGTCGCCCATTTTAAATATTTTGTAATGCCTAAAGCGAATATATTTAGGTGAAAGTTCCTATTTTGGTTCAGTATTTAAACAACCTTATAAGTTAATTGTATTTAAAGTATACTGATGAGTTCGTAAAGTACCAACGAAATGCTGCATATAGACAATGCTTAAACTCCAGCAAATAAATTTCATTTAACAACCTTATAAGTTAGTTAGGCAGTATCAAACAGGTTCTTCATCCTCCTAGTTTTAACGATTTCTGCAGAAGTCGTTTCATAGCATATTTACGTGCGGTTTGCACAATCCAGACGATCGAATTGTCTAGAAAGTTTGTATAGCAATCACTTGAAATTCTGATATTTATTTTAACTGTGCAACGCGAGTAGACGTGTCGGCTTTGGCTCTCTTGTTTTGTTTGGTAATATGCTGTATTTTAATATTTTTGCTTAATTGTTTCGGTGAATAGATCCATTACATTTTTAATTTTAATAAAACTAATGATTTTAAAATTATTGAAATCAATTACAACAAACAATGTAAGTACTTTTTTTAACAAGTGAACAAAGCATAACAAAACACAAAAAATAAATTCAATCATAACAACAACAAGAATGAGTTAAATAACAATTAGAGTTATACCCAGGAAACATTTCTTTACGACATGTTCAACGTCAGAAAAAATCTTAAGACTTTAGTCGGCAGTTTATTGGTACGACGTTCCTGCACATTTTCTGAAATATTATCCGATTAATATCGGACTATTCTGAACATTAGCCGAAGTCAATTTAATTTGCTTAGTTTCTTAACTTATAAAATATGGGTAAACGGTTTCTGCTGAGCTGTCATAAGCGGCAGAGCGATACAGAGAGAATTTTCTATAACATTTCTGAAAATTTTCTAATTTTAGCTTTTTTAATACGACCGGATAATTTTCTGATGTTTTGTCAGACATTTTCCGAGATTGTTCAGATGTGTCAAAAATTCCTTTAGAGTTTCACTATAAAATTCGTCAGAGCTCGTACAGAAATCTTTTAGATATTTTGGCAAAATTTTTAGAACTTCCTCATACAAAGAGGTCCGTCCGGTTTCTTGTCAACCACTTATATGATTTTTGATACGTTTTCTGACCGACTTCATATCTGGTGCAGACTTTCCGACCGACTTCGGACCGAAATCAGCAAAAAATGTTTGCTGGGTAAATACATACGTATACAAGTTGATATTTGATCATCTGTTTTCGTTTACAATAAGTGGCGCCAAATTTGATAAATAAATTTTAACAGTTTGGAGTCCATTGCTTAAAAAAAGTTAGAAGGCATTGAAATATTTAGCAGTTAATTTCAATTTTTACGTTTTATCAGATATAAATTGGTTAATCCTTTAACGTCTATGGATGATATATTTTATGTTATCTGATTTCAAAAAACAAAAACAAAATAAGAAAAAATATCTTGGCATTTGTTTCCGTATCTATCATAATTTAAAAGATATTTGGCTTTAAAGAAAAAAAATCTTATTTTTGTCTTAACTTTTTTTAAATTTTTTGCTTATAACTTTCTAATTTATTGCTCGATTTTTATTTAAAAGGCACTAATCGATTCTTGATGAAATTCTAAGTAAAACTAGAAAAAAAGTTTTTTATTATCTGTATTCTTTAAGCCGGAAAAAGGGCAAAAAGTCAAATTTTCGAAATTGTCCTGAAAAAACAATGTTCTTTTAAAAAAAAAAAGTTTCTTCCTTATTTTAAATTTTGTAAAAAACTTGGTTAAGCACATTTATTCTTTCATTACATATCGCGAAAGGCAAGTCATTTACGATGTGTCCATCGTAAATTATTTTGTATTATGGATATATACCCCCTACATCCCCAGCAGTGCCCGAAAATAGTAAATTTTAAAAATAATTTTCGTTTTTAGGGTTCTATAAAAAATTTTGATTAGAAATTTTAAAACTCTACCGATTACGTTTGATCACCTAGATGGTTCGAAGATTCCTTAGGGAAAACTGCATTTCAAACAACACGATTGGATTGAGGACAAACTATAAGACATTGTCGCTCATCTTGTCCTCCACAATTTTATTGAAGACAAAATATAAGACACTGCCGCTTATATAGTCCTTGACAAAGTTCGATTAAGAACAAAATGTAACCCATTGCCGCTCATATTGTCCTCAACAAAGTTGGATAGGCAACAAAATGTAAGACATCGTCGCTGATATTGTCCTCAGCAAAATGTAAGGAATTGTCCCTCATATTGTCCTCAACAATTTCAATGAAAACATTTTCGCTCATATTTTCCTCAACAAAGTCGGATTGAGGACAAATATTAAGATAATGTCGCTCATCGGGTCGTTCACAATGTTACTGAAGACAAAATGTAAGACAATATCGCCAATATTGTCCTCAACGAAGGTCAATTGACGACAAAACGTAAGACATTGTCGCTCATATTGTCGTCAAATTTGTTTAATAGAGGACAACAGACAAGAATTTGCCGCTCAGATTGTCGTGAACGGTGATTTCCTTCAAATTGTCGATTAGAAAATCTAATCGACAGAGGACAATTCGTACAAGAATCGTCGACGACAATGTCGTGCAAGGCAAACTGGTCAACTGGGACATAATAGATTCCCATGACCTCTAAACATCGAGATCTATTAAAACTTGATTTTCGAAAATCGGGGTGATATCAATAACTTGCTATCTTTGATTGCGGAAAGTTAAAAAAAGAAACATCTGGCCTTACCTTAAATAATGTTTTACCGCCAGTTTTGTTTATTTCAACTTGTCTCTTTAGAGATAATATCACTTATTTTTTATATAACGCAAGTATTAACAGTTTTTGTGTATTTTATAATTGGTTAAGAGCAGGCGCGGGTCCAGCTTGAGCTTTTGGGGGTCGGGGGGGGACTTCTAAGTAAAACATATTATTTTTCCAAACTTCTTTTATAAACTCTATAGAAATTTACTCGTTTTGGGAGGGGGAGGGATATCCCCTTTCCCCCCCCCCCCCCTTGTATCCACGCCTTGTTAAGAGTTTCAAGAGTATGAAAATAGCTTCAAAGAGTTTAGTTTTGTTTTACTAGAGTTCCGAAACAGTAAAATGACACGGAATATAATAGTACACACATTTTTATGGAAAAAAATTATATTATTATTTTAATAACCTCAAGTGTTTGCGTAATTTGCAAATTAGGTGTGTGTTTTTTTATGTAATTTGAAATGTTCTAGATTTGTATCGTTTAAAGTGCTAAACAGCATTTTTGAATTAGTGGACGTTTTATCACAGAAAAAAATAAGTTTCGTTTTTGATAACAAAAATCCCGGTATTCAATAATTTTTTTTTCAAATTTCCTGTGATAAAGAATTCCCCTATATTGATAACAAAATTATTTCAAAATAAAAATATGTATATATATAAATTTAAAAAATGTTGACATGGCTAGAATACGAACCCGGGCTTTCCGGACGTAAAGCATACACTCTCTAGCTGAGCCATATCCCATTTATTTTTGTATGGGATACAACTTGTTTTAAGTACTTATGTATAAAAAGAAAAGAAATAACCGGCATGGAAAAGAAATACTTACAACGAAATATTTTATTATGTTAAAGATAAATGTTATTGAAATTCATATATTTTTTTAATAACATGGTTTTATTGGATATAATTCTTGTCTATTTTTTTCTGTGATTAGGGATTGAGAGAATTGATAAATGAAAGTGATAATTGCTAAAATGAAACGTTTAAAGAAATTAATAAAACTGGCGTAATATTTTAATGGACTATAGCAGTATACTGTCCACTTGTCGACTTCATATTTAAATGTCATTGAAGTTATATTTAAATACGAAATTGGTTTTTTTTTATCAAACTTAAACTATTAAACAATGTGGACCTAAAATCGATTTAAGTTTTACTGCATATTTTTAGCCGCTGAGAAAAAGACTTCTGCTGTCATGAAATTTGGGATTTTTTTCATATTTTTAACGGCCTTCAATTCGTTTTTTATGTGTATTTTCTCAGCGCTCCGTCTTTTATAAAACGATTTCAGGTTTTTATTTATTTTTTTATTTGAAAGGATGTACTTCCAGATTGGGTCCGTTGAAAAGTGGGCAGCGTCATGCCCATAGAAAGTAAATACATATTCTTTTTCAACTAATTCTACTTAAGCGATTCTTATCATTAAGTTCCCATTGGCCATTCGAGTTATACAACTCCATAAAGCCAATGTGTTGAATTATTCGCAACACACCAAAACAGTCTCTCGACCCTGACATGTTTAACTTACAGCTACGAAAGGTTTAAAATATATCTACGAAGAGGCTCGTTGGTATGAGCTCAACGAGTTTTTTCGTCATTTTAACTGGAAACTATGTTTCCTTGACAGTAGAGACAATGCCACGGAAGAAATGATCGTAAATACAATTTTTAGTTGAATGAAAACTTTCATTCCATCAACGAAAATTCCGATTAAACCCAGAACGAGGTCTTGGTTTAATCAGACTCTTAAAAATGCAGTAAGATCCAGAGAGAAAGCATTCAGTATCTGGCGTAGTAGGAAAAAGGCGAGATCTTCGTGTGCCGGAGTACTACGGCATGAAAAGGCTTTACACGAGCAGCGCCTTCGTGCTAAAGACTTTGCTGGTAGCAAGAGCTTTTGGTCATTCGTTAAAAGAATAAAGGATGACCAAATATATTCACTAACATGGCTGACAAAGCTAGCCTCCTGACTGAATTGTTTACAAGTATGTAATTCCCACTTGCCGGAAAGCAATCAACCAGTATCCACGCTTGATAGTGTCTGTAATCATGCCAAAGATATTCTTTCGAGGTTTTAGCGGATCTCAACATAAATAAACCTCCTGGGCCAGATGGTATTCCAGCACTGGTCTTGAAGCAGTGCCCTTCAACGCTAGCACGTCCGTTGGCAACCCTCTTCAGCACTTTGTATCATGCTGGTAAATTCCCAACGTAGTGGAAGGTTGCTTATGTAACTCCAATCCCCTAAAATGGAGAGGCTAGTAACACTGAACATTAGCGCCCAATCGCAATATGTTTTGCACTTTCCAAAGTGATGGAAAGAATGGTGAATTCCCATCTTAAGAGACATGGCCTCCATCAGTTTTCGCAGAGGATGCTCTACGGGCGACTTACTGACATTCCTTTCGAAAAAATTGTGTCACTTTATACACCATTTCGGCGAGAGTAAGGTGGTGGCTCTAGATATTTTTAAGGTGTTTGATGTAGTCTGGCATGATGCACTTTTATCAAAACTTGTTGGTTTTGGTGATAACTTCTCTCGATTTACATCGAACTTTCTCAGGGATCGCACTATACGAGTTGTTATAGATGGGATCTCAGCAAACGAGTTTAAGATTAATTCAGTGGTACCGCAAGGCTCCTTCCTTTCTCCTACCCTATTTCCTACGTTTCTTAATGACCTTCTCTGTCAAACTTTCAATCCTATCTACTCCTCACAGATGATAGCAGCCAGGCGCCTTAAGAAACTTTACACATACATTAAGTTCCCGAGGCAATACAACATTATGATTTTTATTACATTCTTATTTTTTTACATTCTTATATATTTACTCTTTTATAATTTTCTTTAAGCTGTTTTTATTCTTTTAAAATATTGTCTGTCTCTCTTCATTATTTATACATATTTCTTGCCTGAAAAAAAATTGTTGGAACTTTTCTTTATGTATGTTGGTTCGAAATTAAATGGCAGATGCAGTATGCCAATTGCCAGGATACCCCACTGATAGGTGCTTCCTTTAGGAACCGCCAAGCGATCAATATATTCATATATGAAGTAAGAGTTCTTAAGATCCACCTCTGGAGTTTTCATGATCTCCACGCAATATTAATCTTATGCCGTTTTTACACCGTCTGATTTTTCGTCTGATTTCAAAAGCTAACTTTAAGAATACGACATTTAAAACCCATATTGTATATTAAATGAAAACAGAATAGGTTCTATTTTGAACTGAGCTCAGACGAAAAATTAAAAATTGAACATTAGACACGATATTTCACTTTTAAGTATTAAAATCAGACGAAAACTCAGACAGTGTAATGGCAGCATTAGTAAAAATAGTTGCACGCGGTAACGGAAACTTCCACAAAAAGAAACCGTATCGTGTTATAGCTAGTCGAGGTTAACCATTAACACGTACGAGAGCAAGACGCAACACTCTCGGAGACCGAATAACAAACACAACCCAGATCGCACTTAAAGGGGTCTAGACACGATCAAAGTGCTTGATGTCAAATTCGTGTACGTGTGCTTGACGATATATCAAAACCAAGTAGATTTTCCATCAATCGTCGCCTGTGTCACACATACTAAGAAATTTTCACTCATACTAATAACATGCTTGTCAAGCATTTTGACCGTGTCCAGACCCCTTAAAAAATAATTACGATGACAGGAATAACTATTCTAAGAAATTTCCTTTATTTTTGTTGAACAGTTGTTTTTTTTTTGGGAAATTTATGGGAATTTTATGCTATTTTATGATGCTGCCATATTTTTATCGCACTTAAACCAGAACAATCATTTAATACTGAAAAAAAAACTGAAACTATATTTAAATATAACTTAAATTTATTAAAAAAAATTAACTAAAATTAAAATATAAATACAAAGTGAAATACCGGCCATAAGAAGCTAAAAAAAAGTCTCTGAATTAAAGACAGATAAGCTTTTATTTTGCAACATAATTATTAATATGTAGATGACAAAATATTTTATAAATAACAATATCTAAAGAGTAGTAGATTGTTTTCAATTGACAAAATTTAACACAAAACTCAAAAATCAGTACGAGACACTCACGTACATAAACGTATTTGTATGTGACTATTGTTATCATGCAGGTAATTAACATCATAAAGATAAAATATGGAAATAATATAAATACTGATATATAACAGAGACTGTTTTATTCCAATGAATTTAATTGTCTTATTTTAATCCCCCCTATTTCTTATCTTATTTTTTAGAATAAAATTGTTAATATTTCCTTAAAACCGTTTGACTTTTCAAATAAATTGGCCAGAAATCTTTAAGAGCTGGAGCTTAGAAGTAGAAATATCAAAAGAAAATGACAGATCGTAGACGTTTTACGGATACTAGCAGTAATCTAGAAATGGATAACTACAGCCAGATTTATAGCAGTGATCCCCCCAAACCGCCCAAGAAAAAGGTTTGTAAATCAAAAATGTTCATAATTGCTGCATCATTTTCTGCTATTTTATTGATGGTCATGTCTGTGAGCTTTCTTGTCCATCACATTCTTCATATCGATCATTCTGTTAATGGTTTAATGAAAGAAGCCAATGACTTGCTGGAAAAGTTACCACCAGAGCAACAGCAATGGTATGCCCGCGGTATTTTGGAATTACAAAAGTCTTTGAATAGAAAACGTAATAAGAAACGAGCTAAAAATTTAATATTATTTGTGGGCGATGGTATGGGACCGAATACAGTGACAGCTGCTAGAATAATGGGTTTCTCCGAGGAAGGTTTAATGTCTTGGGAGAAATTTCCTGATATGGGCTTATTAAAGGTATTTACACAAAGGCGTAATTAAGTTACAAGGTGGCAACGCTAGTAATAATGCGTACAACAAAATCAAATTTTGCGAAATAACAAAGTTCTAACGGCTGACTCTGATAGAAGACGACAAAAAAATTTATACGTACATCGCCGTTTTAAAAGTTTGCATCTGGGATTCATTTTAGGGGGAGTTAAAGTTCCCCCTCTTTTGCACATAGCGACTCGGCATAGGAAATCGTGTAAGCCTTACGTTTAAGGTAGATGATATGTACAGCAATTTTATGTAAAACAATACGCGGAATATTTTTGTAAGCCACTTTAAACCTCTAACTTCTCATTGTATGGGGCTTTTTGTCTCTTTCTTTAAAAAAGGGGCAAAAATCTCCCCTTTAGCGGCGATATAGAGGGCTAAAATGCTCTAAAAAATATTCGCCATGAAATTCTACTATAGGTCTTCAAAGATATCCAAGCTCCAGACTTAACCTGAGCGGCAGATATCATATAAAAAACTTACAAGTATTTTAGGGTTATTTTCGTACAACTTTAACTCCCCCCCTAAAATGAGTCCCAGACGTAAGCTAGCAAAACGCCGATACATGTGTACTTTTTCTCGGTGTTCTCTAACAGAATCAGTCTTTAGAACCTTGACAAATTTTTATTGATTTTGGTTGTTGCACAGTGTAATTAGCTAAAGCGACGCTGCCACCTATTTAAATACGTTTTTATATTAAATTTGAAATACTTAAAATTTAACGTTTAGACCTATTGCGCTAACAAACAAGTACCGGATTCATTTTCCACTGCCACCGCTTTGTTCTCGGGTGTCAAAGTAAACTATGAAACTGGTGGTGTGGATGCTACGGTCGCATTAGAAAATTGTTCGGCTTCTTTAGATCCCCAACATCATGTTAGCACTATTTTGAAATGGGCCCAAGAAGATGGCATGTTGACTGGTTTTGTTACCAATACACGTGTTACTCATGCCACACCTGCAGCCTTGTATGCCCATACTCCTGATCGCCGATGGGAATGTGAACAAAGAATGCCTGACTTGGCCAAAGCAGAAGGTTGTAAAGATATAGCTCGCCAACTTATTGAAGATCAAACAGGACAAAACATTAATGTTATAATGGGTGGCGGCCGCCAAATGTTGGTTTCCAATGTCACGGGCACTCCTCAAGATCCCATAGACACCTGGGCTGGTAAATCGCAGGATGGTCGTAACTTAATAGAAGAATGGTCAAAAATTAAAACTGCTCATAACAAGGCTCATGTTGTAGTGCAAAATACTGGTGAATTGCACAATATTAATCCCTCTGAAAATGATTATATTTTGGGTATTTTTGCCAATGGCCATATGAAATATGACTTTGAACGTGATACCTCGCCAGATGGTATGCCGTCGTTAAAAGAAATGGTCTTAAGGGCCTTGGAATTTTTCAAAACAAAAGATCAACGTTTTTTGCTGGTAGTGGAAGGTGGAATGATTGATCAGGCCCATCATAGAGGCACTGCTAAAAAGGCTTTAAGTGAGGTGTTAGCCTTAAATGAGGCTGTCAATGCCTCTGTAAATTATTTGGGCAAACATTTGGATGATACTTTGTTTATTGTAACTGCTGATCATTCTCATACTTTGGCCATTAATGGTCATGCTGCTAGAGGATCAGATATTTTGGGTATAGCTGGTAAATCTAAAACAGAAGGCATTCCCTATACCACTTTGACTTATGGCACTACTTACAAGGGTTTCCAACCTGACGCCAATGGTTTAAGGAAAGATCCTACTGAACAGGATACCACCGACTGGGAGTATATGCAGCAAGGTGCCATTAATACAGATGAAAATTATCATGGTGGCAGTGATGTAACTATACACTCAGTGGGTAAGTAAGTGGTGGGAGGAGCTAAAATGAAGCTTAAATATTATTTATTACAAATCTTTTCGAAGCAATTTCGATTTTTTGTGAGTTTTCGACCTCTATAGTGAAATCGTAGATAGACTAAGGGTATAAAATTTCTAATTTTCGGATAGTTTTCACTTTTTTTGGAGGAATTTAATATTTTTTTCGGAGAAATTTCAATTTTTTCTGACGAACTTCATTTTTTTCGATTAGCTTCTATTTTTCCCAAGTCCTCGATTTCTTTAGTTAAATTATAGGTAGACTAAGGCAATATGTGTATGTAAAATTTCAAATAATCTGCTTTTTCGGAGTTATTGCGATTTTTTCGAAGTAACTTCGATTTGGTCCCAAGTCCTCGATTTATTTAGAGTAATTATAAGTAGACTAAGGAAATAAATACACAATTTGTAATTTTCGGATAATGTTCGTTTTTCGGAGTACTTATGTTCAAAGTAATTTCGGTTTTTCGGAGTAATTTCGATTTTGTCCCAAGTCGTCGTTTTCTTTAGTTAAATTATAGGTAGACTAAAATTTCTATTTTTCGAAAAGTCTTCGCTTTTTTTTGTGGACTAATTTCGGTTTTTTCGAAGTTTTCAATTTCTTTAGTGAAATTATACACTGAAGGCACATTAGGATTTTTAACACATCGAATCATAGGAACATTTTCTATTTTTCGGAATAGTTTTGAATTTTTGAAATTTCCGATTTTTTTAAAGTATGATTTTCTTGTGAAATCATACACTTTTGGTGTATTTTCGAATATGTATTAGAAGTACAAAATTTTCCGATAATTGATATTTATATTCCCAAATTCCAGTTTCGATTTCCCTATTTTTACAATATATATTGTATAGGTTCGAAGTAATTTCTAATTTTCGGAGTAGTTTCGATATTGTCCCAAGTCCTCGTTTTCTTTAGTTTTTTTTAAGATAAGTAACACAATCAGGCAATTAATGCCTACCAGTTAATTAATTAATGTGTTACCTTCTTTGGGAAAGGGATCGTGTAGAGAGAACAGGTGGTGAAATGAGAGCGAGATAGAAAGCTTAATTCATTTAAAACCCTGCTATTGCGCGTTTTTTTGTAGAGCAGTGTTGCAAGCCCCTCTGGTGTCAAGTAGAAACATTGAGTTGTTTAAGCTGTGTAGCCATTTTATTAGTTCTTTTACTTCGCCGACGGTTCTGCTACAATAACGACGAAGGAGGGTGCTGTGAAGTGCATTAGGATATGTTTAATTAATAGGATATGTTAGTATTAATCGCGAAATTGTTTAATTTCGGCTACTATTTTAAAATGTTAGATAGGAAGCTTTATTTAAATCCTTCATAATTTATATCTTGTTCCTTTTAACCTTTCTTTTTTATTTGATTGCAGGTGCCATGTCCTACCTCTTCCACGGTGTACACGAACAGTCTTATGTTGCTCATGCCATTTCATACGCTTTGCGGATTGGTCGTTTCCGCGATAGCTCTATTGCCGAATCCCTAGCTGATATGTTTCCTTTGTAAGCTCTCCAGAAAGTCCACTAAATTTCAATTCTTAAAAATAATCTTAATTGTGATATTATTTAAAATTTTTTAATTTAAAATTATTTTAATGAAAAATTAAACCATACAATATTATTTCATGATGTTTTCTAAAACGTTAGTAAGCCGAATGAAAAAAGAACGCACAGTGACACCGGATAGGAACGAAGTTCCATACGCATTACATATTTACCTAAAAAAAATAAAACTATACGTTATGTCATGTTCACATAACATGACCCGAAATGACATAACACAACATCACACATGACACTACATGACACGATATTATCTAAGTCACAAACTACTTAGTAAAAACACAAACCAGGTTAGAGGTTCATACTAGGACTTGCTTTTTCTTCAAAATATTTACCGCTCCTAATCGTTTAAAAATTGCCATTTTCATCTGAAATTCGTCTTTAGTCTCTCTTTTTTCAATAACACTGGTCCGCAAAAAAAAATTTTGTTGGTCCTTTAAATAAATATGTGTAGAGTATAAAGAGTTTAATGCACTAAACTAAAATCCATTTCAGTTTTTTTTTTCTCTCACGTTCAGACTTTTGGGTATCATAACTCGAGAATGGTTTATCTGATTTGGATCAACAAAAAACCGAAATATGCCTGATTAAATTGTCTTCAAAACTTTTTGATTTGATCAACGCTTACGGATCTATTCACAAAATAAATTTAAAAAATATCTTTTCCATGCAAAAATTAAATTTCTTTCTTTCTAAAAATAATAAAAAATCTAAAGCTACAAAAACTTTATCTTTTAACTATTGTTCTTAAGGAGGAGATGTCTTACGAATAAACTAAGCTATAGGTCATGAAAAACGATTGATAAAAGTAGATTTTATTAACAATTAAGTGAATAAATACATCTAGACACTTAAAATACTTTCGCTTATAAGTATATTTTTCGTTTGAAAATTTTCATGGGTATATTCACTTAGGTTGTACAGGTTGTCAGATTAAAGATTAAAACCGGCCCACTTGGGTCCTTATAGGTCGCGTTGTGTTAAATAAGGTATATTCACTTATTTGCTAATAAAATCAACATTTATCCATTAATTTTCATGACATATGGCTTATTTTGTTTGTAAGACTGCTGTCCTTAAGAAGTATATATAAAAAAAGGTAAAGATTTTTATGAGTTTTTAGAAAAAAAATTTTTTCAAGTTTACATGAAAAAGCACTTTTTCGGTAATAATTTGTGAATAACTCTGAAAGCGTTGATCAAATCAAAAAGGTAGTTTGTCATGCACATTTGGTTTTTTTGTTGATCCAAATTGTGAAAAATCAATTTTTTCGATACTAATTTGTGAATAACTCCAAAGCATTGATCAGATAAAAAACTATATATTAAAAACGTTTGAAGCTAATTTTCTCATGCATATTTTGGAGTTTTGTTGATCGAAATTGGGCATAACGTTCTCGAGTCAAGGTAAAATATAATGATGTATTTAGTGGAAATATTAGTTAGGCAAACTAAAAAAATGTCTGTACGTGATGGAAAAAAACTGAAAACGGGTTTTATTTTAGCGTTCTAAGCTCTTTATATTCCACATAATTTTAATTTAAAGGAAATTTTCTATGCAGACCAGTGCAATTTTTTCTGAAACTCTCTCTTTTTCTCTCTTACTTTTTTCTCAACTTTTGCTGAACAACAAAAAAACACATTGATAATAATTTATGACAAAATAATCAAAATAACTTTTTGCAAAATGACCCCAAAGGGTCATTAAGTTTGGCATAATTTTGCTGCTGTTCCCCACCTCAAGTAGGAAATATTTGTTCTATGCAGTAGTAATATTTCGCTCGCTTCGTAGATAGTATAAAGTATGAAAATGAGGACATCAAAATTAGTTCAATTAATTATTCTAATAAAAGTTCTCTGTTTTCAACAAATCGAAAATAGTATGTTAATAACAAAAAATAATCTTTTAAATATTCTACTCATGGAATATTCAATAAATCCCTATAAATGGGATAATAAATTGCCCGATTTTACCAGCATCATTTTGAATGAACAATTAGTGCAGGCCCTAAATAGCCGGCAGCAATTGACAAATGTGCAAAGTCTATACAATGAAGCAATTAAAAAAATGTATGATAAAATACCTTTACAAGATTTGGTGGAACAATTGTGGAAAATCTATAAAAAATATGATGTTCAAAGTTTTATAACCTCAACAAGAGCTCAATTGGCTTTATATTGGCGTTATCGTTTGGATGCAATACAAGATCCTTATTATGTTTTATTAGCTGCTCATTGCTTGTACAAAATCAGAAATGATGTATTTTTTGGCCGTCTGAATGCATACACGCAGCATTTAGTAAATGCCGCCATTCAAAATTTACCCTTATCTTTACAACATTTATTTGGCAAACAAGAATTTTGTTTGCATAACGATCATTACTCGGAAATCATTTATCAAAATCAAGATTATAAAATTAACAAGAAAACTACACAGGTATCTAGCTTACCCTGGAATAAGAGCGATAATTTAGGCCTTTTACAGGCCATTTTTGAGGAGACTGAAGACGACAATTTATCCGACTTAAATTTGGCTTTGATAAGCAAACATTCGCAGGGTTACTATCACAGATTACCAGGCTACGACAATCGTATTGGAGCTAATGATACTAAAGACCAGTTGGAGAATTTCCTGTGGTCTGTGGAGTTGGTTGATAACAATCAGTTGGTTTTTGAACAAGAAGAGTATTTAATGTGTCGAAATGGATCTATTGTATATGGTTCAAAGGAAAAAACTATTTATGATAAAGAATGCCAATGGAATGCCGGAGAGTGTAATAATGTAAAATAATATTTTCGTCATTGTAATAAAAAGTTTTATCAAAATATTTGTTGAATAAAAAAAATGCTTCCAAAATTATTTTTTATTTGAAATGATGAAAATGTAAAATAGTAGCTTTGAAATGCAAAATATCCGTATGGTCATGGTACTCAGGACTTACCATACAAAAATTGTAATAATAATAACTACTTACCGATAATAATAAGTATTTAAGGAAGTCTGATGATGCAGTAAATGATGCTGATCTACTGGTATATATGTACATACATTTGTATGTATATTAAAGGTTTTGGGTGGGAGTTAGGGAACAATTTCAGCTTTCGAAAGCGATCGGAATACCAATACACTTCCTAAACTCTTTGGTTTGGTTTTTCACCAACAATATATTGCACAAATGAGCTTATCACTTCTTTTTTCTATTTCAAATTATATATTTTCTTTTTAAAATCAATTTTCATCACATAACTGATTAGTTCGAAAACGTTATTTCTTAATTTCGCGGCTTTTTGTGTTTCAATCGTTCTCACTATCCTATCAGCTTTTATTAACAAAAAGAAAGAATGACTCTCAAACTGTCAAATAATAACGCATCTCAAACTGTAAGCAATGGAATATATCAAGGCGAACTCAAATCACTGGTGGCAGCATAGCGTCAGCTGATTCTTTATTTTTTGCTGTACTGTAGCTATCAAGCACGAGGCTTATTTCTTCCTTATATTTTATATGGAGTTTAACGGCCCCTATGTATTTATGTGTATGAAAAATTTACCATTTCTCTGCCGGAGCTATGATGAAAATTAATCAGGTGTGGACGCTAAAGCTTAGTACTCTGTTCAAACTTGCGAAATATGTTGATCAACATTGATTGGTTCATACGAAAAATATGACAAGCAACCAATCATAACTAGCCCTTGAAAGTATGCTCCAATTGTGTACGTGTTTAGAAGAACCCAATGTGTTTGTTGTAAATTCCAGACGAAAAAAGTGGTGCGCGACACTTACCAGTTTATGCCTTGCGCTTTGTCCCTGTCTCAAAAATCATGGGACACAGGTTGTTGGCGTGAGTTGCGGAGAAGCAAGAGGGGTAAACAAAGCGTCATAAAGAAAATTGAGGGATCAATTTTGACATTACTCATTTACATCTTTCTTTCGTCTTATTTACCCAAGGCGTATTTAAACAGTTGAACAGCAGTTCTATTTTTTTTCACGAATTAGAGGTTCGTATGTCAAAATTTGCAATAAATGACACAATATTTTCAAAGAAAATATTGCCCAATTTTTCGGACAGTGAAAAAGTAAAAATAACACTGAACAATATTACCATCACATTACACAATTTTCTTGATTGTACAATAAAAATCAAGTGTTTTGATTTTTAACAATATATTTTGCCACCTTCGACTATAACATATGTATATATTGGCAATATTATTGTACAATACGAAATATTGCACAATTATATTGCAAGTGGATGGGTCGCTTTAAATATTTCTGCCTTGCTCATTGATGACCCTTGGAAAATATGCACAAAGTTCATGGATGGAAAGTGCGTTTTTGGCATTGCACCATCATAAAAACAGAATTTACTTTTTCTGCTTGCATTTCACGTTTGGAACTTTTATTTTATTTCTATAGGGAAAATAATAGTGAAGAGCTTTGTAGCGAGTTATGTATACACATGAAATGATTAATTTTTCCATTTACAACACTCAAAAACAAATAATAATAATTACAAGGTGCGAAAAATTAGATATGTCGAAAATTTCGTGATTGTCTGAATATTAATTTTTTGGACTTGTGACGTTGTGTGAGCAAATGAGCGATATGTACTCTTTTACACATAAGGGCATGTTCACTTATTACGTAACGCTATGGCTTGAATACACGTAATAAGCTGGAATGCTAATTTTTAAAACCACTTAAAATTATGCAAAAAGCGCTAAATCGTCCCTAAAGTTTGCGTGCCTGTCACTGGAAAAACAGTTGTTCATTGTAATTGAGTGAGAGCGGACTAGTCACAGTAGTTTTGTTGGGTGAATAAAAATATGTATTACTTTAAAAAAATAATAAATGGAAAAATTTAGTGATTATGAAAATTTATAGTGTCATTTATAATATGCAAAAATATATATAATACAAAAAGAACTCTATAAATTATTTACATCGGGGATTTTTTATACAAAAGCTTTGATATTTAACAAACGTGTGCTTAAAAATTTGTTTGGAAAAGCAAATTAATAATTGTTACAAATAAAATTAAAATATAAGAAGTGTGGTAATATTAAATAAGGCTTTTAAAGTTGGAAATTAATAAAGCAACTAAATTGCTTGTCTGAAATGACTGCGAATATGTTTTAGGTGTTTTGCTTTTGTGAGATATTTTCCAAAAATATAAGATGAAAAATATGCATGACATAACCGGTCGATCGCTGGATTGTTGTTTTTTGTTCTTCCAATAATTGTTGTGTTTGGGTGTAAATTACAGACAATAGATGCTTAACTTTAATATTACTTTTCACAATACTAATAAAGAGTCATGTGATTGCTTAGAATTTCTACTTTATAAAATAAATTACTTAAAATTAATATACATAGTGAAATAAATTTATATACAAATGAATGTATGTATGTAACAAAACGTACAAGTTCATTTAATAATTTTTTCATTGAATAATTTGTACAATATGTAAGCTTTTTAAACAAATGCCGCATATGACCTACTTATTTTTCGTACTTGTAATGTCATTTGGTTTTGCGATTTGTGTTCTTGTAATGGTAACATATATCCATACATACATCTGCAGTTGCAATTTTTTCTTTTTGTTTGTCTGTTTGGAGTTACTCCGTGCCCCCTTGTTACAACAAGCGAATTAGAGATTTACTTGACCGGTCCAAGGGTCGTATATGAATCCGGAACTCCCAAAATCCTCTCCTGCCAGTTATCAATATTTATTTCTTATACACAATTGTTTTTGCATGTGGTTGATGGAAAACAACGGAATACCGATGTGACGCGCAAAACTCTCGAAGGCCAATAAACGACAGTAATTGCAAAACCCGCACAGAGCTGCTTTACGAATGTAGTTGTAAATTTGAACTTTTAGTGTTCCAAATTTTGGAAAGTTTTTGAAATCATACGTTGTCTCTTGTTTCCGAAGCTACGGGATTCAAAACGTTTATTTTTAATTCCTCATAGCTTATACATTGTAGAACGGATATAAATGATATGTGTGTCATTTTAAAGTGCTCCAAAATAGCTTTGTGCTGGTATGTAAATCCATTAATCTATTGTGAGTCATATGGAATTTAAACAGTTTTTATCCCGACTTTTGACGTGAAAGCACCGTTATATCAAAAAATGACCGATAAAGCTGACCTTCAAAAAGTTTTTGTTACACAAAAATATTTACTAAGCGAGTAAGCGTGGTGCGAAATAGCGTAGAGGAAAAATCGTTGCGCCCAGCCGTAAGCATAACTTCTGTATTTCATAAGTGATAGATTTCTAATATACGCCAAATTAATAAAGACGAAGGTTCTCTATGAAAGTATATAAATTTTTAAGTACCGATATATCATTCAGTTTTTAAGATAGCGGTGTTTTTACGTAAAAAGTCGGGTTAAATGTCAAGACAAAAATTTTTTTTCAATTCAAATATTTTTCAAGTTATGAAAGATATGAGCTCTGTTCAATAACTGAAATTTGTTAATAGTTGTTAATAGTTTTCACTGAAAAGTGTTTACGTACCGAACACTTGTAGTAATATGTAACTATTAACGATTGTTAACAATTTTCAGTTATTGAACAGAGCTATGGTAACACACGTTAAGACTTTACTTCTTTGCATTTTTAGCTCAACTCAAAGTGCGTTAAGTTTTTATAATCGGATAACACTTGAAAAAGTTACAAGCATCAAAAGTGTTTTTGAGTCCCAGGTGGTCAACTATGTTCCACTGTAGCTTCTTTTGTGCTTAAACTAGAAGACCGGGACACGCATTATAAAGCCTGACGCCTCCTAAATCCAATCAGTAGTTTAGAAATTCCAGATTTATTACTATTTATATGGCGAAAGTCCCCATTGTGCACTGGAATATCAAAAATCAAAGCGAAATCTAGATTTCATGTGATTTCAAGGTGAATTTACGCGAAAAATATGTGCAAATAAAGTATAAAAACTGTGCAATATAACTGAAATAGAAATTTTTGTACCATTATTGTATTTCTTTTTCAACTTTCTTAAACTATAAATGACGCCACCTAAATAATTAAATAATATGTATATCAACAAGTTTTGATAGCCTAAATAGAGTCGAATTCGTAGTCACCTGAGCAATCGAAGCCATTATAACAATAATCTCATTCAAAAATTAGCAATAATAATTATTTCCGACTATTGCCCTATAAATTTGTGTATGAGATATTCTTGGTAACTCTAGTTTTAATTCCATAACACAGCGTCTTCACGAGACATTAACTTTGAGATAACATGAGAGAAAACGTCGGCAGAATACTAAAAATAAAATGTCGAATTTTCTCTTAATCTCATACTAGGGGAAGACGTAATTTTACTTTTCCGATAAGATTTCATTTTATGCAAATGCTCATCGAGTTAACATGTACTACTTTTGCATAATTAGTTACTTTATTTTTAATTTTTCACACAAATTTAAATTTATAAATCAATTAAACACATTTATTCATTTATTTAACACAGAAATTTTATAAAAAACATCGCTTTTCATTTATTTTAATAAACACTCACACATACATACTATTTTATTTTCATATACATGTGTTTTTTGACAGTTCATCTCATAAGATTGTTGTTATAAGAATTCTTATAACAACGCTCTCATAAAAATTCTTACAACATTGATATAACACTAATTTGAAGTCTACACGTAACATAATTCTCTCTGCGATTGAATTTGACAATCTCATCTTACATATTATGTTACGTGTAGACATATTTGCAACGGCGACATTTTTAAAATTAACTTTCACTTGCCTGTGTAAGCGAACAAGAAAGTTATCTATTTCATTGAAATTTTTATTTATAATACGTTTACAAAAATTTCATGAAAGTACTTTCATGTGTAAATCTACCGTAAAATACAACAAATATAGAAAGTGCGCTCGCGATCTACTGTAATATTAAAAGCAAAATTTTCAAAATGCAAATTCACAATCGCCACGTCGTGAATTCACATAATGTTGTTCTTTCTGTGTACTACTTTATGTTCTACTTTGCTCTTTTCTTCTTTTTATGGTTATCATTGAATCTTATTTTGTTTATTCTTTTCAATTTCATTTTTGTTGTTGATTGAAGTGGCACCAACGATAACAAAACTGACTTATTTTCAAACTCAGTCTTTAATGAAAATAAAAGCTTTTTTCCGTTTTTTTTTTTCAGTGAAGTATTTTTCAATTATTTCAAATAGGAAAAAATTCATTAGAATAAGTAATAAATTGTCTTTTACTTTTTATAGTACTACAAAGGGAAGTGTAGCGCTCACATACATAGATGTTCTTTTTAAGAAATTGTGTTTGATTCTTCAATACTCTTAGTGGCTATTCACATACTATTTACTACGTACGGCCATTTTCGTTGTTATTCATATCTGTTTTGAGGTCATTTTGTTTTAGTACTTTTTTTTAAATATTTTCAAGATTTTTACTTTGACTATTTTTCACGACTTGATCAATTGAGATAATTAAAATATTATTTCAACATATTATTTTGAATTTCATTTAAAATCAGAAAATATGTTTTTTTATAAATTTTGAAACTAAGTTACCGAAGATATTTGCAAAATACTAAATAAAGTCAAACTCAAAGAATAAAATTTTAAAATACTTGGCGAAATAGTTTTTGAAACATGAAATATAACTTTATGATTTAAACTAGTTTTCTTTATTTATAAAATTTGCAAAAAGTTCATTAAAATTGGTGTATATTTCTTCAAGTTACGACACCTGTAAGGTTTTTAATACCCGCGGTGATCGTAATTGGATCCATGTAGCTCAGGATATGGTCAAGCAGGGTGATCAAGAACTTTATTTTCTGATAGCTTATGTCCTCCTCTATAACCTTTTCATACGTCACTTTGTATTCGGACTGGTATTTTAAAAGATACAGATTTTTCAATATTAATTTTGCGATTGTCTCCTCTGTGCAACAATTGCCTCTGTTTAACAATACATATTTCTGTTATCTTCCTAAAACTGCAATCTATTTTGTTTAATTTAATAAAAAAACTTTAATGTTTATTCCAATTTCAATAACCAATATAATAAGCCAGCCGCAGATCCAGCTTAAGCTTTTGAGAAAGCATTTTGAAAACTTTCTTCGAAAAAACTGAATAGAAATGAGGTATATTTTATTCATTTTAAGGCGAGAAATATCTTTTTTCCCTCTCCCTGGATCCGCACCTGCACTAAACTTTTCACTCTGCTTTATTTGATAGGGGTTATCATCTTATTATGTACTATTGTCTGTAATATTTCACCCATTTAGCATCTGATATTTCTGTAAGCTTTGCATTGTTAAATTGAATTCAGTCTCGTCAACACGTGCTCAAAATGTGATAATATATTTTATTCTTCTCCTCTCTATTTATTACGCTCTTGAGGTTTAATTTTGTTAAATAAGTTGTATCGAAAATAATATACATACATTTGTTTGTAATCGTAATACAGACATTATACTACAATGATTTAGCGCTTATCTTTTTTCAGACTTTACAATTTGCTTGTCACTTTCCCATTTGAAACAATTTAAATATTTTGTTTTCAATTAAGATTTATTTCAACAAGAACAAAAAACAACGATTTAAATTTCCAAAAAAATAAATCGTTTTGATGTTGCAGTGAGTGTGTAATTGTTTTCCTAAGTACTTTAGAACTTTAACTTAAATTATTGTGCTTTTAATCCAAGTGAGCACCTCTTCTAGAAATTTTGTGTAGAATTCATTAAAAAATCTAGAAATGTTTATAGACGATTTGCTTGATTTTATTAAAAAAGAGAAAAACAGCACCATATAAGTGGACTACTTTTTATTACGTGTTATTATGTTTTAGCTTTTTCAAATTAAAACAGATTTAACATATCTGTGGCTTTCATGAATAACCGCTTATTTCTTAAAATTACCTTTCAGATTCGCCATGAAATTAAAAAAAGAAGAAATAGTTAAAAAAAAAATTGCGTCTAAAACAGAAAGATGAGTGGACAGACGGACGTACAAGAAGTCCAAATTGAAAAAGTTTTAAAACGAGACAAGCCTTTCATATAAACTGAAATATTTTCAAACCGATCTATAAATGTTGGAGTTGTGAGGGGAAAAACATAAAATATATACAAACGAATTGATAACCTTCTCCGTTTTTCTTAAGTCGGTTAATTGAATAAAACAATCCCAAGAATGGTGTTTTGAAATTATATGTACTAACATCCCGTTGACACAGCAAGTTTTAGTTTTGTATGGGAAATAAAAATAGTATAGCCAACGGACGACATAATCGTCCGTACTCTAGATGTAAATTAAAGTTTCATAGAAAACATTTTCCAAACGGCACTGACTATGTAATAAATAATATGGGATACGGTAGAGCTTGCAGGCCATCTCTGAAACTTCCCACTAAACATAAACCCACACCGTTCGAAATTTTAATGTAAAGTTTGTAATTTATAAACAAGATATTCAAAAGTTTTTCCGAACATTTTGGACCCCGATATCTCTTGAGCAATTTAACAGATTCAGATCGAATTTGCGGCAATTGAACACATTTTTCCAGGACCAAATTGGAAGCTGAATGCTGAAAATCAATTTGTAAAGAAGCTTTAGAGTATGTAACGTAGCGTACATAACATGTCACCACGTGCATATTATTTTTCGTTATGCTTATTCTCTATATTCGCTGTATGCGTGATATAAACACCTCTCCATGCACATATGTACATATGTAATAACATACCTACTGCTTATAAACACCAGTTTATAACTTTTTGTTAGCCAATTCTTATTTAGTGTAGACATTGAATTCTATATATGATTGAGATTTGCACAGCGGAATCGAGGAATAAACCGGTCATCGTAGTCAAAGTGTATAGCTATACAAGCACTACGACTCACATCTAAGTTTGAGACCAGATCTTAATCCCGTTTTTCGAATTAGGATAAGGTCCCTGCTCGGGCGCCATTTGTAACGTGGTTGTCGTCGGGTGAGGTGCCTCAGTCGCGTCCAATTGGCGTAAAATTGTTTTCGATCGGCTTGAGAGGCTTACATACATGCACACACATACATGCATCCCTACGGACAGCATTGTAAAAATGGTCAAAATAGAACCTCAAAACGTCGAGATCTGATGAAAACACGATTTTCGAAAAAAAGGGCTGAAATTAGTAACTTCCTATTTTAGATAGCTGGAACCTAAAAATCTCTTAAAAAATACAACCGCAATAAACTAAAGATACATAGAAGCTTGCCTATACTGGAAATATAAAACAACAGCAAAGTACAAAAAGAAAATACTTTTAAATGAGGTAGTTAAGTTTTTTAACTATCTTCCTTATATATTCCTTTCCTACAACAACACCAATTCAAATCATAGAGAAAACCAAAAACACAAATGTTTTGTTTATATTTTTAACTTTAAGCTAATACATACATACATGCGTATGTACTATTCTTTTATTTGTATCAAATTTAAACACTTATAGCTCCGAAAATACTGTTCCGATTTCAACACAATATGGATTGTGCACATATGTCAATAAATATCTTTCAAATGGTATAACTTTTTGGAAATTCGGCTGTATAATGTGTGCGTGAAATACAATACAAAAAAGTCTTGCCTATTAATTACAGTATTTATCGTTTATATGCATTTCTTAATATACCCGACTTTTGGTGCATATAAACGGGAATCGCTTATATGTATACCAAATTATTGCGGCAATTTCTCAAGTGTATAAAAGCGTTAAATGCTTATAACTAATGTGCATATAAGTGCTAAATACTGTATATAGATTTGTATCTCCACATTTTTCCACCAGCTGAATTAAAACTTACGCAAGGAAACTTGCTGCCTGTAAACCTGGTCTTATTTTGAGGTTGCTTAAGCAAAGAATAAAACAATTTTTTAGCTAAAATATTTATGTTTACCACTATTTCTACTATGTATGCAAATATACAATATATCTACATGTATATGTAGGTATACAAGTTTGCATTTTGTTTAAAGACTATTGTTTTTTAAATGCACATATTGATAAGCATTGTAACTATTAACACCTCATCAATTTAAGTTGGTTTTTCGAAGCTAGTGAACAACAGATAACAGTGGAAATAAAGTGGAAATAATATTAAAATGCTGTTTCTACAATCCAAACAGTCAACTCCTCTGGAAAATTTATACGAATACTATTCAGTTTTTAGTGATTTTTATTTTCTACACGAGTTGCACGTCTGCGTTGGCTAGACAGCATTTATACCGTCAGCAAACTATATTTGAATATGTTGAAATAAAATTAAGTTACATTTTATATTTTTAGTATCAACTACTAAATAAATTTTACATTAAAAATGTGCAGTGTGACAAACTATTAAAACAATCCAACAATAATACTTCCGTTAATTTCAATTTTTCTTCGGCCAATAAAACGCAACAATTTGTTATCTATCTTTTTATATTCAATGCAGATGTTTCAAAAACAAAAACAACTACACAAAGAAATGAATAAACAATATATTTTTATTACACAAACAATAAATTAATCTCCTAGAATTACAAACATAAAAACAGTTACATTCATATTTTCTTTACTTACAACTCTTTCTCTCTCACCCTCTTTGGCTTACCAATTAAAAAGAAAACAAACAAACACACACACATACACATACGCGTACATTCTTATAAATCTCTTACAATAACAAAAGCATAAGAACAAAAATCAAAATTTGCACAAACATGGTGGCTGCTGGAGGTTTTAAACAACAATTACGTACAAATCGCTGCTATGTCTCCCTGGCCTGTTCCATTGGGTCGATTAGTTTGGCCCTTGGCAGCCTATTACAAATACCAAATACTACGGATCGTATTTCCACGCAACGAGGCCTGTTTTTGACATCAGTGGGCTTTATATATTTTATTTCGTTAACGGATTTTTGCAACAAGTATTTGTTGGAGACAAAACATGGTATTAAATTTCGTAAGAAATATCGCCTTATGATGTCGGACGTTATGGATATGACTAATAAGTAAGTACATCGATACATATACTCGTACATACATACATATAAGTATTTTAATAGTTTAATATAACTTAATAAACAGCTGTTTTTTTAATAATTTTTTAAATCTAAAGCGCTGTATTCACAGCCAAAATGCATTATAGTAGCAGTTTTGATATTTTGTCTGTATCAAGGCAGCTTAAACAGGTACCTGCAGAAAAACATGTGATTTAGTAAATTGGAGAATGTGTGCGTCATACAGACGACAGGTTTTGACAGTTTTGTGATATGTTTCTATCAAGCTATAAACACTTAGACGACAGCAGGCTACAAATGTGGGTTTTGATCAACGTCGGTACCTGCCATTACGGCCTTATCCGACGGTGTTCTCAAAACACCGAGTGAAGTTGAGTGTTCACCACCACCCCCGAGTTACCCCGAAGGCACACCATGTGTAGCTTGCAAGGCTCACACAGGTAGCAACTTCTCATGCAGACAACAATCTATCAAAATTGAAATACACACGTTTATATGACTTATTATACGATTATTTTGACAACTTCACAGATACACGACCGTCGCTGTCGCCAACTTAGCCGAATTTCTATTTTCAAAGGCGACAATGAACATATTAGTCCTGCCAACATTTGGAATTTTTGTCTGTCTGTATGTCTGTCTGTCCAAACACGCATCACGCAAAAACCACGGAACGGATTTTCATGAAATTTGGTATGGAGGTACTCTAGGGTCCTGGTTCAAAATTAAAGTACTTTTTATAGCGATAAAATATCTCATTTCGAAGTTAAAATAGAAATTTTACTAATTTAAATGTGGCGGAAATTGGAGATTTTTTTTGTAATGTTGGTAGCACTGTTTATTTTGTATAAAGGGAAATTTAGACTATCTAAAGAACTTCATATTTTATATTCCATAGACACTTTATAGTCATAAAGCGAACTTTAAGCGCGCGAAGTGGGCAGGAACGTCTAGTGTTAAATAAAGAAGCGCTTTAAAATATCTTGAAACTGGTCAAGAATATGAAAATTGTTGAAAATTAAAAAAAAGACACGAGATACAGCAAATTTTTTAAATTGCACAGTCAATATAACATTAACTGATAGAACACCCTCTAATTTTTATTGTTTTAAATATCAGTTGTTAATTGGTGTATTCTATTCTACAGACTACAATAATTAACACTAACTTTGGAAATTTAAAGTGTCTATATATAAGTGTCTGTATATTGTATTAGTAATTCAAAATGTTTCGCTGCTCGATTTAGAACACCCTTTAATCTTAAACTGTCATATATTTGTTGTTGTAGCGGCCAAAGTTTTACATAATTCTGTGAAAATTTCATGTCCATAGCGCTTACGGTTCCCGAGATAACAGCCTGTGACAGACAGACGGACAGCGTAACGAAAACAATAGGGTTCCTTTGCACCTTTGTGTACGGAACCCTAAAAAGCAGAAACGTGCGTTTTAAAAATGCCCCTGTGGGCAAAATTTTTTGATTATTCCATTGCATGACGCTCATATTTTAAGCGTGTATTCGTTATAGGTCATTGACATACACAATATAGACAATACATAATAGGGTAAACTCATCAAAGCAGCAGATCATACTGAGACCTTTTAAAATCTAGACATAAAAAGATTTT
The DNA here is from genome assembly GCA_956483635.1 of Panzeria rudis. NCBI lineage: Eukaryota > Metazoa > Arthropoda > Insecta > Diptera > Tachinidae > Panzeria > Panzeria rudis. The sequence goes on from OY101451.1 coordinate 98,487,650, forward strand.
CATTTGTAGTTTGACATTTGATTGATAATAGGGTAATTTGAGTTTATCTTATCACTCATTCCATGCACAGTGTTCTGCTTGTACTTGCAGATTGAAAGCTTCATGTACACGTACACGATGCTTGTGAAATGCATTTTGACCGTGAACACTGCGCTTAAAAAGTCATTGAACGTATGAGCGATATTATATCAATAATCATCATACGTGTGTGTGGTATATAAAATTTTTCCTAACTGAGTCGTATAAGTAATATTTTCTTCAACAATTAATTAAATACATCATAACCATCAGCTCACGAGTCCAAGAATATGTATTTCCAAATTACGTTCTTGTTAAATTAAATTTATTTCAAGTTTTTCGAACTCAACAATGCTTTAAATAAATTAAACAATTTACTTTTCAAAAATTTCTTATACCCTGGCACGTCAACTTATGCATTTCAACCAAGAATTCTGAACTTAATCAATTTACATTTGAGAATTTTAAAACGTGCGCCAGAAAGCGCACAGTATGACCTTAAAATTGTCACGCCATAAGTTCTGCTAATGTGGTAAATTTTATAAATGATAAACTGTTAATTAATTTATTTGTAAACAAATTTAAAAGCAAACAAAAACAAAAAAGCAGCTGCCATAATATTATTGCCTTAATAACTTAAATTGTTTTTTTACTGCATATTTGTGTATTATAAACAAATTAAGCTAAAAAAAAATGTGGGATCGACTGCTCTTTATCTTTAATTAGATTGGAAAAAAATCAATATTAGTAAAACACATAAATATATAAAATTGCAATAACGGATTTGCCATAATTAATTTTTTGTTGTTCACTAAATATGAAGATATTTTCGATAAGGATAGTCAAGCGTAAAAGAAAATGAATGAAATTATTAAATACATATTTGGTAGACAAGCCTGTTTTTATGCTATTTAGAAATAAGGCAGCACTACACCCAGAGAAAAGATTGCTTGGAAAATAGCTATGAATCCAAAAACAATCCATGTTCATATGATTTCGACAATTCTTAAATTGATTAGAGCAACCGATGGTATGCTTTTACATGGCTAAGTAACGAATATGATGAGCACAACCGAATAAAATAGTATTCTGGTATGTGATGGAAATCGATCGATTCAAATCGGCGCCGATTTCAAAGACAAATTCTGCTGAAAGATGACTTACTTACGTTTTTTATTGTTTTGTATCGAAAAAAAATAGTAGAATAAAATATGTCAGCCTTGAAAACATTAAAAGGGGTAAATAAGTCATCTTTCAGTCGAATTTGTTTTTGAAATCGGCGCCGATTTCAAATCGAACGATTTCCATCACATACCACATTATGAATTGTATTTTGGTACCAATTATTGTTATTTGCAACTAAAAAAAAATTGTCACCAAATTTACTTTACTTTTTATATATCGGTTGTTGCAACTAACTATTGGCAACTAACCGATTAAACGATTCGCGTTGGCAAAATAACTTATTTTTTAATAAGAATTCTATGATAGTGGCTGCAACTGCCAAAATTCGATTGGCAACAAATTCGGCTGTCTCAACGGATCTGTTTTCTCTGTGTATAAAGTGATATATTTTGCTTACTTTGCTTATTCTTAGTGAGTTCATTAGTTCATTGCCGTTATGTTTGTTTTTTTTTCTTTTTTTGCTTTTCATAGGTATGCATGTTTGTTTGTTTACATTAGGCAAGTTGTTTTAGTTGCCTTTTTATTGTGTTTCTTATTTGTTGTTTTTATGACAACAAAACAGGTCTTCTATTTAACTAACATTACAACGCTGTTACGTCATTTTTTGTTTTTTCAATAGAAGCCTACTGACGTCATTGGAATACTCATTTATTACAAGAGCAGTTGAAATTGCATTGTTGTTCTAAAACAAAATACTACACATACAAGTATGCAGTTATCTAAAATTATTTCAAGATTTTAATAAACAATAATAGTAATTGAAACCCCATTTTAAATATCACCTAAATTCCAATAATTTATTGTTAAAGTAAAAATTTTATTTCACAAATTATCAAATTTAGCAATCATGCGATCTAATGTTATTTGTCATGCTCAAATAATTACAAAATACTTCATAAATCCAGACTGATTACGTTCTACGTCATAAATTAGTCAATATAGCTTTAGTAAATGATTTTTTAGGCTTCCGTACAACAAAGGTGAATAGAAACCCTATTGTTTTCTCTACGCTGTCCGTCCGTCTGTCTGTCTGGCATAGGCTTCTATCTTGAGAACCATAAGAGCTACAGGCCTGTAATTTTTACAGAATATCCCAGCAAAAAATAAATGAACGCGTTCAAAATGAAATAGTGTTTCATGATTTCTTGAGCACTTGTTTCTTCGAATGCTAAGGCACTAATACTGAGTTATCCGTTGACCAAATAACGTCACAAAAATGCTCTAAATCCTCTATGACCTGGTAGGTATTGAGGATGATAATATCTATGAAAGTGGAGATTTCAGAGCTGCTGCGCTATCCAAAAAGATAGCTTTATGTGAGCCCTTAGGACTTTTATTTAAAATAATGACGGCACATGTTGCAAATGTCTCAGTTTTCGCCTGAAATACCGTAGGCCATTTGCACATGGAAACAGATATTTTAGCATTGGGTCCAAAGACTCACGCAGCAGCACGGGGTTTCGGATTTAACTGCAAACCACCGTATATTTCTGGAATAATCAGCCACTGCTGCAGAGGATCTTATAAAGATCTGAATGTGTTTTGGTGGTCTAATTAAGGGCTGAATGGGAAAAGCTGGACATACCCTCCTTACACCGGTAGCAAGAGGATATGCCAACATCCTGACCTTGCATAGCTAAGTACGCTCTAAAACACTTTTGTTGAAAATTAGGTCGATAATAGTAGGCAACACTTGATTTTTTTATATATACATATGTATGTATATTAAGCTAATAAGGCCTGTATTCCCAAGTAATTAAACACTATAATTACAATTTATCCCGACGTTTCGTCGATTATATGTCGACTTCTTCAGGGGTTTGTCTGTTTTATTTTTAAAACATAAAATTAATATAAAATATAAACTATTATTAGTTCAAATAAAATAAAAATTACGTAAAATAAACTATTATAATTTCGTTCTAAAAATTATAAAACATTTGAACTTGCAATTTTTTAATTAAATTACATTTAACAAAAATAAAAATGTTTAAAACACATCTTAGTCTGGTATCACAGTATATTCAATCGCAACTCTGTAACTGGCGCTGATGTTGTCCGTATCTTCTTTAAGGTTTATTGCTTTATGTATTTTCTTTTGTATATGTAAACTTTCTTTGGTGTATCTCTTCCTCATTACTTTTTCTTTATCAAGAACTTTAACTTTTTCAAAATCAGCTGTATGACCTGTTCCAAGAATGTGCTGTGCAAGTGCAGTTGTCTCTTTTCTTCTGCTGATGTCCATTTTATGCTCAGATATTCTTGTTGATAAATTTCTCTTTGTTTACTATTTTCTATGTATATTTGCTCGCATTTTTGCTTGTTATTTCCCTTGCCTGTTATTTCGTAAACAACATTGCTTTGTTGTTCTTTTTGTATTGGTGTTTTAATGTTAGTAGGCAACACTTTACTCATTATTATTGACCTAAAATTAGACATGCACTATTTTGTAGATTTTTGAACAAAATATGTTTACTTAAACAAATAAAAAATTAGCGGCGAAGCGGTTGGCTGCCTGCACCATCGAACCGCGATCTCTTGGCTGATAGTCTGGCGTATCTACCTATCAGCCATAGGCATATTATACTTTTTCTGCCATTTTATCCACTTGAACTAAATATGTATGTTTAATTTGTGAAGTCAAATTAAACAAATTATGTTTTGTTTATTGCAAATACCTACAAAATCGATGCAATTTTAGACAGTGAGAAATTTTCAACACAAATTTAGACAATATATGATCCGAAATTTTAAGTAATGTTTTAGAGTGTAGCTTCTACAACCAGCCGAGTTCTCAGCCACTATACAATCGCGACGTACGTGATAGTCGGTCTGCTATTCAGCCATGTTCTGTATTACTTGCGGAACAAAAGTGTTCGGAGATGTCATAGCATAGTTGCTATAAATAATAATTTGCAACAACAATGCTTCGATAATTCTGAACATTTCCATTCCGCATTGGATACTGAACATACCCGTATAATTTCATAAATCCACATGATAAGTTGAGGGCTCATACTTCATCCAGCACAACTAGAGGCTTTTTGTATAAATAATTCTGCTTAGGTATTCCAAGTCACCCTTCTGCCAAGAAAATCACATAAATACCTGACATCCATAGAATGAGGGATATTGTATCCATTTAACGAAATCAAGTTTTCTTCTAAGAGTGAAGTATAGCACAAGCATCATTCATGACGACTGAGAGAACACAGCCGAATTTTCCAGTTACCATAATCGGCGTATCCAGTCAGTTCATGTCCACTATCACTACGAACGTGGAGAAGTTCGTCTATCACCACCGACCAGGGGAGTGGGGATGGAGGATACCTTTTGACAAGCATAATACATTTAAATTCATAAATTAGTGTTACAATCACTGTTGCCAGAATGCAGATTTATCTGCATTTTGCAGATTTTACCTCTCCAAAAAGACTAAATGCAGATTTGAAGGTTTTTTACCTAAAAACGCAGATTTTTTAATCTCTAATAATATGTGAACTTTTTTCACTTTTATCCTTATATTGCTACAACCTTTTATTTCTTTTATGTCAGAACGAAAATACCAACCAATAATTTCCAAATTTTTTTAAAGAAAACGAAAAATAATACTTGCACTCGGAGCTTAGAGCGTTCAAATTTTTGAAATTTAAAAATATTATGCAAAAAAAGAAGTTATGAAAAAGAATATCTGAAGCAAATCAAGATAATTCTGATTAAGCTTTTCCAACTAAGTTTATTCAAAGTATAATGCTTTTACCACATTCATCGAAAGAAGTTTTAGTCAGGTAAAGTTTAGTAAAATGAAAGATCAAATTCGTTTACATCAGATTGCCTAAAACTTAAAAATTCCCACTGTTTTGACACATTGATATCTCCAGATATGCTAATTAGAATGTATCGGATATTTATACAATAAATTAAATGCCTTTATACGTAATGAGCTTTTAAATAATTTTCCCAACGGGGCTAGATTTCATGGGAGGGAGGCGTGGTGGGTGCGAAAAATTGTCTGATATAAAATTCCAGATAGTTTTTGTAAATTTTCTTCACTCCATTTGTTCTTCTACCCCCAGCAATGAGCAACTAAAAAATGTATAGTGAAATATTTCATCGTGTGAATTTAGTCAATATAGATATACGCAATTGAACTTGTTTTATTTTATTGTGGCTGGTTGTTTTTTAATGAAAAAAAATGTATGTTCACAGCTGTATGTATTTAAGTTTCTTGAATAAATTGTTCATTTGCTTAAATAATACATAAGTGGTATTAAAAATGGTTTTGAAGATTTTGAAAATAAAATGCAGATTTTGCAAAATTTCCCTGAAAAATTGTTATATTTTGCAGATTTTATCCCTAAAAATTCTGGCAGCACTGGTTACAATTGTTACTTTTCATTACGAGTTTTTTGTATAAAGGGCCCTGGAGACTATCAAAATAAGGCATCAAACATTGCATATGTGTGGGTGTCGTGTGATTGTAGCATTTGAAAGAGACGTACAAATAAAAGCTTCAAACACAATTTGTATTTTGCCGTTGTAGTGAACATATTGAAAAAATGTCGGACGATGAATTATTATTTACCTTTGTGAAAATACCAAAGCAGAATTGAAAATTTTTTATATTCAAAGTTCTTGCGGTAAAAGCACAACACAATTGAAAAATATTTGCTTTACTTGCAATATTATATTTTTTATTTTATTTATCTTTTTATTTTTTAATGAAAAAAGAACACAACACAGGTGAAAAACACAAAACAAATTATTTTTCTTTTACTGTTTACCCGCGATGTTGTTGCGACGAAAAACACAGAAAAATAAAATTTTTTTGTCAAACACAAATGGAGACGTACAAAAAATCAGCCGTCAAAATAAAAATCAAAACTTTTTGATTTTCTTCAAACAGAGCCGACAACAAATACGTGTACCCGAAAAACAACGACCGCACGCACACAACCTTGTGTTTGATGACTTTTTTTGATAGTCTCCAGGCCGCTTAAGAATTGTACTTAAAAATCATTATTTAAATGTTTCGGGATTCCACGGGATTTTGTTGACGAATCCCGGGATTCAGTATTTGTCAATCATGAAAAATTCCGGGATTTTCGGGACTGGCTTCAATAGTGTCGCACATACGTCTCTAGTAATTTTTACCTCTTACCTTGTTTTACTTAAATTGAAATAAAAAATATAAACTTTTCATCAAAATTAATATTTATTAACCTTTTTCCTTGTCCAATGAAATCATTTTTATATTCTGTCTGAGACTTGTTTTGTTTTTCTTGGTTATTACGGCTTGAATACAAAACTTTGCTTGACAACAACTTTTAAAGGCTCTTTGGAAAAATCTTCCTGGATTTTGTTCATCAACAAATCGCTCGAAATATCAAAAGCTTTCAAAGATCTAGTAAAAAGTTGGCTCTTTGATTTAACAATGAAAGGGTTTTTGAATTTGAAATCTTTACTTTCTACACTAAAAAATATTGAGTTCTTCAACAATTTAATTGCCTTTAATTCTTTATTAATTTTTAATTTTTCGTTCCTCGTCTCCTTTTTATGGCATCAATTGGTTAAATTTGCAGCTCTTTGATTTTAATTTTTTATCTAGAAGATTTTCTTGCTTTTGTTGTTGGTCTTTCATGGATGTAATCACCGATTTTATTTGAAGCTTTTGACGTATTTTTTATTCTTGTCGAATTAGCCGATTTTTCTTTAGTTAAGGAATTAATATTATTTGGGTTTTCTCTAATTGTTCCCATCAACGTATTCAAATGCGATTCTTTTTCCATTAAGACTTGCGTGTGACTTTTGGAAGCTTTATTCACCTGACACTTTGTGGGCTTTTTAACACTTTTTACTTTGATTTTTTGATTTTTTTGGGAAAGCATTTTAATTTCTTGAGAGCTTTTCGTATGTATTTTGCGGCTATTCTTAACACAAGTAGATTTAACTTGTGTTACACTATTTTCATATTTAGATTTATTCCAAGTTTTCTGCGGAAAAGCTTGTTTTGTATCTAAAGCTGATTTAACTTTCAAACGTTTCTTTTTTGGAAAGCTTTTAAGTGTTGCATGATTTTTTCCGCCTTTCATTACATCAGTGAGAGATCTTTTTACTTTAAGCTTGGATGTTTTGTTTTTAAGTTTTAATTGATTCTCATTATTTTCATTTGACTTGCTTTGTTGCAAGAAATTTGATTGAGATGTAAAGCTTTTAGTTTCCTGATAAAATTTTTTAGCAAAAAGATTTGACTTTTTAGCTACAGTATTTTCAGAAAAGCTCTCAGACTTGATATTAATTTTTGGTTTTATTTGAACTTCAAAGTTTTTAAATTCTTGATCACTTTTTGTACTATTCTGATCTTCAATCCCTGCAAAACTATCAAGGCTTTTTAAACAGCTTTCGATTTTTGCCGAAGAGCTTTTTATTTCTTGATCAGATATTTTGCTTAAAATTTCCTCACTTTGAGCTTTATTCTTTTGAGTCGAGCTTTTATAATCCTTGGATGTGATATTTGTTAAACTTTTACAATTGCCAATCATTTTATTAGTTTGATTTTCATTTGCGCTCTTTACATCTGATAGAGATCTTTGCAGTTTCAAATTGCCTTTTAAATCTAATATAATCATTTTACGAGTTTCTGTAGGTGTCTTTAGACTTTCAGTTATTTTTTCTGATCTTTGTTTGGACATGGGTCTTCTTTTATTTTTGCTTGCTTTTTTATTGTAGTTTACAGAACTTTTTTTGTGTTTTACTTGAGGTTTTAAAATATTTAATTTATTTACGAATTCAATTTTATGTTCATCCTTTTCTATTTCCTTTATAGCTGAGCTTTCTGATTCAACATTATTACTTAGGGAAGTTTTAGTATATTCTTCTTTCGCCTTTAGCTTGCGAAGTAAAGAAACTTTAGATAATGGAAAGTTTTTAATATTAGACATATAATTTTCTTGGGTTTCTGTAGCAGGCGCCAAATTTATAGAGCCTCTATAGCTGTTCAATAAAGCTTTGCATATCTTTTGTCTTGAAGACTTATTTAGACAAGTTTTTCTCTTAATATTATTAAATATTTCTTTATCTTTTTCATCTTTTCTTGACAAATCCTGATCAGAAAGTCTAATTTTTCTTAAAGGCTTCATAATCCAAATAAATGATTCTTCTGACTGTATGTTCTTGGTTTTAATCCAAAAATGTTTGGAATTTCTACAACTTTGACGAAATTTCTCCATTAAAGAAATTGTCTTTCGTTGGATTTTCTCTAAATCTCTAGTTTTCCAAACTCCTTTACAATTTGATTCATCTGGTAATTTTTTACTTTCTAAATTCTCACATTTCCACAAACATTCACAAAAATTTTTATGGCGCTTTTCACACAAATCACATGAACATTGTCCGATTTGCTTTAAGTGGACTTTTTCTTCCAAACGTATGGGCTTCTCTTGACGAAAGATAATTTGAATATTTTTTGGAATTTTTTTATGTTTACATAGAAGTTTTTCGCTTTCAATTGCACACAAACTGCAGACTGTAAATTTAGACATAACTACATAATTTAAATTTTGCTTGTAAAATATTTTTGACTTTAACAACTTTCAATTTCGAAAATAAAAGCTTTCTTTAACTTTCCTCTTTTTATGTAGAATTTTGTCAACAATTTTAACGAAATGTCATATTTAAAAGAAACCGTTTTGATGGCCACCAGACAAGGCGAATTCATACTAGGTGGCTGCAAGAGCCCAGCTGTTAACGTAAATGTTTACACATTTGGGCTGTCAGCAGTGTTAATGTATCAGCTTTTTTGACAGCCCAAATGTAAATTATCCACGGCGAATTCTCTTGCGACTGCCTGGTGTTGATCTATCTTAGCCACCAGATTTATTTAAGGGTCTTAAGCAAGGCGAATTGAATTCGCCTTGGCTCTTAAGACAAGACTCAAATAAAGTTACCAGATATTTAATGAAGATGCGAAGGTTTAAAAATCCCCATTCAATGGAAGTTAATAGCAGGTGGCCTCGAGAGCTCACGTGACTAGGAATTCACTTCTATATATGAACTGTCAACTGTCTTGATGTGCCTTGTTCTTTTTGGTAATTAATCGGCTGTTTTTAGCACCCCAAATAAATATATTTTATTTAAATTTATTTTCCTATAAAGAGGCCATAGATTGCGATAACTACCGCAGAGCTCCAATGTTTTCAGGAAAGAAACCATTAATATGAAAAGGGAATCGTGGCTACGCTTCTGCGGTGACTTTGAAAGCACCATTGAGGCATCTCGTCTGACGTAGCTGCTCTACAAAGAACCAGGTGCTCCGGGATTCCTTATAAGGCCGGACGGGATCTTTACTGGAAGTAGCGTGGAAACACTGAGTTTGCTTATGAAAACTTACGTCCCTATAACATTAGTTGTCTAAAGAAGTAAAGTGAGCTGTGAATTCTTTCAAACCATTTAAATCAGTCAAGCCAGATGGCATCCCTACCGCGTTACTGCAGTAACTTGGAGGTTACACGTTCAAGTTTTGTTTCAATTTTTGTTTCAAGTTTCAATACATTCACACTTTTTTACCAACACACTCACATAATTGGAAATTGACTACCAACTTGATTTCAATTTTGCTTTCAAGATTTGTTTCAATTTTTCGTTCAATTTAAACAGCTGATCTCTATTATTGTAAGTAAATTACAGAAAGACTCGGCTATAACAAACTTTGTGCAAATAGCAAAAAAAAAACCGCTCTATGACAAGTTCGTAATAAGCGTAGTTCGATACAAACGAGGACTCGTTAACTACGAGTTCGCTATTACGAATTATTTTTGTATGAAAATGGCAACCGACGCGTCGGCACTTTAGACTTAGATAGTTACAACCGAGAATTCGTTATAACCGGGTTTTACTGTTTCGTTGTTGATTCCTTGACGACGGCATCTTGAAAACAAAATTGACTATCAAGTTGCTTACAGCCTACGTCATAGCGTCAATTTAAAGTAGTTGTAACAAGCAATACGTGTGATCAACTTGAAAGCAATTTCTTGAACGTGTAACTGCAGAGTAATCTATGGAGATAATTCTACCGTAGTTGATATCCATTTTTAAGGAAGCCTAGAATCTGAGTACATTCCCAAAAACAGGAATTATATACCACAAGGCCGCGAAGGATTATAGGCCAATCAGAGAACTTCTCTCGTCAGAAGGCTTTCTGGATCGAATAATCACAGACTCGACAAGGAATATGTTCAAATGTAGGCCCGTAGTTTCCAATCTCCTTATGAGGACGAAGAGGAAGGTTGCGACAAAAAGCACTCCGCACGGTGGAGTTCCGTCTCTACCCTTATGGAGCCTCTTCATAAATAAAATACTCTTCCAACTGAATGAAAATGTCACAAAAGTAGTAGCCCATGCAGATAACGTTATGCTCCTTATCAGAGGTACATTTCGGCACTCAGCAAACTACTTGATTAGTCTAAGGAAAACAATCTGGGAATCAATCTTACAAATATTGCACTGATACTTTTTACCAAACAATACGAAATTCGGATCACCATGTTTGGGTGGCATTATTCTGGAACTCTCGAAAGGTGCTAAATACCTCGACATAATCCTGGACTCTGAGATCTTATGAAAACGTAATGTGGTGGACAGGATGCGTGAAAAGAGCCTTTGGGAAAAGGGCTTAAGCCCTATATCCTACATTGGATGTGGGCAAGAGGACATATCTCTCTACGTTTGGCAAGGTGCAAAAGAATAACATGTCTCACTATTGCTGGTGCAATAAGGTCAACTCCTCAGATAACTACAATCAATACTTCACTTAACTCCCCTTGATGTTATTATCAAATACATGTGCCAGGCCTGCTCTTAGGCGCAGAAAGTCAGGCGACTTAAGGCATGACCGTATTGGACACGGAACCATTCTACTAAATGTAGGAGCACAAGTTTTGTGGAGACAAATGACCTACATGACTTCTCGAGACAATGCAGCTCCAAAATGGACACTCACTAGTACTAATTCTGTGGTATTCTGTGAAGATCTCGCTCAGGCTAACTGATACTTGCATCGTTTTCCACTCTGAGATTTATACCACAATAGAAACAGCGAAAATAATTTATAGGCTCGTCTCAGAGACCAGTATTACAAAAATTTTTGAAGATAATCTGGTCGCAATTTGGGCCTACAACTCAAAGGTGTTAAAATCTCTGTCTGCTTGAACGGCATAACGTAAAGATATATGGGTTTTAAATTTTTTTTAAGTTTATGGACGAACGTGGTAAAAACTCCAAGGAAATATATTTTTTTGGCAATCTCTTTTGAGTTGAAACTCGGTTAAACCTCTTTTTAATCCATTCGTCCATAGACTGTTAAAAGGTCAAGTTAAAAATCTTCGTATAAAATCCGTAATAGTTTGGGTTCCAGGGGCATGAAGGCAGTGAAGAAAACGAATTGGCTGACGGATTCGCAAGAGCACTCTCGGCCTTAGACGTAGCAGACCCACAAAGGGATATTGATGATCCGCAATTACAGCTTCTAGAATATCTAAGACTTTGGCGTTCCGTTAGTAGTTAGGACCAAGCAACTCCCAACACTTCTGAAAAGCTAGCTTGTTCTGGTTGGAGTCATATGTCGGAACGTTTTGGCTGTCCCCGTGATGTCCACTGCAGGAGCTGCTCCGACGTATAAGTCATTCCCTCTTTTCTGTAACTGTCCGCAGGCTTAAACGTCTAAGCAACCATTTCCTGCAAGATCATTGTGGTAAAACTAGTTAGTCTGTTAGGCTTTGTAAAAAGTTCTGGATGGCTCTCAGGAGCTGGAATACCAGAACTTCGTAGAAATGTGTAGGGCGTAGATACTCCTTTTTGCATCACAATAACCCAAATGGCCACCGAGCTTACTCGCTTGCATGCGAGCACCCCATCTAACATATTTTCTTATTCAATTATTATTTCTTGTACATTTCATATAGAAAAATAATTTATTAAGTGTTCTTCTTTTCCAAAATAAAGAAAATACTTAAAAAATACTTAGATGATCCACGAAAGGCTCGGTACTTTCACCTTCATTTCTTTATTAACTCTCCATCTTTTATGCTCACAATATAATTCTGTTTTTCTTTTCGCAATTTTCGTTCCAAAAATATTAAACGACCTGATTTTGTTGGATAATATTGATCGAAGACACTTCGTTTTTTTATCTCTTCTATATGGGAAGGCATGATTTCAGGTGCATTTTTTGCAGTCTCTTCTTTGTTTGCAACATTTTTATAAGCGTCCATAGTGATTCATCTTTTTTTTTGTGTAGAAATTTAGAGGAAATTGACCGGAATAAAAACTAAAAATTTAGATCAATGAAATTCAACAAAAAAAGTTTTAGAAATTTAAAAATGAAAGAAACTTATTTTGAAGTTTATGGAAAAAACGGTAAAAGTCAAGGCGAATTGATTTTAAGAGGTGGCAAGGCGAATTCATACCAGGTGGCCGCAAGAGCTCAGCTGTTTACGAAAATGTTTACTTATTTGAACTGTGAACTGTGTTAATGTATCAACTTTTTTGACAGCCTATACATAAATTCTTCACGGTGAATTCTCTTGCGACTACCTGGGGCCCGTTTCTCAAAAAGTACAAGTTACAAATCTACAAGTAAAATACACACAAAACAGCAATAAAATTTTGTAAAGTTATTGTTGTTTTCTGTCTATTTTCCTTGTAGATTTGTAACTTGTAGTTTTGAGAAAAGAGCTCCTGGTGTGAATTTGCCTTGTATACAACAAAGGCAAAGTTGAATTCATAACAGGTGTACTCGACAGACGGGGAGACTATTTTCGCCACTTGCAATTTGACCCTTCCTCAGATGCCAACACACATTTTTTGACATCCCAAGAGGAAATTTTGCATAAGTCGAATTGGGAGAAGTATGCCCAAGGCATATTTACCAGATATATTCGTCCCAGTATGCCTAAAAAATGTTTTCTTGGGATGTCAAAAATGTACCGAAAACTGTGTGTTGACATCTGAAAGTGGTTCAAGTAACAAGGGGTGAAAATAATCACCCGGTCTGTCGAGGCCACCGAGTATGAATCCGTCTTGAGTATGCCTGATAATAATGGCTCGACCAAGGCGACTTCATACCGGTTGGCCTCGACAGCCCAGGTGATTATTTTCGCCCCTTGTAATGTGAATCTCCCTCGGTACATTTTTCGACATCCGAAGAATGCATTTTTCAATGCAAATTGGGTTAATCATATCCAAGCGAATTCATATCAGGACGCATCGACGGCCCGGTACATATTTTGTCATCCCAAGAAGGTATTTTGAAAGCAAATCAGCACGAGTGTATCTGATAAATCATACCCAATGCAAATTCGTACCAGGTGGTCGCAGGAGAATTTGCCTTAAACATTCCTTCTTTGGATGTCAAAAAATGTACCGAAAAATGAGTGTTGACTTCTGAGGGAGGTACAAATTACAAGGGGCGAAAATAAACACATGGACTGTCGAGGCCACCTGCTATGAATTCGCCTGGTATCAAACCCAAGAACTTGATAAAACACAAGGCGAATTCATACCAGATTGTCGTAAGAGAAATCGCTTTAAAAATGCCTTTTTAGGATGTCAACAAATATGCCGAAAAATGTGTGTTGACATCTGAGAAAGGTGCATATTACAAGAGGCGTAAATAAACACATGGGCTGTCGAAGCCACCTGTTATGATTTCGCTTTGATTTACCAAGGTAGATCAACACCAGGCAAGATAGATCAACACCAGGTAGTCGCAAGAGAATTCGCCGTGGAGAATTTACATTTGGGCTGTCAAAAAAGCTAATACATTAACACTGCTGACAGACCAAATGTGTAAACATTTACGTAAACAGCTGGGCTCTTGCGGCCAACTAGTATGAATTCGCCTTGACACCAGGTAGTCGCAAGAGAATTCGCCGTGGTGAATTTACATTTGGGGTGTCATAAAAGATGATACATTAAAACTGCTGACCGGTTAAATGTGTAAACATTTTCGTAAACAGCTGGGCTCTTGCGGCCACCTAGTATGAATTCGCCTTGATGGGTACCAATCACCATACAAAATAAAAGATATCTTTAAATAATATTAAAGTATTAAAAGCACCAATTTGTATATCTCGTTATATCAAAACTCTTGATATGCCTTAAAGCTTTATTTATTACATGTGTCTATTTATTTTTCTTTCCAGCTTTTTTTGCTTTTTTCTTAAGGGGTTTTTTAAGCCTTTTTGCCATCTTGGATTTTTTATTGTCAATTTCATTTTTACTATCCCGTTCATTAGTTTCTTCCTCCTCCTTTTTATCCGACTCTATGAACGAATTCCTAGCTTCCTCGATTGGTTGAGTGGCAGAAATATCTTTATTGTATGGTTGTTCTTTTATGGGACCCTTACTAGCTGGTATATCCAAATTAACCATAATTTCCTTATTTACCGTGGATTCAGCTACATTTTTTAACAATTCTATAAACTGTCTCTTTTTACTCTTATCCAGTTTACCCAATTTTCCGGCTTCTATAAAGTGTTGTACAAAATGAAAACGTTGTTTCGTCATAACTTTTGCAATTTTTAAACTATTTAAAACTTTCTTAACTTGATCTTCATTTAATATCATCATGTTTTGAAGAAAGTTTTTTAAATCTTTTAAACGTACTATGTTGGGTATAACACATTTCATTAGATGGTTGAAAGCATTATCAATTCTTAAATAATCTATTTCGATTTCTTTCTTTCTTCTCATTTTAATTTCAATGGCAAATTTTTCTGGTTCTGCTGGTTCGCACGGACCAATGTCCATTAAAATTTGCAATTCTTTTAGCAATATTTTTAGTTTATTGCCATTGATTCTTTTAGCTCGAGTAACTAAAAAAATTATAAGATATTCAAAACTATTGAAGGGCAATATGTGTTGTTGTCGTAGAAATCCGAGATATTCCTCTCTTGTGGAATTGTCCAGTTCTTGCAATTTATATACCAATTTTGCTAAATACATGGTTTGTTGGGCTGTGAGTTTCCTATTGCTATGAAGTATTCTTCTTAAGTACTCCTGTTCATAAGGATTGATATCATTTGGAGACTTTAAAAAGATATGTTCCGAATTGTAGTAATTGACTTTATTTTTGGCTGTATTTTTAGCCATTAAAATTTGTAATATTTGCTGAAACTCTTTTAGCTGATTCTCTGTTAGGCCTGCACTAGGATGCCGAGAAACTAGTTGTAAATAATTTATGATTTCCATATCTAAAGCTTTTCGATTTAGCATATGTTCCAAATATTCCTTTTGCATTTGGACGGGTAGTTCCATAAGATTTAGCAAAATACTTAATAAATAAAACAAATCTATTTTTAGGAGACCTCCTATACAACGCATATTTAAGAGACGCTGGTTTATAGTATCCGTGGGTACAGGTTCTTTTTTAACTAGCGTAGGATCCTGAGCACTTCCAAATGTTTGGATTTTATAAATATAATTGGCACTCGAATGTCTTTGAGCTTTTAGGAACTCCGACCAATACTCATCATGTTCTGCCAAATGCATATTGTGTGGCTCATCGATTTCATTGTTGGCATTTTGCTTACAGTATTTATATTGACATTTTTCCAAGGAGCTTAGAGGCACTTGACACTTAAATTGATCTCCTGCTTTTAATATGTACTTCGTGGGTGATAAAACTTGAGGCATTTTATTTTGCAAGCAATAGTTTGTTAAGTCCAGAAGTTTTCTTTAGTACAGAAATTTTGTTAATTAATTTAGTTACGTATTAAAAAATTATATTACTATTAAATCAAAAAATTTTATTTATATGCTTTCAAAAATGTTGTTTTGAAATTTAGTTTGCTAGGGATGGACTTTTATTCGATTAAAACCATAAATTAGGACTTTTCACACGATTTTTTTACTTAAAACGAATTCACCCATATCGTTCGTACAAAATTTTTGTCCGGACAAATTTTATTTTATATGTTGCTTGACGTTCTCTTCTTGAGAGAGACGTTAAACTATATATAAATGAATTCGGCTGAAGAGAACGTGAAGCTAAATATAAAATAAATTTAGTCCCGACAAAAATTTTTTCCGAACAACATGGGTGAATTCAGCTGAAGGCTATTATGGCTGGGCTATATAGCAACTTTCCAGGGTCCGCTAGAGATACAAGCCTCCTCTAGTTTCTTTAATCGGCCTATACATTCATATGTAAAGTCCTAAAATCCACTCCTAGAGCTTAAATGGTATCTACCACTATCAATCTTTAGTTAAATATGGTTCTCCACCAGGGTCTATCAACAAAATGTGACTCACTAGTCAAATAAGCGTCAATATTCAGTTATATATGATATTCCAAAAGTTCCTGAAAGCATGTTCTTCAAAGGTCTTTTCCTTTGTACCATTTGGCACCACACTGCAGTCCAATTTAGTTACTTAGTAAAATACGATGTAAACCGACAAAGTCAAACTTCTCCTTCTGGGTCGCTTGAAAAAGGACACATATGTATATGACGAAATTTACGCTTCGGATACCGCTCAGCTAACTGTTCGTTCAAATACTTTGGACGATATAAATTCTCCAGATATCGTTCGGCTAACTACCATGCGCTACGACCGGAGGATATAAATGCTTCGGAAATCGTTCGATTAACTATGGCTCGGTAAACTACTTCGGACGATATATATTCTTCGGATATCGCTCGGCTAGTTACCATGTACTGCGATCGAACGATATAAATTCTTCGGAAATCGTTCGACCAACTACGGTTCGTTAAAATACTTCAGATGTTATAAATTCTTAGGATATCGTTCGCATATGGTTCGGTAAAATACTTCGGATATTGTTCGGCTAACTATGGATATTATAACTGATAATATTGCGTTGGGGTACTTGTAAGTCATGTCACTGGTTTATCATTCAAAGATTATTAAAAGCCTTCACTAATTACAGTTGCGAATCCAGGTACTACTCCCACACAGAGTTTCTTTAAACCATTTCTGTGAGAAAGAACACAGCATATAACCTGGAGCCCGTTTCTCAATACTACAATTTACAAATCTACAAGTAAAATACACACAAAACAACAACACTTCTACAAATTTTATTGTAGTTTTGTGTGTGTTTCACTTGCAAATTTGTAACTTGTAGTTTTGAGAAACGGGGCCCTGGTATGAATTTGCTTTAACAAATACAATACGAGCGGATTCATACCAAGTGGCTTCGACACCCGCATGATCCAATAATCAAGTCAATGCAACTCGACAGCTGTTTATTGTTTACTATCGTAAAGATGTCAGACTTCATATATAAAAAACCTAAACAAAATTTTTTATATATGGAGTTTGACATCTGCACGATTATGGCATTTTTGTTGTAGAGATGCATAGACCTAATTATTGGATCATGGTTTGCCGCTTATAATTTGAGCCTGCTTCACATGTCTACATACATTTTTCGGTACAATTTTGGACATCCTAAGAAGGTATTCATATGACTTACCCTACGTCTCCACGTAGTAATATTTATTGCGCCAATTGTCAAACTTAAAAAAATTTAATTTTCAATATTGAATTTGACAATTTCCGGCACTAAAAATGCTACGTGGAGTGGTTAGCAACAAGGTAGATCAACACCAGGTAGTCGCAAGAGAATTCGCCGTGGAGAATTTACATTTTGGCTGTCAAAAAAGCTGATAAATTAACACTGCTGACAGGTTAAATGTGTAAAAAATTTCGTAAACAGCTGGGCTCTTGCGGCCACCTAATATGAATTCGCCGTGGTTAGCAATGCGAATTCATAACAGATGGTATCAACAGCCCAGGTGATTATTTTCGCCCCTTTTACTCTGAATCTTCCTCAGATGTCAACACATATTTTTCAGAGCATATTTGGACATCCCAAGAAGGTGAATTGGGGCAAATATAGCTGGTATAAATATGCCTTGAATACAATGGGACTCTGATTGTGTAAGGTGTTGACGTAAACGCCTATGTCGTTTTTGTAGTAGATTAAAGTAACACACAACGTTTGTTCTTTACAGTATATCAAATTTTTTAATAACTTTAATTTTATAAAATATGCTTTTGTAATAGGTACTTTTTGTGAAAGTTACTTTTTGTAGAAGGTACTTTTACAAAAAGAGTACTTTCGTGATTGCCGCTCATATGAATTAAAGCAAACGCAAACAAAAAATTCATCGTGTAAACCAAGGTAGATCAACACCAGGTAGTCGCAAGAGAATTTGCGGTGGAGAAAAAGCTGATACATTAAGACTGCTGACAGGCCAAATGTGTAAACATTTACGTAAACAGCTAGGCTCTTGCGGCCACCTAGTATGAATTTGCCTTGGTGCAAACATTGTCGATAGTTTAATACTATGGCCGACTTCCTAAACGCCAAAATGCATTGCAGAGATGCGACTTTACATTGTTTACAACAACAAAGCACACTGCAATGCATTTTGGTGTTTAGGAAGTTGACCTATGTCTCCACTGACTTGGTTTTTAATAAAACAAGTAGTTTTACATAGGAAAACATGTATACAACTGAATGTTTTATTCAAAACCAGACCCGTGCTAACATAGTATTAAGCTCTTTTTGTATAAGCTGGAAGTTGAGGGTTTCTAAAGATTTTTTCACATTGATTTTCATCGACCTCTTCAGACTCAAATCGACTAATTTTTGGGTTATTTTTTTGTGTTTATGTGAGCATGGTTTTTTTTTTTTTTTTGAGAGCTTGTGCAATCATTTTTTTGTATGTGTTTATTCAGATATGAACGCAACACTATTTCTGGAAGTCTTGATAGCTTGAGAAGATCTTTTTTCAATATTTTTATGCTTTCTAAATAATTTTTTTAATGCAATTTTAAACGAGGGTTTTTTGGAGTTTTTCTTCTCCAACTTTTTTATTTTGGCTTCAATTTTCTTTTCAGTCAGTTCCGACTTGGAAAACTGAGATTTTTTGTCATATTCTGGACCAGTGAGTGTTATTTCGGATTCACTGAACTTCGGTTTGCTCTTTTCTGAAATTGTTTGCGCTATTTTGCTGGTCTTTGGTTTTGTATTAGGATCAAGGTTATGTGATAAATTATTGAAGGTTAATGTATAATGTTTGCTGGCTATCGATGTATGGGATGTTCCTCCTGTTTCCCGTTTCTGTCTATTGACTTGACTTCTAGTGCCCACCCAAAAGCGAGGATTTTTTGCCAAATATTTATTTGATTTTCTCTTTAATCGCTGTAAACAAATTTCACACTTTGCAAATTCTCCAGGCTTAAGATCTGTTAAACAATTGCATTGATTTAAGTCTTCATCAGAGTCTGCTTGTTTATTACAACATGTAAAACAGTTCAGATAATTCTTTAGTGAAGCCTTAACCTTAATATCAGGCTTTCTTGTAAGTTCTTGTTTCATACTTTCACAAGTACAAACATGTTTATCTAGTTTATCTGAACTATCCTTCAACTTATCCTTTTCAGCACGTAAACGTCTTCTTGTGTAATTTTCGGGTAGATAATTTAATTTATATTTTTCTCTCAGAAGCTTATCATGTTTTCTTAAAAGTTCTTGAAACTCGGGAGAAATATAGGAAACATTCTTCATTTCTTTGGCCACAGGAGCCACCTTTCTTATAGGCGTTTTTAAATCTAGATTTGGGTGAAAATTATTTTCCACCTTAGCCTCCCTATGAGTCATTATCATGGCCCTAATTTCTTTTTGCCTTCGATACCAGGCTGTTGCCCGGTCTTCTATTAAACAACATGATTTTGTGGATGCTTTGCACATTTGATAACTTAATTGTTCGCAAAAATTTATTTGTTTATTCTTAAGATGTTTTTTATATTTGCCATAAGACCAATTGGGTTTCATTTCCGGGGCATTTAAATAATCACAACATCTGGTACTATAACAGTAGTTTTTAATAGGCAAAGCCTGGATTTGCATGCCAATATTTCGAAAGGACATAATTTTGAATTTTATCGTTTTTTTAATTATAAATTTTAATAGATTTGTAAGAATTTAATTATTTTTTATTTAGAAATATTAAGATTGTCAATCAAGGTAGATCAATATCAATTCGCCTTGTTGTCAACCAAGGCATATTCTCAAGGTAAGCGAGACTAGGTGTATTGAACAGGGAACAACGCGAATTCACAACAGATGGTCTCAACAGCCCAGATGATTATTTTCGCTCCTTGAAATTTAAATCTCTCTAAGATATCAACGCATATTTTTCGGCTCATTTTGTGATATCCCAAGAAAGCATTTTATATTGCGAATTCTCGAGCGAGTACCTGTACCTCGTTTCTGTATTTCTCGCATCGTAAAAGTTTTCATCGTTTCTCGATTTGTGAGTAGAAACTGTTTCTGTACTTCAATGTGAAAAGCCAGCTTATTTATTGGAATATTCCAATCATTCAAGTGTCAAACAGAGCAACAAGCCCATGGAAAAGTTTTGGCGGCGGCGTTGAAATATTTTCATAAATTACTACATTATTTCTTAAACAAAAAATACTTTATTGAATGTGTTTTATAACGTTTATCTTTCCAACGATAATATGCTGTAACTTAAAACCATTGTAAAATACTTTTAGTCTTATTTTCAATGCAAAATAAAACGTGTTCAGTTTTTGCAATCGGCGGAGCGCGATTGTAATAAAAAGAACAGTTGGCGACTAGCCACCAGGCAAGAGATAATTTCTATATTCTTCAATAATTGTAAAAAAAAAACTGTTTAAAACAAAATAATTAAGTAAATTAACTTGCTTACATTATCCATGTATAGTTTCAAAATCTATAATTTAATATTTTTAATTTTAAAAATACTTCTCGCATCGTTTTCAAATGTGAGAAATTTTGACGGCGTTAGTGAGTCACAAAATGTTGCTACAGAAACACTTTTTCTCACATCCTTCCAATAACTATTGGAAAATAACTTAAATGACAAATAATGTAAAGATACAGAAACACTTGTGCGAGAAAACCCCATTTTTGTTTCATTTTACTTCGTTTTTCTTTCAATTCACACGTTTCATGTGAGATATTTTACGATGCGAGAAATACAGAAACGAGGCACTGGTATACATATGACCTGTGACTAACCAAAAATGCTACCAAATCAGACATTATGCTCTTTACTTTAAAGATTTACATTTAAGACTTTTCAGGTTGGAAATTAATGTATTCCGAAAGGTGAAAAATCTAGCGTTAACGCAAGATTGGTTGATTGGTTGGCATACGTGGCTGCCTGCTACATGCAAGCATTCAAGTAGAATCAATAAGATTTCATTTTGACAGACCACTCCACTCGTCAGTGTCATCCTTTGTAGGTTCGAAGCAAGATCTCAGATTCAGATACCTGATCAGGTCTCTTAGACCAATCTCTGATAGCTCTGATAGATCGTCTAGTATATTGCTGCCCAAGAATTTTTGCCTGGAGAGGTGCAAGACCAGGCACTCTCAAATAAAGTGAAAGACTATTTCTTCTTTACTTTGATTGCGGCAAAATGCATTGTAGGAAAGGCTTATCCTGCTAGCATGTGTGCCGATTTTTGTTGGTTAGTTGTGCTGTACGCCTATCGTTGTAACAAGGCCACATCTTCCTAGCCACCTTACACGTGCTCAACTTACGTCATCTCTCTTCAGCTTTCTGTCTATAATACTTGAAAATATGATTTCTAGTTGTGCCAAACGGTATTGCTACCGATTCAGCAGTGGAGCCGCCCATAGCAGACCCAGCTCTGGCCAGCTCATCCGCCTGTTCGTTGCCAGAGAAGTTGCTATGTGCGGGAACCCAGATGAGGGTAAGATCTGTAAAGAATTTTAAAGATACGAAGGTTAGGTTGAACAGGCTGCCGGTTTCTAACAACCGGCCCACTTGGGTCCTTTGGTCCCTTTGTGATGCCTGGGATGGATAGTAGGGAAGTTCAGAGAGGTGTCCCTCCTATCCCAGAGGTTGGGTCGGTGTTAAACCAACCCGAGTATCTTATGAATGAATTTATTCCCCTAACGTCGCATTCCCCCAGGTCTGCTAGTTCGGGTAGTGACGGCTTTCCCAAGTATGACGCCCTATTTCTATATAGTGCTGGACATCGACAGAGGAGGTGTTTGACAGTTTCTTCCTCCTCCTCATTCTGACAACTTCTACAGAAATCATTAAAAGGAAGATTTAATCTTCTGGCATGGACACCAATAAGACAGTGCCCTGTTATGACCGCTACGAGTATACGCAGCTGTTGACGAGGGAGCCCCAGTATGGTTGCAGATCTTGCGAAGTTATACTGGGGCCAGATGGATCTGGAAACCTCACAAGTGATTTCATTTGTCCATCTGGTTTGCGCCTCTCTAAATAGTTGGTGCTGAATTTGTATTTTACAGCTTTTTAGTGGGACACCTACTAACCAGTCGATGTCATTTTCATGTAGGCGGGCACCGGCCTTGGCTAGACCGTCGGCAATAGTGTTACCGGGCACCCCCGCGTGACCCGGTACCCAGAAGAGCCCTAGGTTCGCATGTCTCGCCATCTCATTCAGAGATGCCCGGCATTCTTTAACCAATTCCGATGTTGTGTAAACACCAGATAGAGCATGTAGTGCCGCCTTACTGTCGGTACAAATTCGGATGTCCTGATCGAATATCCTGTAGTACCTTAACCAGTTGGCTGCCCTTTTGATTGCTGATATTTCAGCCTGAGTGATGCTACATTGGTTTGGTAGCCTAAAGTTTACCCTACGTTGCATTTGTGGGATGTAGAAACCCCCGCCCACTCCGATGCCCGACTTTGACCCATCAGTGTAGATCTCGAGCACATCCTCATATTGGTGTATGTAGTTTGCCTCAGAGGATGTGCCCGAGAAGTCCACCAGGAATCTTTTGTCGGGCGTCAGAGTAGGCGAGCAGTAGTCAGTGTGGTCGGGAAGATCTGAGATTTGCCCTAATATCGTCGCATGGCCTACGTTACCCCGCTTCCATGCACCTGAGGCATCTAGTCTAACCGCCGAGTTCATGGCCAGTTGTTTTGAAGATACGAAAGCAAGAAGAATATTACAACAATGTAGAAGTGTGTGTGGTCAAAAGTGGGGAATCTCGCCTAAGGCTCCACACTAGATATACACTATGATGGTGAAAGCTAAACTTGCTTACGCGTTAGTATGTGTAGAGAAAACAATGGAGGCAATGCTGGGATTGCTTCCATTAATTTCAAGGCATACTTATACCAGGTATACTCGCCCTGTAGACCAGAACCCAAAATTGCACTGGGAAATGGGATACTTAGAGCTATGATCTTCCAGTTGTTGGGTTGCATAAATCTAGAAAGGTGGCGTGAAATAACATGCAGACAGGCTCGTATGGTGCTCACGGATTCCCTCGGCAGGACAGCGGATAAAGTTCTTACTCTGCGACCACACGAACAACATTTCGGGTCTTGATACAAGCAATAACGCCTGTAGAACCGCGACGTCAATTGCCAACTTTTTTGAAGAAGGTTGCGCGTTATTTACACTGTGTTCTTTTGTGTATGTAATTTATAATTACATAAAAAATAATTTTTTACATTTTCCTTTTTTTTAATTCTAAAATTGGTTGGCGGAGAATTCTATCTCACAAATTGCCAGGTTATACTCCAGGAGAGCTTCCGCCCGACCTATACCATCAAATAGGAAAGAGGAATCCAAGCTTTCCGCTCCCAAGTTTAATGGTCTCCACCAGTTTAATCGAGTTTAGGTTGGCACTCGTAACCAAAAAAGTCTATAAATTGTCTAAAACTAGTGCATGTGACTAAAGGGCCCTGGAGACTATCAAAATAAGGCATCAAACATTGCATATGTGTGGGTGTCGTGTGATTGTAGCATTTGAAAGAGACGTACAAATAAAAGCTTCAAACACAATTTGTATTTTGCCGTTGTAGTGAACATATTGAAAAAATGTCGGACGATGAATTATTGTTGACTTTGTGTGCAGTGATGTTGAAATACCAAAGCAGAATTGAAAATTTTTTATATTCAAAGTTCTTGCGGTAAAAGCACAACACAATTGAAAAATATTTGCTTTACTTGCAATATTATATTTTTTATTTTATTTATCTTTTTATTTTTTAATGAAAAAAGAACACAACACAGGTGAAAAACACAAAACAAATTATTTTTCTTTTACTGTTTACCCGCGATGTTGTTGCGACGAAAAACACAGAAAAATAAAATTTTTTTGTCAAACACAAATGGAGACGTACAAAAATCAGCCGTCAAAATAAAAATCAAAACTTTTTGATTTTCTTCAAACAGAGCCGACAACAAATACGTGTACCCGAAAAACAACGACCGCACGCACACAACCTTGTGTTTGATGACTTTTTTTGATAGTCTCCAGGCCGCTTTATGGCCACCCACGCGAAACTGTACACGATACTGTTAACCGACGCCAACCACTACACACATGCGATCGAATCGCAAAACTCTCGAAGACAAATAAACGAACAGTGGCCTGGTTGCATTTACGAAGTAATTGCCAACGACGCTTGATGTTGACTCGTCCAGAGCTGCTGTACGACTGTTCATTTTCCAGTGACGTTCTTTTATAAATTAGATTTATTGTTAATTTTTTCACTTTTCACAAAAAAACTCAAATGGCAATTGAATTTGACAGCTTGTGTTAAAAGATTATTGCTCAGCAATGTATTTTAAGATTTGTTGCTGAATATGTATTTGAACATATTCATACGGTCCACACGCAAATATCTTGTGTCGGCAATCGAATTTGATAGTTGCCACGGCAATAATTACCAAACTTATTCCTCGTGTGGTCGGGTGGTTAGCTAGAAACGGAGACATCAAAGCAATTTCTTCCATTCAAGATTAAAACCCAATAACACATTAACTTCGGAGGAAAAATAGCTATTTTTCTAATCAATCAAAAAATTCGATTTTCATATGTTTTTATGATACGTTATATTGCATTTTAGCTAACGATATGTATATATTCGTATAGCCATGATATAATAAATATATCTATTTATTATATCATGCGTATAACATTTATTTTTGGCTCAATTTCAACTTTCCTCCAAAAAAAAATATAAAAAATGAAACAAATCCAAATATGCGCATATAACGCACCATTAAATCCTTAAAGTATGCTATAATATATTTGCCTTTAAAAACTTTAAAGTATAATTTAAGGCGTGAAACAAATGTTTAACACACTTCTTGTGTAAAAAACAAAATAAACTGAAAATAATAAATTTCGCTTTGTTTTATTATCTTTCCAGAATTGTGTCCGCCATACAGGCAACATTTTCATTCCTAGTTGGTTTAATTGTTTGCAAATCAACTTGTAGTAAAACATTCGTTTATGCTTCCCACTGCCTAATGGAAGGCTATGGTTGGTTCGGCACCGCATACTTTATGTACGACATCTGGTCCATGTATAAAGTTCATACACAAAAAATTGCCGATAAATTAAAACTTATGAAATTAACTTCCTCGGCTTCCTTTACGCCGAAACCATTAAATGGCCAAAGTAATGGTGGCCTCTATGATAAACATATAGCGAGTACCTTTAATGCTAAAGGCCAGCGTTTAGTGGCTTTAGAAGATGATGATTTTAATAATGACAACATCGATGATTATGATGATGACATGCAACATTTAAGATATCATGAAGATGAAATCTATGATTATGATGGTGAGACGGTGCAAATACCAGAAAATGGTAAATGGGGCTTTCTCAAGTATGTCTTTACACATCCTGTCATGATGATTCATCATATATTTGTGGGCACAGTGGGACTGTTAGTTGTAACTGTAAGTATTCTTTATAAAAGCAAACATTTTTTTTATTAATTTCTTTCGTATATTTTAGTACATACGCGGTGGTGGCCATTGCATTTACAGCTACATGTTTATGATGGAATTCTCAACTCCTTTTGTTTCCTTGCGCAGTATTTTAAGTACTTTGGGCATGAAAGAATCTCAACCCTATATTGTTAACGGCTTGGTTATGTTGGGCTCATTTTTTGTGTGTCGTGTTTTAATGTGGCCTTATGTTATGTGGCGTTATAGTTTGGAAATAAATGCCACTATATGGCAAGCCATGACGGGTCTACCCATTGGATGTATTATTGGTATTTTAATATTATTTTTACCACAAATCTATTGGTTCTTTTTGCTGATTAAAGGAGCTATTAAGGTAAATTTTTTTAATAATAAAAAAACTCAATGCAAATCTGTATAAATTTTTTAAAAGCATTTATTCGAAATCAAGGCGTGCGCTAATGGCATATGCACGGATACGTAATACTTTGCGTTTATAGAAGGCGCTCCTTATTTTTCGTATCAACTTACGTAGTTTCGCTGTTATATCAACGCTGTAATAAATAATAGTGATGCATCTCTACAATACATTTTATTTGCTTACTCTTCCTCATATAGCTTTTTTACAATATTTTACAAGCCGTTCGACTTCTATTGAAAATACAACCCTGATGCAATGAGTTTATGGAAAGTTTTAAAAATCAATAACAACACATTATATTAGGGGCATTTTCTACAGAAGTCAAACCGTTTGTGGGATAGTCTAAAACTACCTTTAACAGCTGCTGCTTGTAAACAAACAAAAAATATGTAGGTATTGGCTAAATATTTTTATTGTGCAGATAAAGACATTTATATGCTAAATAACTAAAAATAAAGCTGTTCATTTTTTACTGCAAGTGATGTTTTTTAACAATTAAATATAAAAACGAATGCAGTTTTGTAATTAACTATTTTTGGCATCAATGACGTCACACATCATCATCTATAAACGAAAAAAACCTGACAGATGTTACGTGTTTTACAAAAACAATCACATTCGCGATGTACAACCGCAAACATGATTAACGTTAACATTTATCATAGGCGTATTGGGTTCTGTAAACAGTGCCCATGTTCTAAAACTTGTGAGAAGTTTTCGTTCGCATCGAGAAAAATTTAATAATTATATTAGTCAGCTCGTTTTTTGCAGGGTGATTTATAAAATAATTAATCTGTATACACTGAAATCAAGTTAGATTTATTTATCAGGTAGTCGCAGTTCCTTGAAAATGTCAAATTATTAAAACACACACACAACATAACTTGTGTATTTTGATACAAAATTGACAGCCACAAATAAAAAAAGAGTAAACAGCTGTGGAATCAAGAGTACCTGGTAAATAAATCTACCTTGAATTAAAATGAACAAAGAAAATAAAATTTAAGTTTTTTTTATTACTCACCCTGTTTTCTACAGGATGATTACAATTTACTCGCATTGAAAAGTTCTCACATTAGTTACGGAACATGGGTACAGGCTAGTTTTACAGCCTATATACACATTTACATATATTTATATTATTTCGAGGCGAATTCATAAAATCCATTCGTCTTGATTTAAATGTAAACAAAACAATTGAACAAATTTTGACATCCAAACATTACTCTGTGACTATAGCCGAGCTCACTGCAATAAAGCCATAGGCAATAAAACAAAATTGCGTTATTTCTCAACTAATTGCGAAATGAGGCTATATGGCTTTATTACGGCCTTCTTTTTACATTACTTAAGAAATAAGGCCATTTGGCT
Organism: Panzeria rudis; assembly: GCA_956483635.1. Classification (NCBI taxonomy): domain Eukaryota; kingdom Metazoa; phylum Arthropoda; class Insecta; order Diptera; family Tachinidae; genus Panzeria; species Panzeria rudis. The sequence continues at coordinate 98,515,449 of OY101451.1, forward strand.
CTATTACCTATGGCTTTATTGCAGTAAGGCGGCGAAAATCGGTAAATTGTGCCGATAGTGGAATCTCGGCTTATACCTGATAAATTTTTATCGTGACAAATGTCAAACTTTATATTAGCTTTTATTTCCTATATGGAATTTGACATTTATCATGATAAAAATATATCAGGTATAGACGTAGGGTTATAAAACACAAACAATTTATCAGCAGCCCTGTCAATTTTGCCTGTTATCAATTCGCCGTATAATTTATAACCTCAAATATTTTTGTTCACTTTCGCCATTTATTCATCTGATTTTTATTTATACTGCTTGCTATATTTTTGTTAATAATTATTCTTATTTTTTACCAGGTCTTCTTCCCGCCATCTTCTACAGCGAAAAAATCACTACCCGATATAAAGTTGTCCCAAAATGCCAATGGCAAAGTGACCTCTAATAACTCCGTCGTATCAAATGGCTCTTTAAAAACAACAACTTCATCAAGTAATGGCAACGGTTCTGTTCCTTTTTCTTCATCATTAACGAACAAAGCTAAGCCCTGCTAAATTATTTTACTATTAATTGAATATTGTTAAAAATAAAATAATTGACCCTGTTCTGTAAATCGAGTCAATTTGTAATCGCCCGATTTTAGAAAACTAGCTCAGCTAATAGAAACATTTTTTCAGTCTTTTTTTAATTTTTCTGTTATATAGAGCCTGAAATACCATATCGTACATGATTTTAAAAACGTCTGCGGGACCTTTATTAATTTTAGAAATCGCGCGATTTCAAATTGGCTCGATTTAGAAAACAGGGCCGATTATAAAAACATTTATTTAGAAACAAAAGGAGAAAACCATACAAAAAAATTAATTGTTAAATCTAATAACTAACTTTAAATTTAGTCATTTAGTAATATGAATAACAAAAAACACACACACATACATATAGAAAACTATTTCAACCACAAATCCACTTACATACCTAAAATTTATAACTTGGAAAGGACCCTTTTATTTTGTATACTTATTGTTATATTTTGTTCGAACTTCTTTTTATTATCAGTAAAATCAAGGCATATTTATACTCGTCTCAATTCGCCTTAAAAAATATTTTCTTGGTATGGCAAAAAATGTGTAAAAAGAATTATTTTGACATCTAGGGTAAATTCACATTACAAGCAGCGAAAATTGCCACTTGAGCTATCGATGCCAGCTGGTATGAATACGCCTTGTCTTAATTCAAAAATTTATCGTTTTCCGGAAAAAATATTTAATTTTCTTTTATTATCAATATTTCATACAAGGGCGATATATAAGGTCTGTGCATCAGCTATAATTTTTATGTACGATGTTTGATTCATCTATGATATCTTCTTGCATGTACAAGAATTGTTAAACAATAGAGTTTTACATAAAACTATGAGGTTGGTGAAGGTGATATAGCTAATGTGAATTGAATTTGGCATTACTAGTATCCTGTTCAATAATGTCTTGATATTAATCAAGGCTGGCTTCGACAGCCCAGGTGATTATATTCGCCGCTTCTATTTTTGATCTCACTCAGATGTCAAAATGTATTTTTGTCTTTTTTTTTGTACATTTTTGAAATCCCGAGTAAGCATTTTCCAATACGAATTGGTGCGAGTATAACCGGTATCAAAGCTGATTGGCAACCAAGTGGCGTTACTACGACAGCTGACTATTTTTTACTCGTCTTGCCTGGACCGCGTACATGTCGAACGCCATATAAAAACATTGTAAACAATCGTTATTCACATTTTTTATATGAATTTTAACATGTATGCGGTACAAGCGAATTGACTACGGCGAATTGAATTCACCGGTAAAAACCGGTATAAATATGCCTTGGACTTTAATATTTATTTTCTTTATGTTTTATTTTATTGTTGAAGGCCCTAAAATTAAAGTATTGGGAATTTCTTAGGAGAATTAGACCTTCTAAAAACACACAAAAAATATATGTATTTTAAACTGTATGTAACAAATTACAAGAAGTATTTTTAATGCATTTATATATGTTATTATTCCTCAATATTTCTTAGATTTGTGTTTGCCTTTTATTTGATAACTACTTGCTTTATCATCTCTATGATCACAGGCATTTGAATGACATTACCGCTTAATTTAAAATCTTTAAAAATAATAATTTTTATTGGATAAAATCGTTAGACCTAAGGATTTAGAGCAGTACTTGTAAACCATCGAAAAAAATTAAAGGTAACTAGAAACATTTTTAATATTGGTCGAAAAAATACACAGAATCCCAAGCAATGAAGTAAAATATAAATTTTGTTTATATATTACAGTTATTTAACCGAAACAAGATTGAAAACAAAGCAAAGCAGTTGTTAATGTCAAAAGTAGTTTGTCTAAATCGCCTTGAGCTAAAATTTACTCAAAAAAATACTAGGTTGCCTCGATAGCCCAAGTTATTATCAAGGCGAATTCATACCAGATGGCCGCAAGAGCTCAGCTGTTTAGATTGAACAAAAATAGGTGGCTTTCTTTTTAGAAATTAGCCGGTGAAAATGAAACTTACTGATTTTTTAAATTTATACCGGAAGATATACCTACTGAAAAAACTTAAACTTATAAATGTACCACTCAAGGCAAATTAAATATTATGATTAGAGAAATGAGCATTGCCACGTTCATAAAATGTAAATATTCTTTTTCAACTATTACTTTTCAAATTACATTTACTTAGCCTATTAATATGAAATTTGCACACAAGTACAGCACTAATTAAAAAAACTACCATGTTTTTCTAGTCGTTTTTTTAATATGTCAAAAAGTCTACCGAAAAATGTGTGTTGACATCTGAGAGAGATTCAAATTACAAGCGGCGACAATAATCACCTGGGCTGCCGAGGCTACCTGGTATGAATTCACCTTTTGTAAGACTTATATAGGAGCTATTCACATATTACTTAACGCTCCAGGGAGGGGGACTCAGATTTGTTACGGTTTAGATAAATTATATTGAAAATTGTCTAAAAAGCGTTACGTAGCGGGGGGTATAAAAACTCCGAAAATAGTGTTACGTAGTATGTTAATGGCCCCTTTAGTTTTATTTTCAAATCAATTTTTTCATAACTGCTACTAAAACCCGGCCAGCTATAGTATATATACAAATTAGTGTATTACAATTAAAAAAATCAAAATTTCAACAAAACAAAGTTTCGAACAAATTAAATATATGAACTATTATAAAAATGCTAAAACAAATTCCGTTATTAAAAGTCATACTAAATTTCCATAAACCTATTTAAACTCTTTACAAAACTGCACCCAGCACAAATTGATATTGTGTTCTGAATTTAAAAGTAATAATAATCCATTTTACAAGAATTTTGTTTTCAATATTATTGCAAAAAATAAACAAAAAATATTCGTGTATAATAAATAAACTTATATATTAAAATAAATGAATTAAACTAGCAGCTTTTATTCTAAACTGTTATAAAAAACTGTTAAAGCGAAAACTAAACAGCAAAGTTATCTAATTGTCTATGTTTAAAAGAAAATATAAAATATACAAAAAAAAGCTTAAACAAAATGTTGCATTATTATTATTGTAATTGTATGTCTTACACAAGCAAGGAAAGAACATTTATGAATACGAATTTAATTTGTGAGCATTTGTGGAAAGAAAATTTAAAAAATAATTTAAATAAAAAATACAAAAATAGAAATAACGAAAGTTTTATTGAATTCTTGCAGATATCAAGGTGAGACACTTATCAAAACATTTAATTTGGTTAACAGAAGGAAACAAGCTGTGTCCAAGATTGTCAAGAATAATATACAGAAACCAGGTAAAACAATATCTATTTAATAAATTCGTTTTATTTTGGATAAGCAAGCCAGTTTGGTTCTTAGGATATTGTACGGAGGCCAGTAAAAATTGTCATCTTACCTTAAGTTAGATTAGCTTTGTTTACTATAGAAATTTTTTTAATGAATTGGCTGCTGCTGGCTGCAATATATTTTAAATTTTGGTATCAGTTATGATACCGATATATCGGCGATATGTCAGATTTTCCGATACATCGCTATCGGTGATATTTTACTGTCGATACGACGATACTTTTAACATTTTTTCAGAGTTTTTTTTTAACAAATTATTTATTTTTTGTTAATTTTACCATGAACTTAATTCATTTCCTTATTTTTTAAATCTTATTAATATCAATTTTAAAAATTAATATTTTGCGCTGCTATTTTGTAAAAAATAATTTATTTTTTTGTTAATTTTACAATGAATTCAAATTCAATTCGTTGTTTTTTTAAATCATATTCCCAGCAAAAAAAGACACAAGACTTATTGTAATCGCTGTAAAATACGCCTTATTTGAAAATATAAAAATAGGTAGGTTTTCAAGCAAATTGTTGGGAAAAAATATGCAAAATTTTAAAAAATCGGAATAAAGTAAAAAATTATATATTTTTCTTTTGACGATATTTCCATGAAATATAAGTCAAAACAAAATGTTGTAAATATGCAGGGAAAGCTTAAGTCCTCCTCTATTCGACACTGTTTAAAAATTGAAAATCGGTGCAGAAACAACGCAGTGAAAATTGTTTTTGTCCGTGAAGTCACAAAAAAATCTTTTTTTATCGATAACTTCCGATTTTGAGGGTGTATTGCAATTTTTTGAAATGGCAAAATGATCTATTCAACTAAGTCGTTTTTCACGAGTAAAAAACATGCCATTTTATAACAGAGTGTAATTAAGCTATTAAGTTATTTAGAAGAATATTAGTTTATAAATGTCCTTTAAAACCGATTTTTTAAAAAGCATGGCGAATATTTTTTTTAAATTATAAAGGAATTACAAATTTTTACTTGCTTTTCTACTAATTATGCATATTTTTAATATAGATTCTTTGGAAGCAATGAAAATGTAGTTCCTTAAAAATTACTTTCAATTTTTTATACTGGGTTAATATTAATAAGGGGTTAATATTAACTAAATAAATATTAATTTTAAATATTAGTAATCTCTTACACTGTAATTTTGTATAATAAAAAAAAATTGCCCTTCCTCAGTTTTATTATTCTAAACTTGTATCGGTATCGGATCGGCAAAACGGCGTATCGTTACCTCCCTACTTTAAACCCTGTTTCAAACCCACTGCTTGATTTAAAAATATTTGTTTTAGAAAAATTTGGCTGGCAGCACCTAATTTAATACCTTCAAGTTCACAAACAACATGCATAAACTGGTATTTGTCATAGCTAATAAAAAAATTTTGTTATGGGAAATTCATGCCTCACAATTGCATCTAGCGAAGACAACATCCACATATGACGACAGCGCTACCATTGTGATACTAAGGTCGCAATTGACGTTTTTACACCATCCTTGCCACTTGTATGAATTCTTTTTTAAAAATTCCCCTTTTGTATAATTTTAGTGTCGTTTTACTTCGAATTTAAATTTAAGTTGTATTCAAATACAGTTTTAGCTTTTAATTATTAAATTAATGCTCTTCTATTGCATTTACACCTGAATGAAAACTAGCACGAATGAGATTTCGGGCAAAATCTAGTTTGTTCTGTTTGATTTCCCATGCAAAAGAACATCTACACAGCAACAGCTTTTATTTTGTGTAAACGCTGAGAAAGCGTTGCTGAATATCGCGCTTAAAATCGAACAAAGACATTCTTAAATAGAGTTGATAGAAATACATATCTAATTGCCGGCTTTATGGGACGCGAAAAGTAAAGAATAATGTAACAAAAATATAAAAAATATGCAATATGACATTTTATTAGAACTATAGAAAAAAGAAACACAGGTCCGCTTAAAAGTGACTATAGACACACACCACTATCAGCCACAACTTCGCATCATTTTTTTTTTATCATAGTGTGGCACCTACAACGACATTTTCAAGCGACTTTAATAGTCGGTCAGACTTCTTCAAAATTTTCCTGTGAATGAATCTTGCGATCGTGTAGGATAGTGAATCAGGGACATTACTCTGGGATTCTACGGTCGCCGTCTGCAGCTTTTTTTTTGCCTACATGTAGTTTAGCCAAGTTGGTCCAAATGAAATAAAAAAGCCTAGATAATAGAAAATTTATATATAAGAAGAAAATATTAGACGTAAAATTGGAGCTGACCCATACTTTCCGAGTTTGTAGCTTTCATATAAAACTGTGCTTATGCACTACATTTCTGAATGTAACTGGTCAAAAGTTATGCAAAAATCTTTATTAATATGCGCCGTTTTAGGCAGAAAATCATTCTTCAGCGAAGCCGCTATTCGACATATCCAGAGGGGACAATCATTAAGCCCGGCCGAAGGGCGATATCTCGAAAACGAGGCGTGATATCCAAAAATTTCATTAGGACTTTTCGTGTTATTTCGTCGAGTTCTATAAGGGACCATCGTCAGATCGCGGAGCGGTAGAAGCCGTAGTACTGTTCTTTACTCAAACAATTGACAGTTCTCCCGCAAATTTCTGCAACTACAGCAGCATTTTATTGCAAAAGCTTGCATATCGGTTGCATAAATTTACTGCGCTTACGAATTCACCCATATTCAGGTAAAATTGGGTTTCGCCAAATTCCACATAGGAGAAACAGCTAACATAAATAAAATATTTTGCAATATAAAGTTTAACATTTGTCATTATAAAAATATATCAGCTATAGACGTAGGGTTAAGGTTCAGACAATTGTTTATTTAGAAAAAACGCTATCAAAATAAAATATATTTTATTGGTAGAATTAATTAGTTAGTTGATTGGTAAATTGTTTTCCATTTTTAAGAGCAGAACTAGTACTGATTATTTTCAGGTCCTATTGAAATAACAATTGTACCGAAAAAAGTACATCTTCTAACATATCATCACTAAGCGATTAGGTACTTGCTTCAGATTGCGGCGAAAACTTTGTGAATTTTTTCATATACAATTTGATAGTTCGGGCTCCCAAGTAAAGTTGCATAACTGTCAAGCTTCATAAGAAAATACAAATCCGTCTAATTATGATTTCTGTTGCAAACACCTTTTGAATTTGCTTTAAACAAAAGCAACCTCAAACAACAATTCATTTTCATTTGTGCGGTAATTTTTGAACAATCTGGATGTGGGATAAGAACTTGTGGTATAAATAAATAGAAACGTGTGGTAAAAGAGAAATATAAACGAATAAAATTGTAGAGAGAATGTCGAAAAAAGGATGAAGTAAAGTGCATACACGGCTGAAGAAGAAAAATGTATGACGAAAAATTACAAAGCAAAAAACTATGAGAAAGATGTGTATTTGCAAACAGGATAAAAACTATCGCTAAAGCCTCTAGAACTAGAAATATCTTCAATGTTTACTGTAATTATTAAACAAAGATTGAAATTCAAGAAATAAAAGCAATAGTCATTCGTCATTAGTGTTGTGTTAAAAAAATATACTGCCATTGTTGAAAAAATCTGAAAAAGGGGCGAAGAAAAAAAAATACAATTTGATAGTGTCTGTGTTGTAATTTCAGTGATAAAACCACAAGAAATTTAATAGAAAGGATTTAAACTTCTTCGTTAACAAAATTTCCTAAAAACTATTGTAAAATGGTAAGTTTTTCTATATTGGCGTGTGTTTTACGTAAATATTTTATGCTACTTTCATAAGATTTCGGCTTTTTCCCTTTCTATAATTTTATCATCTATTGCGCCTTTTCTCTAAGTATCTTAAAAAAATCATTTTTATTTACTTTTAATTATTTCAACGAAAAGTCCACGTTTAAATCAAGTAAATTATTTTAAATTTGTAATTCTGGTTGTAAATAATTTTTTTAGTAGAATTTTTTCAGTTTTTCTTCTAACAATTCTTTTTTCTTGTTGTTTTTGTTTTTTTGCAAGTTTTTTTTTCTTCTCATTTTTCTTTCAAGCTGTCAAAATATTTTTCAAATTGCTATGGGTGTTTATATAGCGGTCTCTTTTACTCTTATGGTTTTGTTACGCATAACGTAACATATATGTTCAGCTGGCTAAGCACAGTGGTTGGCAAACGTCTGCTCTTTACTAAAAACATGTGTTAAGTCTTCACGTTTTTTCCACTTGAAAATTTGTTACAGGAAATTGTTGTTATTGTTGTTATTTTATGTTGAATTTTGCAAAATTAATAAATTTATGATTTATTTTGGTAATATGCATAATATCTGTAGATGGAATGAATAAATAAATGGATGTAGATAAAAAAACCCATTAGACCATAAATAAATAAACTGCCTTTATGTACATATAACTATGTACATATGTATGTATGTTCAGATGCCGGCTCAATTAGAGAAATACAATAAATATATTCTTCCACGTTTTTTGTTAATGTTCTTGCCTTAAGTTAAGTATACCAACACCGCTGATTATTAAAAAACAAAAACTGATAATAGCCTTTTTAAACTTACAAACTTTAGTGGAACTTTTTTCGGCGCTCTTTTGGTTCTTGCCTTAAGTTAAGTATACCAACACCGCTGATTATTAAAAAACAAAAACTGATAATAGCCCTTTTAAACTTACAAACTTTAGTGGAACTTTTTTCGGCGCTCTTTTGGTTCCGGAGTTACGGGGTTTTTATTTTTAATTTTCCATAACTCCTACAATATGGTTATCATTTTAAAGTGCTCTAAAATTCCTTTCTACTGGTATAAAATATTATTTCAAGTCTATTAACTCATTGTGAGTCAAATGCAATTTCAAAAATTTTGTTGCCCTACTTTACGTAAGAACTCCGTTATATCTAAAACCGGACGATATATCGGTACTTAAACATACATTGAGCTGGTTCTGAGACTACGGGATAATTTTCACCTAATTTTTGGCATTAAAGTATTTTGGTGAATTTGGTCTTTCAAATAAGTAACTTTAATCCTTCGAAAAATAGCTACACAATTATCGTTGGTACTATGGCTTGGGATTTCCCGGAATTATGCACTTCCCAGGAAACGGGAATGAAAAAAAAATCACGTTCCCGCGAAAAGTTAATTTTCTAAATTAAATAGATTTATTAAATGAAAACTGGCGAAATTTCGATTGTTTTATTAATGTAAGCATTCTTTTTTATGTATGTATGTCAAAAAGTCCATATACATATTTATGAAATAACGAGTACTTTTAATTTTCCGTTTTTTGGGAAATTTTTGAGACACCCGGGAAAACGGGAAATTAAAAGTAGATATTTCCCGGGAATCCAATTTTAATTTTTATTCAATGAATGTAATACATGTGGGCTCAAGGCCAATAGAAAGTATTACAAGTACTAACTATAGTATGAGAATTGATAATTCGACTAAGTAAGTAATCACTAAAATAACAACCAATAATATTCCTAACATCCTAATATATTAACAACTCCCACAAAAAAAGAAAATTAAATGTGATAGGAATTCCCGCCGGAAAATATTTTTGGCAGGTGAATGATGGCAGAGGAATGACGAATATCTACAAAATTCTCATAAATGATGATTTAAATACTTAGACGGGGTTCACACAGGGCAATTTTTGTTGCGCCTAAACATTGGCGCCTAAAATCACCATTTTAAAAGTAATCAAAAGTAACAGAATAATCGAAATAAAAACCAAAACACAACTGACAAAAAACAGTTGGCTCACCTTTAAGAAAGTTGTAATCCATAATAAGAATTTGACAACTATGACTCAACTATCAATTTAGTTGTGAATCATAATAGAGGCCATCATTTTATAGTGGACCTTCGAAGCTTTCATTTGGCGTATATTTGAAAGCGGTCACTAATGAAATATAATTTTTTTACTTCTAATATTAGAATATCTATCAAGAAATGGTCAAATTTATGACAGAAGGCCGGCTAGGCAGAACAGCTTTACTCAGCTAAGCCACTATTGAACATACATAGAGGAAAAATTCAATAAGCCCTGGCAAAAGCTGGCTATGCAGAAAATCTTCATCCAGCGATGCCACTATTCGACATACAAAGAGGAGAATACATTTAAGCCGAATAGCGTCTAGACAGAAAATCTTTACTCGGCGAAGCAACTATTCGACATACATATAGGAGAAAAGTTTCACCTGCAAATCAGTATCGGCTAGGTTCCCTCATCACATATAAAACGTAAAATCAACAATATTTTAAATTTTGCCGGAGAAGAAAAAAGTTTATAAAATACGTTCGTTTTATTTTTACCACGTTTTTTAACCCCCGACGAAAAAAGGGGGTGTCATAAGTTCGTAGTGTGTATCTGTGTGCCTGTTTTACTACCAAGGACATTATATAATTGCAAATTATTCAATAGATACTCTCAGCCATTTTCTGGTTTTTCTTATTTTGAGGATAGAAACTTTTTTTTTTTTAGCGATTTATATAACTTTTTCTGCGTTTTGTGAAAGATAACAAAAAATCATGTACGTGTTGTCAACTTATCATTATCGATATGTATTTGGTTTTCCTGACAGTCTATTTTAAAAACTTAGTATAAAATATGTACGGTTTTTACTTAATAACACTGCGATTCACTAAAATTATTCAGGGGTTCTCATGCACTAATTCTGTATTGTTGGAGCCCATAGAGAAAGAAAATACCTTTAGTTTTTCTTGGTCAATTCGGAAAGTGATTTTATAACGTGATTTCTACGATCTTTCTCAAATTTGAAGTAAAGGATTTTTATCTTTCAAATTAGGTATGACATTTCGTCTTGTTATTATTCGTTTGACCCACCGAAAATTTAGTTAGGTATAGGGTATATATATATTTTGGATACAGATATAGTTGGGGGCCCCTATGGCTGAGTGGTAGCGATGTTAGCCTGTCAGTCCAGAGGTCGTGGGTTCGATTCCCGCCGTAGACCCTGGCTGTTTTCCGCACACAAGCTAATCGCTTCGTGGGTTGTGTTTGTTAAAAATTTTTTTTTTAAATAAACAAAATAAGAAACAGGAATATTGACTTTATTCCATGTAAATATCTTTTCTAATAACATTTATACGCCTATTTTCAATAAACAGTAGGAAACTTCATCTCAACAGCAAGTTACTCAATACAGAGCAATTAGTATACACATGCAGCACAAAACAAGATATATTTACTTTCAGTAAAAATTATTAAAGATATTAAGAAAACTTCATGTACATATTCTTTTTCGTTTTTCTCCATTCCGACTTTTTGGCATGTGCGCTAAACCAATAATGAGGTGATGATTTGTCGGTCGATTTTAATGATTTACGGCTTGTTTTTATTGTTAATATACCTAGCCTTCTGATAAGTATATAAAAAATGTAAAAGCTTTGCTCTTTAAATATTTTTACGAATTTTTGAAAACGATAAAAAGATTAATTTTGCGTGAAAAGAACTAGTATTTCGCCGCTTAATTCTGAATAACTCCAACAAAATTTTGTTTGGGTGACAAACGTAATTTTATTCCGCATCTACTGCTTGATGTACATATCTAAATCGGTTAAACCGTTCTCGAGCTATGATGAAATATATTAGCATGACCGACATCTTTCTAAATAAGAAACAAAAAAGCCAAAACCCAAAACATACATACATAAAGCTATTTTAGTGTTTCATTTTACAAAAGTAAATATATATAGTGTTTTGGTATCTCATAAGCAACTTAGAGACGGGGGATAATAAAATGTTGCCTTATAAATACTTTTATTGTTATCCAATGGATTTCTAACTGTATAAAGGTGTAGAATATAAAATAGATTCATATCGAATATAAACTATTTGCTGGGTTTTGTATAATTTTCAAAGCCTAATATGCTTATTTTTGAAAATCATTTACATATTTCTAAATTCTCAAATTGTTTTTGAAAGTTTGTACATAAGATAAAGGGTTTGAACTGTTCAAAATTGTGTTTGAAGTCTACTGACGATTTGGCAAAGCACCAATGAAATGCATATAAACAATGCTTAAATTAAACACCAGCAAATAAATTTTATCTTTATATATTTTTTTAAAATTTTTTTTTACAAACAAATTTTATCAAAATTGATGATATCGAGCAGAAGGAATGCTTGATATCTCAGAAACCAGAAAAACTACATACTCAGAACTTTATTTTTGTCCTCTTTTACTTCTCAGACCCTCAATTAATACAGAAAAGTATTTTGTGCAAATCAAGGTCTGCCCCGAAGCGGTTTAAAATAACGATGGATCCATAAAGTTTTTAATTGCAATAGCAAAACCATTCTTGAAAAAAGGTCGCATAATTACTAGATTTCGGCTCCCTACTGTTAACTGGGTAGTAAGGTAGCAATGGTCTTTCAACTGTAAAATAAAATTATGCTAAAAATATGGTTTTTGTCTTTGCTAGTTAAATGCGAATTTACACACACACACCAAAATTTTAATAGTCTAGTTGAGTTTAAATAAAATATTATTAAATTTTCTATGAAATTTTCGGTAAAGCAAATAATAACTCTGAAAGAAAATGCACAATTGTATTTAATTTTTTATCACATACGAAAATTTCCTTGTTTTTAATACTTTAACAAATTTTTTATGTCAAAAAACCTGGGGCCGAATTACCGCATTCGTTATCGAGTAGGCTTTCGTATCGAATAAAATTCGATACGAAAGCGTATCGAATGGATGGATTACCGTATTCGATAGCGAACGTATTGAAAAGTGTACCAAGTTTGTTTTACACCGGTTGTTGAATTGACTAAGAATTTGTAATACATTGAAAGAAAAATTGCGTGTTTCTTTAAGCTAGTTCAACAACCAAGTCGATTTGATTACTGTAATAAGCAGGGCTCGGATTTCCATGCAGCTAAAAATTGATTTTGAGCGCTTAACAAATGCACCTAAAAATGAAAAAATATGCATTTACCTACGAACAAAGTACAAAAACTAAAATAATATGGAAATATATATTTTTTAATTTTTTATTATTATTATACAGAAAAAAGTTTAAACATAAAAAGTATAAAAAAAGTTCATAATCTATTGTTCATATATTTAAGTAATTTATAAATAAAATACAGTATGAATTTAGCTTTCAATAAATAAATTTATGAAATCAAAGTTGCTTTGAAAAAAATTTTCAACTTTTTTGTCAACAAATTCTAAAATGCTTTTCAATTTTTAAAAATAAATTTAAAAGAATTTATGAATTAATTTATGTAAAAGTTCCTAGCTGGAATGAAAATATTTTGGAAAAAAATTATCATGTTAGATTCATAGCATTTATGAAAAAATTCCTTGGATATATGTACTATTTTTTCTGTGTAGAGAAAAAAAAAAAACACAAAACAAACATAATTCGGCATATTATTTAATGCAACCGAACTTTAGTTGCGTTGGCAGTCGGCAACTGAAAATTAATGGTTGCTAGAAAGGCACCAAATAGCAACTAAAATGCACAGCTCTCAGTTGCCAGTTGCTACAAGTAGTACCATTTTCAGAACCTGGCAACCCAACTCAGGCTCGGTTTCCATCCATAATCGGCCTATTAATATTTTTTTTTCAAAAATTGAGAAATATGCATTAAACAATTTTTTATAACTCCGAAAATATGCATTTATTGCCAAAATATGCAAAAATATGCACTTACCACCAACATATGCAAAAATATGCAACTACAAATCGATGCCAAACTACTTAAAATATGATGATTATTCGCATAGATAATTAGCCAATACCTCTTTATCTTCCATGCTTTTTGGCAAAACATACAAATAAAAGAAAATATTATTTTCGATCGGTCTAGTGCTAACGAATCGCAAAATCCCGTGAAAATATTTATCACATGTTTCTACAGCTTCCCGAAAAATTCGTCTGTTTTATGTAAATTACATGCATACATACATACATTATGTAGAAGATAATATGTGTTTGTATGTAGTATGTACGTACATAGATTAAGTTTCTGTTTTGTTGTTTAACCAAAGTCCTGCCATCCACTCAAAATACTCCTACATTTAGCGAGCAAATGGTCAATATAAACACTGGGGTATACTTTAGCATGTATGTATGTATATAAATTAGGCGCAGCCGTAGTGTAAAACAACCCTCTGGTTATACTCTGTAATTCCTAAGTATAGACGTTTTTTTTACATAAATATGTACATATTCGGTTAACTTGAATCTTCCGGTTATGTTTAATATAAAATAGATGTCTTAACTAAAAATTTAAATTTAGGAAAAAAGGTCCAAAACTGTCGAAATTTTGACATTAAGAAGACATACATTATTAACTAAATATCGATCTGTATATACATATACATATATGTATATGTAAATAGTTATTACATCTTGAACGATTAAAGCTTTAGGTGACTTTTCAAACTTTAGCCGAATACTGACCTGAACGTTTTTTGAGCCAATTCTGCAACCGAATACTTATATATGTGTACTTTGGTAAATAGAATTGCTGCTCTTAGTTTTAAGGGGGAGGAAACAGGTGATTATATGTACATACGAGTAATATGCATATACAAATGTATCTAAATATTATAAAGTATTTCTTTAGCATACAGAACTTTGAATATATAACCCCTTTCTCTCTTTTTTTTATTTAGATATTAAGTTCTCTTGCTGTTTTATATAAGAGCGCATATTTTGTTTGAATTCTAACCCATGTGTTGTGTGTGTATGGCTTTTTTGCAATAGAAAATTTTTGCTGTTTTTGAATTTATTTATTTTTTTGTTTACGTGTGCTGCTTTTATATGTCACAGCGGTAAAATGGAAGGAATATAGAGGCCCTCTCGAAGGCCTCATTACATACACATATCTTTGTCATTCCAGAACAGGCCCTCTGCACTCGTTTCTTCTAGTAAAACTTTTAAAAGGACTGATTTTTTTTAAAACTTTTCAAAGAACCCAGTTATTGTTGAGGGGTGCTGTTGGCTGATATGGTTAGCGCACTGACAACAAACCCTGAGGTCTTGAGTTCAAGACTAGTTTCAGGCAAGCCATTGGAGTGCCATTGTCATTCAAGTCGATTAATAAGACTTAAATTCACATACAACCGAGCCTTCTAATGCTGACGTTAGACATGTATTTTACATCTGACTTGTCAAATTTCCCACTGCAAAAGTGATACATGCCGTGTAAAACATATGAAACATTGTCAGATCAGATGACATTTACAGAAGCAAAGTCAGATGAAAAATTTTCAATTAGAGCGTGTTCTATTTTAATCTGACAATGCATCTGACATCAGCTGTATTAAATTATCAAAAGTGTGGTTTGGCTGAAAAAACATTAAAAAGCAAAGAGCACTTTATATATTTACAAAAATTGTGCAAAAACTCAGCTGTTGTGAACACTCAGAGGTTATGTCAGATGTAATTGCACATGTACGTGTGAAAGCAAATATTATAAACCGTCTGTAAATTGACAATTTTGACAAACATGCTAAGTTACATATGTCTCACACACCTAACAAGCCATATGTAAAAAACATGTCGTCTAAAGTCAGCATAAGCAGTGGCGAAAGACATGAAATAGAAATGAACACTGATGAGGGAACGTTATTATGTTCCGCCGAATATTTTGTGGAATTAATTAACTTAAATTTATGAAATATTGACTCAGGTCTAAATAGGCCTGAAATGGGAAAGCCTTTTTTGTTTTAACACTGTGTAACGCATAAAAATAGCTTGATTTGTTTGTTTTTGTTATAATTTTCCTTTTGTATGGAAATTTATCAAGATTTTTTTGTTTTTATTTTTATATTCCGTAGATTTGAAATGCTCTTTTATTTTTACATTCTAATTTCTACTCTACATGTGAAAAAAATGTATTAGAGTATAAGAAACATATGAACATAAATTGTCTTCTTATTATACAAATATGTATGGGATTGATTTTTTTTTTACATATCCATATTTATTTATTTATATTTTTGTTAATACAACTCTCTTTATAGCCAGCTATTAGCAAAATGTAAATGTTTTTAGAATATGGTTTAGCAGGACATGTTTGTTTATTTTGTTGAGTCGGGCTGTGTATGTGTAAGTTTATGTTTTCGAAACAGATTTATTTGTGTATTATTTCATCTGTGTGTATGTGTTAATTTTTTATTTTGTTTTCGTTTTTTTTGTAACATGATGTCTTTTATATTACAAGGTCATTTGTATTGCTTTTATTATATTCCATGTCAATGGCCCTTTTTTATTTCGTTTGTGTTAGTGTGTGTTTGTTGTCTGTATTAAAGTGTTTTTCTTTAAAGATGTTTAAAGCTATTTTTTTATTTCCTCGTTTTAATTTTCGGTCTAAGTACATATAATATTGTAAGTCTATGTTTAAATGTTTTAAATTTATATCTTTAGCTTTGGAGAATGAATGAAGCACATTATGAGGAATATCTTTTAGATATACATACATACATATGTACATAGATACATACATACCCTACGGTAAATGAAACTGACACAAAACAAGTCACATAACCGTTCACCAGGTGGCAGGGACCAGTCTGAGTTCTAACACATCCTATTAAGCAGACCAGTCATTTTTACATGGGGATGCCCTTGAACGGGGTTAATTGATAATGTGTATGCACCTTGTGACTTGTCATTGAACTATCTTATGGATACCTAATCGGAGTAGAATAATGGGCCTGATTGTGTAAGGCGCTGGCGTAAACGCGCAAGTAGTTTTTTGTGGTAGAATAAAGGTTGTGTGTTGCTTTAATTTATTAAAAAAAAAAACGACAAAGGCGTTTACGTCAACGCCTTACACAATCAGGCCCAATATAAATTATATATAAATATTATTCCGACAATTAACTGTAATAATTGGTTAACAATTTAAAGTTAACTATTTTTTATTCTTACAAATGCAAGTAGAAATTGTATTTTATTTTTAAGCGGAGGCTGGTACTCGAACCGATAGCCTCTGACAGGACAGGCTAGCACACTACCCTCTTGACCACAGGGGAACTTATATTTCTAAATTATAAATACCAGTTAAGCTGAAGTTTGGAATTATATATAGACACGGGACTGGTTCCTGAGTGACTTGGCGATCTTATTGAAGAGACAATTAACATTATTTAGATACTATGTGATAGGTCTTAGATCCAGCTGCATCGAATTTGTTCAGTGCTGTTTATTACAATACTTGCCTGAGTACCAACTAAATTGACTTAAAATGGTTAATAGCTTACCATTTACACGATATGTCCCTTTTTACCATTCACTACTCCTTACTTTTGGTACCACTCCCATTTTCTCAAGATATAAAACAAGTACTTTTGGCTCATTTGTCACCAAATTTTTCGCAGGTTATGTACACACGTAATAAATCGGCTTTTAATCAAACAATATTCCGAGTATCAACGAACAAAATTAACGTTAATTACATAATTCCACACAACTTACACGTCTGAACATAACAACGTTGTTTCCGAAAACCACAGCACGGTCTTGTCAGTGTTCAAGTCTATCGTCACTGTACCGTTGGCTCAGTTGTATGTGAATTTAAATCTTATTTATACAACTTATGGAAATTGGATACCAGAATTATTTATTATTCTAAACAGAACTCTATCACGTTCGACAAACTAAAATTTAGCATCAACTTTTTTTGATGTCGGTTAAAAGAAGCAAAAATTTTACCCAAAATCAGTGTTTTTTTACCTAAAATCAGTGTTGCCATAAGCGAGGATTTATCTTATTTTCGAAGTTTTTTTGAAAGATCGCTAAGATTAAAAGATTTGTATCGTAAAAAAGACTACATAAAAATTAAATTGTTTTTAGCTTTGGACTTTGTTTATACTGTAAAATTTTTAATGACATATTTGCTAATAGGAGGAGCAGAGAACTAAGCAGGGTAGTAAAAGATGACTTTAAAAGTTTTTACTTCACTTAGCGCTTCCCGTCTCCTATCAACAATTAAGACAAGATACATGCTGTAAATTTAGTTGAAAAAAAGTCATAGCATAAACCAGCGATGGGATCTTGAGCACCTTTTCGCTCACGGTCATGCACGATCAGAATAAAAATATATTACTCTTTCACGGCCTTGTTTTTTGCTCATGTTCGCGTATAAATGTAAGAAAAATTAATCGCAATCACGAAATAATCACGAACAATTAATTCAAATTAACGTCAAGTTTACTTTATTCCGACTCGATTTGTATCCTATCCTTAACGTGCCCAGAAGGTTTTTACCATAAAGCGAGACAAGAACGATTGAAAAGCGAAGAAAATCTTATCAGCAAGCGGTACTTAAAAAAATATCATGTGAAAAGCGGGATGTTGTAAGTGTATGTTTTTTTATGTTTTTTATAAATATACACAGTTCTAATATGCACTTATGAAATTCATTGAGTTACAAG
Organism: Panzeria rudis; assembly: GCA_956483635.1. Lineage (NCBI taxonomy): Eukaryota > Metazoa > Arthropoda > Insecta > Diptera > Tachinidae > Panzeria > Panzeria rudis. The sequence continues at coordinate 98,533,734 of OY101451.1, forward strand.
CATTACAATTTTGAAAAGTTCCTAGAAGTGCTGCGGGTATTTTTGGGTTGGAAAAAAGCACCTTTTAATTGTATGGGTGTATTTAGTTAATTGCTAATAAATTTAACATTTATCCATCGATTTTAATGAAATGTATTATTTTGTTCGTAAGAGACCACCTGCCCTTAAGATCAGTAGTTAAAAGGTAAATTGTTTGCAGTTTTAAAATTTTTATATGACTTTAGAAAGAAAAAAATAATTTAATTTTGCATGAAAAAGCATTTTCTTCAGTACTAATTTGTGAATAACACCGAAAGCGTTGATCAAATCAAAAAACTATATTAAGAAAGTTTGAAGGTGGTATTGTATATTGTCGGCTGCTGTTGGCTGAGATGGTTAGCGCGTTGACTGCAAACCCTGAGGTCTTGAGTTCAAGACTATTTTCAGGCAAGCCAACATCATGAATTTTTCTGATGTACGTTGGTGTGTCAATGTGTTAATTGTTGTTGGACTGTTAAAGTGATGAAGGCATAGCATTGATCATTTTGGCAGTAGTGGCAGCCATTAATACTAACACATACTAATGCACATCACAGCTCCCTCCAACGTCGGTATTGTAGCAGAATCGTTGACGAAGTAAACGAACTAATAAAAACTGTTCACAGCTTAAACAAATTAATGACTCTACTTAACACCAGAGAGGCTGTAACAATGCTCTACAAAATTTAAAAAAACGGGCAATAGCAGAGTTGTAAGCGAATTAAGCCTTCTATCTCTCTCCCACTTCACCACCTGTTCTCTTTACACTATCTCTTTCCCAAAGAAGGTAACAAATTTATTAATTAACTGTAATCATTAATTGCCTGAGTGTGTTACTTTTCTTTTGTTAATTAAAAAAATAATAAATAAAAAAATACCGCTTCGCATAAACGATAATAGTGGGACGTAAATTTTTATTGAAGTACTTACATGTTTTCGTTCGCATTAGTTTTGATTCGAATCGTCGATACAACTCAACTGGGGTCTAATCGTCGCTTTCGTAGTGTGACAATATTTCAAAATAAGAAAAGTCGATCAAATATGCTCGTTATCGAAAGTGATGATTAGATCCCTGCTTGTGATATCCTGCGACTGGCTGTTAAAATTGCCTTAAACACAACAGTATGAATTCGTTATAAGACTAATAACGATCTCAGCCGATTCTTACACAAGAACTTCATTGAATCTGAAATACAAAGAATATTTTTAAGACGCAAAAACGTTTGTCATTTTTGTAATCCGTAGTACTTTATTAATGGGCTACAAAGCAATGAGTGGTACTTATTTATCTTAATACTATGCTTCAAATTAGAACTACTACTACTATTTTTATCATTATCTGAAAGTAATTACAATTTATTGATATGTATAATAAAATAAGTAGACAACCACTTTTTGAGTCAACATGTGTTTGTATATGAAAACTAATTTTTGTCGCTTGAACTTATAAGCCAACAATAGCTGAATGGATAAAGTTCTTGTCTTCATATCTGAATGAGCACAGGTTCGTATCCCAGCTGGGTCAAAAAAAATAAAATAAAATTGAAGAAATATAAATAAAACATAATATGCGTATAACTTTTTTTTATTTTAATTTGACTTACTTACATTTTAGCTTCAAGTAAGCCAAATAATAACTAGTTAATTGCTGTGACAATGTAAATACATTTGTAAGGGGTATCCCTTATTTTTTTGGACTTCTCAAACAAAAATAAGTAGTTATCGAGTCAAATTGTAAGTAGTTACGACTTGAATCCTCATACACTTTTTTGACTACCAGTAAGCAAAGTTTTTGCTGGGTAAATACTGCCATAGTTTCGGAATCTCAAAAGTACCGTAAATAATTTGCTGATAAAATACATGTTTTAAATGATTCTTATGTTCGATTTAATCCACAAACATATCTGTAGTGAAAATCAAACTCCTTTTTCAATATACATATTATGTACACGGTATGTAAATACTTCATGCTTTTTAGTTTTATGTTTTTATTTTTCTCGTATAAATAATTTGCTATTTTTAAAGATAGCCGAATTTTAAATATTTCTGGGCACATTTAAACCAATAAAATAGCATTGGACCACCACAAAATGTCGTAACGAAAAGAGTTGCGGACTGAACTGACGCTAAACATCTCCACTTGCTTCTTCTTTATTAGAGTGGAAGGCGGTTGGCAGTATTTGGCCATAATAAAAAAAAGAGGAAAACAAACAAGCAACCCCTTTTTTATTTAAACTTTAAAAAAGTTATTCACCCCTATCGCGAATGTTATGGGAATGAGTTGTTTGGGAGCAAACCTATGTATATTCCCATTCGCAACAAAACAGTATCGCGAATATTTTGGGAGTAAAAGTGTCTATTGTGAATTATTTGGGAGTAATAGTTTCTATTGTGATTTATTTATCAGTGCTTTATAAATAATTTGTGTACATACTTGTAAAAGGAAAATATACATATTTTAAAGAAATTAATAAAGTTTAACTGCGTTTTGTGGTCCTGGACGAGATTGCAGCGAAGATACTACTGCTAGCAGCAAGATGTTTGCGGTACCACCCGTAGTGAAAATGGCTGGCACTTTGGCTAGCGCACATCTCCTCCAACACAATTAATTTGCTTTTAATAAAATAGAAAAGTAATTTAATACAGTCCTACCTTAAATACAAATTACAACTTACATGTTCCCTTCTCGTTCCCATCGACACTTGTTGTGAACTTATTTTGTAAAATTATTCACGGGAGTAAACATTGGCGATGCCACATTTTTTAAGTTTGTGAATTCGCTCCCAAAAACTTTGTTATGGGAAACATTCACGATAGCAAATCAGAAAATTTGGGAGTTTTCTCATGGGAATAGTTATTCGCGATAGGGGTGATTATATATTTTTTTAAAGAAACCCCCCTAAAACTATGCAAACGATTTTGCATATCTAGTCTTTATTATATCGTATCATACAGGGTTAACTATTTGTGTTTTTTTTACTACAACAGTTGCTTGACTTTAGTTGAAAAAGCACTGACTAGTTCCCTTGTATCAGGTGCGGATCCTTTAGCAACACAGTAGTATGTATTAAGATATATTTTATATATTTGGTCAGTAGTAAGTATTAAAAGATATTTTATTTGGTTTGGAGAGGGGTTGAGGGAATATTATTTTCCTTCCCTTGTTAGCGCTCCTGCCTTGTACATAATTGCTGGTGGGTACTGAATCCTTTTGCATTTAAACGCATACATCTGTATACAGAGTGGCTGGCTGGCTTTCACATACTTTCAATCACATGCTCACTTTTTATATGTATACCCAGCGGGAAAAGTGAGAAGACCTTCTTACTTCAGGCCTTATTAAAGGCCTTAGAATTTTTTTTATTCAATTACCATTCTTATCTAACTGCTACAGAATGCCTTACAGAAGGCCTCGGCTCTTCCGTATAAAAGATAAGATACACATTCCACATTCGCTTCAAAGGCAAAGAATTTCGTTTTGTTCATCAAAAATGTACTTTTAAATAACAAATATTCTCATGTTTCTTTTTCACAAGTAATTTGTATATAAAGCTGAAATTTACGTACAAGAGGCATCATACATGCTGCTATTATGCAGTTTATAATGGAGCTGATTAACTTATACATATATAGTTATTTCGGCGAAACTATTCACGAATAAAAGTTACTTTAGATGAAAGAAAATATTTTGAAATAAAAAAATCACATTAATGAAAAATAAAGAAGCCGCTATAAAAATACCGAAATTAAAAAAATGTACCTCCATTGCAGTTTGACAAACCTTCCTTAGAAACCCGTCAAAATAACCTTTTTAGAAAGTATTTTGTCAGGCCTTCCGGAAGACCTTCTCTGCAATGACAACGTGTGTAAAAAAGACATGATGATTGTACATCCAAAAGAAGGAGTGTAGAGGCCTTCTGGAAGGGATCCGTACTCCTTCTATTTCCCTTTGGGTACTTAGTACATATGTGCATACACAATTACATATTATGTATGCATGTATGCACATACATGCATTTAACGTTCATTTGAGTTTTCCTTTTGCCGTTTCAAGTGTATTTCTGTGTCCTGTTTTCACGTTGCAAAATGCATAGAGACGTATATAGGGTTGTTGCGGCTCCCTTTTTTTTGACTTGGTTGGTATTGTTTATGTTTGAGCATGTTTTTGTTGCTATTTCCTATTGCCTCTGTGCTTTCCTTTCTCACTTCAATGTTGCCAAATTTTTTGTTCATTTTTCCAACTCGACTTGATTGTTTTTCACGGCTAGACCAATTGAGATAATTAGAAAATTATTTGGACATATTATTTTGGATTGTGTTGTTAAAGAGAAAATATTTCTTTTAAGGGATTTTTTCCAACTCGTTTACCATAGATATTTGCGAAATACTAAATTAATTCAAAGTGAAAAATACAAATTTCAAGCTTCAAATCTAAATATCTCTGGAACTATCGAAGATAAAAAAATGAATGGGATATACATATATTGGTTTGTCATTCCGTTTGTAATATCTACAATATTCATTTGCGACCCTATAAAGTGTATACATATATTTTGTGTGATTATTGATAGAGACGTCGTAATAATAATGTCCGTCTGTCCTCTCTGTCTGTCTGTCTGTTCGATGATGAAACGCCGCTCATGAAGACCCTAGATAACATACAGTCTTAAATAATGGATCAAACTGCTGGAATATATCGGAAGAACTATGCTATTTGAACTCAGCAAAATCGGTTCATGAATTACTGAGATATAACCAAAACCCAAATTTTTCTTGCGTTTCTTCATGTTTTTTATGACCTTATGCATATGATGGTTCTTTATATTAAACAGATCTGTCAAGTATAATGCTGAAAAGCTTTCTGCTGAAAATACCCAAAATCGGCTCATAAATGCCAGAGATAGGTAAAAAATATATACATTTATATTGGAACGAAGTTTCAAAAACATGAAATGAAAAAGAGTCCAATTAACAAAAAATAGCCAAAACGGGGGAAAAATAGCCTTATACGAGGGAAAAATAGCCTTAAACGGGTGTAAAATCGCCTTAAACGGGGGTAAAATCGCTGAAACGGAAAAAATGGATCAAACAAAAAAAAAAATTTCCGAAACGAAATATAGTCGTCAAAATGGAAAAATCTCCAAAATAGAATATATCGCCAAAACGGAAATAATCGCTAAAACAGAAAAACGGATTAACAGAAAGAAACAGCAAAAAAGAAACAAATTTACACAACGGAAAAAATCGACAAAACAGCAAAAAATCATCAAACTGGAAAAAGGTCTTTAAAAAGGAAAAAAAAGTTTTTAAAAAGGGAAAAAATAATTAAAACGAAAAAAATCAACTAATATGGAAAAATCGTCAAAACGTAAAAAGCCGCAAAAGCGAAAAAATTTATAGTACGAAAAAAAGCGATAAAATGGAATGCCGAAATTTCTCCAAAACGGTAAAAATTCCACAAAAAAGAATAAAAGCGATAAATCTGAGAAAAGAACCGCTGAAACGGAAAAACTCACTAAAACTCGAAAAAACGCTAAACCGGGGAAAATATCGCCAAAACGGATAAGTCCCATTTTTCAATTGTATTTTAGCATCTCTTACAAAAATTTTAAAATGCAATTCTTTGTTGATCTCTGAGATATTTTTGAAATTTTTAGGCACATTTTTGCTTGTAACTCATTTGGACCAAATGGAAATGGTAGCTAAGGATCCACACTATTCGAGAATTTAAGTCTCAGTTTTCAATTGAATTTGTGAATTTTCTTACAAAACTTTGAAAATATAATTTAAGGCAATTTTTTGTTGATCTCTGAGAGATTTTGGACAGTTTTGGGACATCCTTGCTTGTAACTCAGTTGCTTGTAACTATGGACTTTGCAGCGCTTTGAGCTCGAAATTAGCGGGAAATTCCAGGGATTGCAGGCCAGCCCTCAACCGTCTCATATATTTGTGCAAGCTACGATACCTACAAGATTTTTAGTTACTCGGGTGGTCACCCTGCTGCTCATCGTATAATTCAACAAAGTGATCAAGAACTTTATTTTTTGTTAGTTAAGGGTCGGAGGGGCTGGGTGAGTTTCAACATAAATATTACACGTTAGCTATGGAGTAAATAATTTATACTGAACATTTTATAAAAAGCGTTTACGAGGTGGGGTTGAAAAACAGCGAATATTTGAAGTCTTCGGCTATGAGCTTTCCATACATCGTTTTGTAATTGGACCAGTAGTTTCAAAGATATGTACAGACATTGCTATTCTTTTTGCGATCGGCCCAGTCTGTGACACTGGAATGGGTAATAGGATATTTTAGATAAATGTAAATCAAATCAAAAAGAAGGTATAATCTGGTGTTTATAAAGACCTGAAATTAGAAGGACTTTTTAGTTTTACCACTGGTTTGATCCTACTACCACACAGGTGTTAGGAGTTCAAAGTAGACTTTTGGTGGGCTTAATTTTTGTTGTCTGGCAACTCAATTTAAAAATTTTCATTTCATCAATTATAATTATTTAGTATACTGTTTGCTTGCACACAAGCACTTGAACAACCATCCAAATTATATTCGTACATTTACTCTTCTAACGTTTATTTTACCTCCTTCAAAAAGTTGTTTGTATCATCAGTCAGTCAACCAAACATCCCAGTTGGCCACACTGCCATCAACGACATTATCATTTACGATTCTTGCGCGAATTGTCTGTCCTCTGTCGATTAGGTTCTCTAATCAATAATTTAAGGAATCGTCGTTCATGACACCTGAGCAACAAATTCTTGCATTTTGTCCTCTATTAAACACTTTTGACGACAATATGGGCGACAATATCTTGCGTTTTGTTCTCAATCCAACTTTTACGGGACTTAGACGAAGACTTTTTAGCTTGATTTTTTTAGAGTTGATGGTCGAAAGAGTTTAAAATACGTTTAACCGAGTAACAAGTCAAAGATATTGCCTAAGATAACAAATATTGCCTAAGAGAAATTTTTTTTTTATTCGGCAGCTCACTAAACGTCCTTATAACCCGTTTGATCATAAACTTAAAAAAAAAATCAAGCTAAAAAGTCTTCGTCTAAATCCCGTATTTGTTGAGGACAATAGAAGCGACAATGTCTTACAATTTGTCTTCAATCAAGCATATAAATATGCTGGCCTCTTCTTGACGATGTTTTAGATGGTGCAGCAGCAGGGTGGTAAGCGCGAAAACTTATAAACATGCAGCCTCAGTTCGAATTACAGCCAAATCAAATGAAAAATGAAAAGGAAACAAACACAAGAGCGACAATGTCGCTCTTGTTGTCATGTATGAGCTGTCGCTAACAGGTCCGCCACGCTTTAACATTGTCGTGCATGATGTCTAAAAGACATGGCCAACTGGGATGTAAGCATATCACACACACATACACAACACATTTATGCCGAACGCTGCAGCATTTTCAATATTTTCACTTTGTCCTTCTTCCTTTTCATATCGCTGCAGCATAGTTGTGCTGACTTCCCCGCTCTTGCTTGAGCCTGTGTGTATTTCACTATCGTTGTGCCGTTTTATATAAATTTGGAAAATTGTTTTAAGAGCTCCAACGTTTTTACCGCTAGACTAACATTGCCAGTTATAAAGTGCTCTAGGTGTTGTAAAGACATCAAATAGAAATTTCAAAACTACACTGGTCTGAGATTTTTTCTCTCTTTAAAAGAATAAAAACATTTCCAAGTTGTTAAAGTTTATTTAAAATTAATTACAACCTCTTTTGTTTATAAAAAAAAGTAAGCAAATATGTTTAAGTGCTTTAAAATGTATGGAAGGAAGTATACAAAGTTAATGATATATAAATAAATTGAAGTGTTACAAAAATTGCGCTGTTTTTAAATGAAGCTTGCTTGCGGGGCTCTCCTGTTCCTTTGCTACTTGCTGTCTATTGGAAAATATTGATTTTCTGCAAAAAATTCTTTTATGTTTTTTAAATAACAGCATATTTTTAAATATTAAAATATGTATTAATAAGCGATTTCCTATGGAAGTGACAACAGAGTTAAAAGAATTTTTTCTAAAAAATTTCAAATTTTAATTTTAAAATTTTTTATTCGAAAGTGACTAAAAATATGCATAATTAGTGTGAAATCATAATTTGAGCAGCAAATTGCTTGCAATGTAATATAATATGGAATCTACGTTAAATATTATTAGAAGTAATCTAATGATTAATCTAAGTTTATCAAGAATAAAACTAAAGAGTTTTTCGAAACACATATTTTCTGACTGAGCACTGCTGTTATTTCAGAAAAAGTTCATGTTCTGTATTAAAATTTTATTTTTGTAAGATATACATATATTAAAAAATTAGGTCGAAGGTTGGTTATATCTTCGGTTGATAATGCAAATGTCTAAAAAAAACTTGGCTAAAGAATTTGGCACGTTGACTACAAAGCACATAAAGATGTAGGAACCCGAGTTCAGTACTGATCCGAGACCTGTCGCCAATATCATAAAATCTATGCGTATAATAAATCATGAGAGGGACTGTTTCTTTACATGCAATATTCTTTGTAACATTTTTGTAAAATAGAAAAAAGTGAAAGTAAGCAATTTACTGATATAAATGTTATTGATAATTAGGAATACCTTTGTTATTTTTTAATGTTGGTAGCACTGTTTATTTGTTATAAACTTTATATATTTTGGCTCCTTATAAATAGGGAAGTCGAAATAACAATGACCGTCTATCCGATGTTGATATGCATTTCATGAAGGCCATAGATAACATACGTTCTTAAATTATACATCAATCTGCTGGAATATCTCCGAAGAATTATGTTATTGGAAATCAGCGAAATTGGTTCAGTAATTACTGTGATATACCCAAAAATCTACTTTTTCTTATGTTTCCTCATGTTTTTGTTGTTTTTATGACCTAATATGTACGTCTGACGGGCTTCTATATTAAAATAATTTGTCAAGTATAGTTTGCTGAAGCTCTTTTTTAGTGAAAATCGCCAGAACGAGAAAACACCAAAACGAAAAATCGCTAAAACGAAAAACCGCTAAAACGGGGAAATATTGCTAAAACGGAAAAAATTTAAAAATTTTGGAAAAAAAACCGCCAAAACAAAAAAATTTTCCAAAAGAAAAAAATAAACGAAAGGAAAAAGTGTGCGAAACGGAAAAAATTTCATAAAACAAAGCAAAAAATTTAAAAAAGTAGCAGAAATGAAATAAATCGCCAAAAAGCAGAAAATCGCTAAAAAAAGAAAAAGATAATACCAAAAAACGGAAAAAGTTACCAGAACGAAAATGAATCGCCGTAACAAAAAAAGTCACCGAAACGGGGAAAAATCACCATAACTGGAAAAAAATCGTCAAAACGGGAACAAATTGCTAAAACGGAAAAAACCACCTAAATTTGGAATAAAACGCTGCAACGGAAAAATCGTTTAAAAAAAGGAAATATCGCAAAAACGTGAAATATTGCTAAAACGGAAGAAAGTACCCAAAAATTTTGAAAAAATCGCAAAAACAAAAAAAAAAATTAAAGAAATTCGCCAACACTGAAAAAATCGTCGAAAAAAAAGAAAATCTTCAAAACAGAAAAATGTTTTAAGGTCATTATTAATTAAAACTCGGCAGTAAAGTTAGTTAGGGGCCAATTAAACTAAGCAAGCGGCTTGGCAAACATACTTTTTTCATTTGCACACAGACTACACAAAACTAGCTCGTACAAGCAAAGATTTTTCACATTAATCACTAATTTAAATTGTAATTTTCCACGACAACCTCACTCTATGGAAATTTTGTTGCAAATGAGCTAATTTTACAATAGACTATACAATCAGTTTGCCACAAATTCAATATGGCAATCAAAATATCAAAATTTTTCGATTTTTCTGCAAGCAGCTTGCCAAGCCGCTTGTCAAACGTAAAAACGCTGACATATATTACAAAACCGGCTTGTAAAGGGTGGACAAATTTGGGGTTAGGAAGTAAATAGGCTGTCAAATGATGAAATGTTAAGAATTGAACTGTAATCCTTTGGCATTTATTTAGTGAAAACTTGGGAAATTTTAACCACGGAACACTACACTCTTGAACAACGAATTTTAGCTGTGAGAATTGATTATCAAAATGGTGAAATTTTTACTGTATCAGTTCGAATGAGCTTGGAACATCAACTCGTCGACGTTCGCAACAATTGCATATCGCCAGAGGCACTTTGAGCAATATTTTGCGTAAAGATCTTCATCTTCACGCTTATGAAGCTCAACTCATCCCAGAATTAAAGTAGCCTGATTACGAGGAAAGGCTGCTTGAATTTTACGAAGTGCTACAGCAAAATTTTCAAAATTTTGATAGTAAATTTTCACAATTAAAATTCGTTGCTCAAGATTGTAGCGTTCGATGGTTAAAATTTTCCAAGTTTTCTCTAAATAAATGCCAAAGGATGACAGCTCAATTATTGACATTTCATCATTCGACAGCCTATTTACTTCCTAACCTCAAATTTGCACACCCTTTACAAACGGAAATTTCTGTCATGTTTGGCAAATCGCTTGCGTAGTTTATTTGGCGCTTTAATTACTGGCACCTTTAGCAAAAAAAAAAAAGCGGTAAACTGACATATAACAATTTTTCATTATTATTACTTGCCTGTAAAATAAAATTTGTCTTTTTTAAAGTATGGCTATACCAGAGCATTTACCGCCTATTATGAATGGTTAAAGGACTCACGACATTCATATGTATTTACTTAATAAAGTAGACAGTATAGCAGCCTATGAAAATGTGGCAACTTCAAATGACAATAAAAGCTCTAGGTGGAATAAACTTCCAATAAGCTATCGCACACTTTTAGGTTAAAGTAAAGTCGTAATAATGAAAAAGTGTTTATCCGTCCGATAAATTGTTACGTATAAATAAAGCCGCGTTGTAATAATGGCACTTATAGTCATAATCGGAATTTTAAGCCACGGACACATCTAGTACATTAATGGGATTTCAAAAAGTTGGTTTCCTGCCGCTTTAGTGATTCACTATAACAATGTGCATAAGGGAGGAACTTTAACTCCCCCTTAAATAAAACTCAGCCGTAAACTTTAAAACGCCGATACACGTCTCTTAATTTTTAGCCCCTTCTACCAGAATCCGGCGTTAGAAGCTTGTTAATTTTATCTTCTCGCTATATAAAAATGGTATTTTGCTGATTTGACACCGATTTTCGAAAATTGAGTTTTTCGACGTCTGTTTGTTCTATGATGCCCGTATGGGTGTATGTATGTATGTATGTATGTATGTATGTATGTATGTATGTAGTATGTATGTATGTATGTATGTATGTATGTATGTATGTATGTATGTATGTATGTATGTATGTATGTATGTATGTATGTATGTATGTATGTATGTATGTATGTATGTATGTATGTATGTATGTATGTATGTATGTATGTATGTATGTATCTGTGTTTAAGTATGCAACAGCCTCAAAACTTTTGGTCGGGTTAACCGATGGTAACAAAGTTTTCATCATTCTTAAGCTTTTGGCTAAACTTAGATGTGGAATTCTACTGGGTAGATTACGTGAAGTTTCGAAAATAAAATTTGCGAAAATCTGTTTTTAAATAAATTGTATGCCACCGTTCTGATCAAGTTCAAAATTTAATCTGTTCGTTTCATCAAAGTCGTTTAATTCGTTCGAGGGATACGTTGTCGAAAAAATTAAAAAAAATATTGTTTTGCAATTACCCAAAATTGTTATGAAATCGATCTTTCGTATCCAATAAATGCTTAGGATTTGAAAACTGCGTCGAATATTGCAAACTTGACTTAAATCGGTTAAGTGGATTGTGAGATATCGTTGTCGAGAAGTTTGAATTTTTTTCTATTTCTCCAAATATATATGGATTTTCTATCGCTTTGAGCTTGATATACGGCGGTAAAATTAAGGGATGGCTCGCAGAAAATTGAATATGTCGACTATATTTAATATATTTTTTTTCTTATAAAAAAAATTGTTTTCCATCGATAAAAAAGTGGCCATGAACCTGGCGGCTAGACTAAATGCATCGGGTATATCATCTCAGATGAGCTAATCAAGGCTGGCGACCGCTTGCAAGAAAGGGTCATCGGCTTGTTAGTAGGGGTCCCACTAAAAAGCTGCAAAATACAAATTCAGCACCAAACTGTTTAGGGAAGCATAAAACAGATGGACAAACGAAATCACATGTGAGGTTTCTAGATCTATCTAGCCTGGGTATAAACCCGCAAGATTTGCAACCATACTGGGGCTGTCTCGTCAACAGCTGTGTATACTGGTAGCGGTCATAACGGGGCACTGTCTCATCGATGCTCATGCTAGGAGATTAAATCTTCTTTAAACGACTTCTGCAGAAGTTGTCAGACCAAAACTCTAGGATAGGTAGAGAATTTTCTTAAATATCTTGTCAATTTCAGACATCACAAAGGGATCAAAGAACCCAAGTGGGTCGGTTGTTAGAAACTGGCAGGCTGTTTAACCTAACGTAACTTAACTTAACCATCCTTCCTTCTCGCATACATCTATGGTCACAACCCTTAATCGCTTGAGACGAGTTAGGACAAAGTTGACTTTTTTGTTCCAAACTTTTTTAAGACGGTTATTATCTGTAAAAATCTAAAACGATAGTAAACCAACGACTGATTGGAAGCGAGTTCTTGAGACTTTGAGATGCTCTCCAGAAAAAATTTGAAAACGACTTAAGCGATTAAGTCTTGTGACCACAGACATGAATGCATATGTATGCATGTGTGAACCATGTATTAGTAGAAACTTTAAACGATTATAACTCCAAAAATACTGAACTTATTTTGATAAAATATAAATTGTGCATATCTGCAAATAAATACCTTAACAATTGATTTTGTTTTGTCAAATTCGGCAGTACAATTTCAACGTAAAAGGGCTCACAAATTATTAAAATGCATAATAGCTTTCAGTCTTTCTAATAGCAAAACGATATGTCCCCTTTATGTAATTTTTGCAGAGAAGAAACCCAATCCTTTAACATCGTATCGTCCAATCCAAATTTATTCAATATTCAACTTTAGATGTTCATAAAACATGAACGATAAACGGTATCGGGCCGTTTCTTACGCCATGGAATGCACAATTAAAAATAGAGTATATATACTTTGAACTATGTTTTTGAGAATAAGAATGTAGACTGGGTCGATTGGCTGTAGAACTAACCTATAGCAAGAATATTTTCTGGACTTTTGGAAACTGAGCTCGAATTTATATGCCACCATATTTTATTAATTTATATAAGCCGAGACTTTAGTTTTTTAAATCAAAATCTATTTTTTTCCTTTCTTTTATTATAGACTTCCACAAAACGTTCAAAAGTTGATTTTGACGTCGACGACGATATTGATGAAGATTCCGGTTCGGATTTTGATGATGATGAAGATCCCGATAAAATAGAAGTACCAGGTAAGTTTCCTCCAATAACTTAGCTTTTCATTAGCAATTTATTTATGAAATAAATTTTCTGGCTAAAAACTACTAAGAAAAAGAAAACCGGCAAAGTAAAACTTAAAATTACTTTTTACTGCCTCCCTTAAACCTAAATTTGTGTTTTATCTTTAATGTAAAACAAAATAAACTCAATTAAAATTTATTAAAACTCTTAAAGAAATCTATGAATGGTCCATGCACAAAACATTCTGCTCTTTTCCCTCACTATTTAACAACATTTTTAAAAGTTCCTGAAAATACTATGGAAATGTAATATCCAATCCCACCACCCTTCATTTCTCACCCATTCACTCATTTTATATTTAAATTTTATTCTCCTTTACTCATTTACACAATAACCCTTTTTCGGTTTATATCTGTCGGTCTGTATCTTTTCGTAAATTTTTATATTTAAATCATTTTATTTTTGGAGTTTTATGAAAAACTTGTTTGTAGATAAATTCTTTCTTTCATTTTACTCCGCCACCCATAAACAACCATAAATTATTTACCTCTTTGTGTTATTATCCTGCGTGCAGGAAGAAACACAAAACGCATACAATTGTTGAAAGTACAAATGCTTTTCGTTAAAGTGAAAAATTTATTAAAAGATTGGTTTTCTGAATAAGAAGTGAGAGAGGTTCTAGGGGGAACAAATTGAAGGTACAAATGTGTGGTGGTTTTGTTTTTAAAGTATAATAAAGTTTGTCATTTATTTTTGAAACTAACTTTTCCTTATTGATTTTATAAAACGGCTGATATTAAAGGAATCTAAAATACAATGTGCTCGTATCTAAAATATTTTTGGGGGGTACGAAGAACAATAGCTACTTTAAAATATTGGCCAAATAACACTATACGAAAACATTTTCAAAAGTCGTTATGCGTAAAACTGCTTGGAGGGCGGGGGGTGGGGGTTACTCTGTAATGCGATGCGAAAGGAAAACTCTTCGTATTTGTATGTTATTTACATTGCAATGCGAAAGCATTTCTTTCTTTTCGAATTACAGAGTAACACCCCCGATATATTACTCCGACCAGCTAAACAATTTGTTTTTGTTACCCTACCCAATTGGAGGCGAGTGTAAAAATTTTATATATTCTGCTTCATTTTGATTTTTCAACTTCCCACAAGCTAAAAATATCAAGCTACTTATTTCATTTCGATTTTCCAAAATCACCCCTATCACGAATAACTATTCCCATGAAAAAATCCCAAATGTTCTGATTTTCTATAGTGAATGTTTCCCATAACAAACTTAGAAAATGTGACATCACAAATGTTTACTCCCACCAATTATTTCACACAATAAATTTCAACGATTGGCAATGGAAACGAGAAGGGAACTTGTAAGTTGTAATTTCCTTTGAATTACATTTTTCATTTATTGAAGGCGCGCAGGTGTTAACAAAGAGCAGTATCAATTGTCTTGTATACGGTATTTTATGCAAAAGCATTTTGCAATCTCCTAGTTTGCATCAAGAGATGGCCATACAATCAATCCACTAAGGACACAATCTATCGAATATGTATTGTTAAAACTTCTACAATTCACTTCACTGAATGTGAATTGCACCAAACCGACATCCATTTGCCTGCCCACTCTCACTACGGGAGTTACCGCGAACATCTTACCGCTAGGAGGGAAGTTTTCCTCCAACATGCTCAGCAGGTATCGAAATCCATCTTTATTCAACCTATAACATTCCTGGAATCTGTATAGAACATTTGAGTTAGAGACAAACGCACTTAGATCTGTATTATTTTTACTTTGTCTCCGCTAACAATAGCGGATCCGATTCATCGCGTATACTATATCTTCGCTTTAATTTCTATAGAGCTTGTTTCTCCTCTTCCAACACCAAAACGAAGATGCAGATAATCGCTATTAATATTTTCAAAATATGTATATTTTCCTTTTGAAAGTATGCAAATTATTTATAAAGCACCGACGACAAATAACTCACAATAGAAACTTTTACTCCAAAGATAATTAAAAATTTCACAATAAAAACTTTTACTTTCCAAATATTCGCGATACCAATTTGTGGGAAGTGGGAATTAAGATTTCCTCTTAAAACAACTTATTCCCTTAACATTGCAATAGGGGTGCTAATGATTATTTTTATTATGATATCCGTAAGGCTGTATGGATGTTTTTTTTTTTAATTCGGGGAAAAATCATCAGAGACACTGGCCTCCAAAAATACGAGAATTTAACACGCTAAAACGAACTCTAAACATAAAACATTAATCTCTGCGGAACCATCGCAAGAATATTTAGTCACAGTGGAGAGGAAGCTATAAATCTCAGCTGTTTTTTTAAAATTCTTCCACGACTTTCATCTTGCCGGCGAAGTTGTAAAAGAACCTACTTCACGAGCTCACATACGTACTTCCCACACAGAAAAATTTCCATGTAAAATCGTCGAAAACCAGTTTAACTTAACATTTTTCGGTAGTGATTTTGCTTCATAGGTGTTTCATGTTAAATCAACATGATTAACAATAATCTTGAAAGAAAATTTTTCCTTTTGAATTAACTATATTTCATGTTGATTTAATATTCCAGTACAGTTAAATCAAAATGAAGTTGGTACTGAAATAATACGAAAAATCATATTGAATCAAAGTAATTTCGAGTTGAAACAACGTGAATTTGATATTGGAACAACACGAAGAATCATGTTGAATCAAAGTTATTTCAAGTTGAAACAACGTGAATTTGATATTGGAACAACACGAAGAATCATGTTGAATTAAAGTTATATCAAGCTGAAACAACATGACTTTAATGTAGCTTTTTTATTAATTATTTTACTTACGTGATAGTCATCCGAAAACTTTTCGTTGTAGCTGACTGCCCCAGCCAAGATTTGAACTCGTGCCACCTGCATGATAGTCCACGCGTTAACCACTGCAGCCAACACAGCTTCAAACTTTTCTTTACTTATACACTAAATAAATACCATCGTATGTTAAATGCATTTCATTTTAATTCAACATGATTTAAATGATTATTTAACATAAAACTTATTTGAAATTAAAGTTATAGTCATGTCGATTGAAAATGAAACTTAACGTTTATAACAAAATTGTTTTAACGGTGATTTAAGGTTAGATTAATTATTTTCCGTTTAAAATTAATATGAAACAATGGTAATTTTAAACCAGCAGCAGTAAATATTCGCTGGTAATTCGTTCTTTGTCGTGTACATAGACGACACATGTAAGAATAAACAACAACAAGCCACTCAACTAAGCAGGAGAGTGAATTGTAGCAATGAACAAAGCAAGTAAACACTAACACACTCAAATGACAAATTATTTCTTGTAAATTTAATATGATTTGCAATCAAAATTGTGGCATGTGGATTTTACATTCCTTTTTTCTGTGTGCTGTTGTCAAATGAGGCTAACATCAGTTGAACTATGTTGCCTGAACATACTTTACTTCCTACCAGCTGATCTAATCTTGTCCTTTCTGAACTAAATCGGGAACAAACAAAGAACACATGTTCGGGATCTTCCACACTTTCAATACAGTGCGGACAAAACAGAGAACAGTCGTGTCCGAAGCTATGTAAATACGATCTAACACAACCATGTCCACTCAGGATCTGAGTCAGGTAAAAATTCAAGTGGGTATGTATCCTAGTCCACCATACGTTAATATTGGGTATCAATATATGGGTCCATCTACCCTTGCTAGACTTTGATCATCGCTTCTGCCATTCCGCAATGCTATTCCTCCTGGTACCACTGTCATTATCAAATGATCCACTCTCGCCAATATATCAATCGGCATTATAGCGGTAATGACAAATGCCCCTTCGTCGGACACTGTCCTGTGCGCAGAGCATAACCGAAGCGCCGTAAACCTGTAAACAGAACAGCTTTTCTCACTATAGATCTTAAGTCTACTTGATTCGCCCTATATCTTGCCTGCATAAAGAATCATATTCTTTACAACCACCGCAAGTACCTTTCTTCGTAGGTACTTAAGAGAACCTCTTGTATTTGGCATTATTCGACATAGCGCTGTACTTCTATTAACAGCTTTAGCTTTTACGTAGTTTGTCGAGATGATGTTTAACAGATAAGCGATTATCTATCGTTACGCCCAGATATTTAAGAGAATCTTTCGCCATGAATTCATAGTTTACAATTTATATTGATGTATTCCAGAAACTTACGGCCCCTATTATGATTCACAACTAAATTGACAGTTGAGTCGAAGTTGTCAAATTCTTATTAGGGATTACAACTTTTATCAACATGAGACAACAGCTTTTTATCAGTTATGTTTTGGTTTTAATTTCGACTGTTGTGCTACTTTTGTTTCATTATTCCAGACGCCAACCTATCCCATTTATCAACCAATATTGTTGCCATACTCATAAAACATGAAATTTCAAGAAGAAATAGTAAGGCCGAAAACTAAAAATATTTTTAAAATATTTTGTAATGGCTACTATGGTTTAAAAAACATAGCGTAGATAATAACCTTTTTTTTCGAGCATTATTTCGAAGACAACTGAAATTGATTGTGAATCATAATACAAAAAAAAATCGTTGAGCTTGGTCGTAACATTGATAACGCAACTTAGTTGAGTGGTGAATCATAATAGGGGCCTACGACTCTTTATTAATACAGCTTCTGTCTTATGTTTAGCTAATAAAATACTCATTGAACTAAGCAATGATTTAACTACATGGATGCTACTCTCTGATACTAATACAATGTCATTTGCTAATCGCACAATTGTTGCCCTTTCTGGAAGTTCGAGCTTTAAGATACCATCATATATAGCGTCCCACAACAGGATCCCAAGCGCGAATCATTGGGGGACTCCTCCTGTTACGCTATATTCTCTTATTCCTTTATCAGTTTCATAGATAAAGACTCTCGAAAAATTTGTTGGATAATCGCCCCTAGATAAAAGCTTGGATATTGAGTTGCGTTAATGAATTCACAATATTCTCCCATTTAGCTGTATTAAATGCGTTCTGATATCCAAAGTTACCACGACACAGTAGTCATTGCTGCCATTATTTCACCTTTTATCTTCAATAACTTCTTTTGCAGTATCTACTACTAACTTTCTAAAATCATACTGGGTCTCAGACAGACCGACCTCCTGCGGCATCAATATGTTCGTCTAGTCTGTGGTAGATAATGTTCTCTAGAAGTTTCCCATAAGTATCTATCATTCATAACGGTCGATACGACGACGGGTCTGCTAATGGTTTCTTATCTTTGGAGAAAAGCAAAAGTCTTTGTTTTTTTCCAAATTGAGGGGAACGATCCGTGGTGTAAGCATGACTTTATCAGCTGCAGTAATTTATCGGCACAACATTTCACAACCTCCTTTAGAATAAGGTTAGGGATAACGCACAACCCAGTGCCGATACACGCATTTTTTTTTTGGTAGCCTCGTATCAGAATCATTCATTAGGAAATTTTAATTTTTCTTTGCGATCGACTTCTTATTCAACGTCCGTTTCAAGTGATAAAAGCCTTTCTAGATGTGGTCAAATATCTAATCTTGAAGGTGCCATCGCAATGCGCATTGCATTCCGTTAAAAAAAAAAACTACTCTTTTTAAAAGTATATACGACTCGTACTAAATAGTATTGAGTACCAAAATGAAAACTACATAAAAGCAAAAATTGTCTGCTCTAGTGCACTGCATGCAGTAGTTTGTTAAATATGTATTGCATTTGCCAATAGGGGTACATGGCACAAATGCAAAGAGCTTCAGTATTTATGGAAATATTATTAAAATTATGTATAAAATGAGGTGCATAACTAAAATGGTGGCTATATACAACCTAAAAGTAGGCAATAATTGTTAAGACAGTGAAACTGCATTAAAACAAAAGGGTTCAACAAAACTTCATTCAAATTTCTCTTTTTATCGTGAGGGGGGGGGGGGGGGGGAGGGGTTGAATATTTGAAAATTAAATATTTTAAGAGGCTCTTATAGTTTGGTTTACTGTTTATGCCAATTTATTTTCCATAGAATTATTTTAGCACTTTGTGATGGCACGCACATTCTTTCTTTCTTCGAACTCGTTCGGCCGGCCATGTTTTATTCAGAACAGAAAAAGTTTATTCCAATAGATTCATAAATAATTATGCAAATGTAATTAAATATGTAATACAATTCTAAGAGTAAGAAATTTGTGTAACATTTGTTTAACCAAAATATACATCCCCTAGTGGATGGACATCAGGACTACTACTTACTTGAATTTTAAATCCTTCTACATTATAGAATGTTGAAAAGGAACAAAGTTAGCGTTATTAATGAGTTAAGGGTTATTTTAAGCGAAGGCACAAAAGAGGATACAATACAACACATACAACTAAACTATTATACACAAGAAGAGAGAGGAAGGGAAAATGGCTTAAATTTTGCGAGTGTTAGGGAGTCAATTAGTATTGGGGTGTGTGATTTATAATTTAAAGACAAATGCATAGACAAAATGCACAAAAACTCAAACCGATTGCTCTTAGATTACAAGGAAATTTTAGCAAACATTTTTAAGCAATCAGTTTGTTAATTATCTAAATTGCTAGATTTTAAATTATAAAAGAAAATTGTATCACATAGAAAACACATGTATGGCACTAAAACGTATTTTTACAAAAATATATTTCTATTGTAAATATAATGATTACACTGTGCAACACAATAAAACATGGTTTTAACGACTGATTCTGGAAGAGGGAGGGCTCCCAAAAACTATACACAGAAAAAACTAAATTTCATTTTCTGTAAAGGAATTCAATGAAATACAGGCGCGGATACAAGGGGGGGGTGGGATATTTCCCTCCCCCCCCAAACGAGTAAATTTCGATAGTTTCTTAAAGAAGTTTGGAAAAATAGTACGTTTTACTTAGAAGTTCCCTCCCTCCGCCCCACCGCGCCTGATAAAATAGTAAATATTTTGTCTAGGAACGGACTTACAAACAAATTTGTACTGACACAAAGCAGCGATCAAGTCTCTATCGGATATTTATACAACATCTATAGCTACTCTGGGTTCCATAGCTAGCAATGTGCCCGAAAATATTCGAAACACGAATACACATTAGGTATACAGATCAAATTGTTTGCATGCCGCTGAAATGCTGCTGATGAATAGCGACGTCAACGTTACAGCAACACGACAGCAAAATATTGTCACTTGTCTACTCTCTGTCGACAACAATTGACTAATATTAACATGCTCAGCTAATTTTGTGAGCCTCAGAAAATTGTAAAATACTGTCTGTATTAGTCAATTGTTGTCGACAACGAAGAGACAAGTGACAATTTTTTGCTGGTGTGTTGATGTGATGTCGACGACGCCATTCATAATAGGGGGGGGGACTAATTCAGCAGAATCTATTTGAGATCGGTTAGACTAGGTCGTCTAACGAGGTCACCTGCTCGATATCGAGGTTAATATGGCCCCAAAAAGGATTGTAGTAGATCAGCAATCTTAGAGAGCACACTTGTGTCGGTAATTACAGTGTATGAAGTTTTGATTACTTCTGAAATCATATTCAATCTTGCCTTTTTAATGAAGCCAATTTTATGGATATTATTATTTTTTAATTGCTTAACAAAGGATGTATAGTACCGATTAACGGTCAACCAACGCCCTGTAAATTTTCTTATGATATATTTTCAATACAAGTTGGTTAAGAAAAAAAGGAAAACTGAGTATGTGGAAATAAACGCGTTTAATAATACTTCATCTTAAGACGGTTAAAATCTGAGGAATACATACATACATACATACATACATACATACATACATACATACATACATACATACATACATACATACATACATACATACATACATACATACATACATACATACATACATACATACATACATACATACATACATACATACATACATACATACATACATACATACATACATACATACATACATACATACATACATACATACATACATACATACATACATACATACATGTATACATACATACATACATACATACATACATACATACATACATACATACATACATACATACATACATACATACATACATACATACATACATACATACATACATACATACATACATACATACATACATACATACATACATACATACATACATACATACATACATACATACATACATACATACATACATACATACATACATACATACATACATACATACATACATACATACATACATACATACATACATACATACATACATACATACATACATACATACATACATACATACATACATACATACATACATACATACATACATACATACATACATACATACATACATACATACATACATACATACATACATACATACATACATACATACATACATACATACATACATACATACATACATACATACATACATACATACATACATACATACATACATACATACATACATACATACATACATACATACATACATACATACATACATACATACATACATACATACATACATACATACATACATACATACATACATACATACATACATACATACATACATACATACATACATACATACATACATACATACATACATACATACATACATACATACATACATACATACATACATACATACATACATACATACATACATACATACATACATACATACATACATACATACATACATACATACATACATACATACATACATACATACATACATACATACATACATACATACATACATACATACATACATACATACATGCATACATACATGCATACATACATACATACATACATACATACATACATACATACATACATACATACATACATACATACATACATACATACATACATACATACATACATACATACATACATACATACATACATACATACATACATACATACATACATACATACATACATACATACATACATACATACATACATACATACATACATACATACATACATACATACATACATACATACATACATACATACATACATACATACATACATACATACATACATACATACATACATACATACATACATACATACATACATACATACATACATACATACATACATACATACATACATACATACATACATACATACATACATACATACATACATACATACATACATACATACATACATACATACATACATACATACATACATACATACATACATACATACATACATGTATACATACATACATACATACATACATACATACATACATACATACATACATACATACATACATACATACATACATACATACATACATACATACATACATACATACATACATACATACATACATACATACATACATACATACATACATACATACATACATACATACATACACAACAGAGGAAGGTTGCTATTCAAATCACATGTGTTATTGGTTGGTGGATACACAAACTCAAATACAAATTTATATCTGGCCAACGCAATTTCTGGCGTTTCAAGATTTTATGAAAGGAAATTATTGTGTTAGGATGTTCCGTGAATGTTAATTGAATTAAAAAAGAGTTATTTAAATTTTGTATTGCTAACAGTTGGTGATATAATGTTTGTATACACTCTAAAACACTTTTGTTGAAAATTATCGGTAAAGTGTTGCCGACTATTATCGACCTAAAAATACACACGCATTATTTTTGAACAAAATGTTTTTACTAAAAAAAGCGATTGGCTGCGTGCAGGTTTGAACAACGACCTCCTGACTGATAGTCTGACGTATCTACCATTCCGCCATAGCCGTATTATACTTTATGTTAAATTTTTTCCACTTGGACTAAATATGTTTAATTTGAAAGCTTTTTTTCTTTAATAAAATAACTACAAAATCGATGTAATTCTAGACAAGGAGAAATTTTCAACACAAATTTAGACAATATATGATCGTAAATTTGAAGTAATGTTTTAGAGTGTAGGTAGATGTTTGAAAGCCCTCTCCAAAATATATCTATTGAAAGTACATGCAAATGAACAGCTGATCATTTGAGATTCGTTTTCTGTTTGATTTCGATTTTGTCGATTTTTTCCGTTTTATAGTTTTCTCCCGTTTTAGAGATATTTTCCCCGTTTTAGCGACTAATTCCCGTTTTGGAGATTTCATTTATTCAAAGATTTTTCATATTTTCTTTCCAAAAAATAAACAATATTTTTTTTATGAATATAAGGAAATCAAATGATTTTGTTGCAAAGATGCATAGACGAGGGTCCGACCGAAGAATGTTCGGTCGGCTTATTATATTGGATAATATTTTTTTTGGCGAGTTTTGACAATAAAAAAATTGCACTGCAAAAAAATGCATTCATCTCTTTAAGTTGGAGCACCCTTAAACATAAAATCGCATATACGTTAGCAATATACGTATGGTGATGGTCAATTTTCTTAACAAATCTTATTATATAAGCCAATATGCAATCACTATCATGAATGCATTATATTTATGCATGTACTTCTTGCTCATTATAATTGCAAGAACAACAGCAAAAACAATCATATACACGCATACACACATTTATATACATATTTAAGTACTTGTATATATACATACTTACATACCTACATATACTAACCCTATAAGGCTTGCCTGTTCTGTAAATCGAGTCGATTTAAAAACGCTCGATTTAGAGAAATTAAATCTACTAATAGCAAATGTTTTCTGACTTTTTAAAGTAAAAAGGCTTAAGCAGTATGTGTGCTCGTTTGAAATTGTAGAGTAATGCGCTTGGATATATTTGTTGGTATACTGGGCGTTAGCAGTTTCGATTAACAACTCCCAAACGGGCTAAAAAGAACCAAGTAGTTCTAGGGTTAAAAAGGTAAATAAGTGTACGTATACCACATACCACATGGATAGTAGATGCCTTGCTCGCAACCTTATATTAACATATAATGCACATTCATATAATTGCATATGTTCAGGCTATTATTGCATTTATGTAAATAAGTATGTATACATCTATATACATATATGTATATATATACTTTGGATAAACTTGATTTCCTATTACCATTTTAATATAATGCTTTTGCTTAAGTATACAAACATGTCATGATGTTGTGCGAAAACCAATATTTGTCTCATTTCAGTTATGATTTCAATATGAGTATATAGTGAGTGGTATTCAACAATATCGCCAATCCGCCATATCTTCCTTCCTCACAATACCACAACTTCTCTAGCCAAGTTGTAATATTCTTTTTGAAATATTTATTTCCATTTTCATATTCGTCATTATTAGATTTGTACACCTTTTCATGCTTAAAATAGTTACTGTTGATTAACATATCAATTGTGTACATAAGCAGCTAATATGCATATTATGTACATTAAGGTGGAGTGAAAATGGCAAACAAAAATTTTTCATTTTTTTAAATCTTCTGTATTGTTAGTCGATGACCTTAGAAAAGCTTAATTCGTGCCGAATATCAAAGATCTTCGACTTTATTTAGAGGTGGCGCACGAGGGTCAAGTTTGTACAAAATTTCCTATTCCAAAATTTAGTTTGGTTCCGGAAAAAATGTTTTTTTTTCTTATTTCTGATTATTTATATACTCAAGCAATAGAAAGGCGCATTAATTTGTTGTTAATATTTACGTAACGCCATTTTCGACGTATTTAACTTTCACTAGCTTCTTAACAAAGCTTTAGTATAAACTCTCAGATCTGTAACAAGTTTGAAACCCCCAAGTACGTTGCGTAATATGTGAACAATCCCAGATCTCTTAACTGAGACTTCAATATCTGTCTGTGGACCAGAATCAAAATATTCTTACGTTAAAAAAACGGCTTAATTCAAAACTTCAACTCCTCTGCTCCACCTCAAGAATTTAACCGAGGCACAGTGTGTCGAATGTGCAATCTAGAAAGACAAAAAGTGTTATATCTCGTGAGAAAAAGTAAGCTACGTGCTTGAAATTTGGCATACATAATAAATGGCTTAGGAACTATAAAACTGAAAGACAAAAAAAAATTGGGTTAATGTGTTCATGAATTTTTTTTCAATTAAGTTTCTGTTGCAATTCTTCTTCGGTGTTTCGCGAAGATTGCATATACAAGGATATATATGGAACATCGTTTTTGTAAAGCAAAGCCATACTGGTCATATTAAAACATAAAATTGAAAATTGGAAAGTGGCAACACTTTTTGAATTTTTTTCCGAGAGTGGCACATTCGGGCAAGATTTTTTTTTTTGCAAATTTAAAGAGAACACTGTTCTTTTTGGCATATAGTTAGGTTCTTGGCCAGAACAAGGTGGCATTTATTACTTCTATTCCAACGAATTTTTATGAAATTGTTATACACTTACGATTTGTGGGATCTTTTTAAAGCACATTCTTTCCAACACATTTCATTCTCACTGCTCAATCAGAGAACAAATAGCCTTTCAAATTCTGAAGACCTTTTTCAAATCCGTCCAGTTTATGGCCGCTGCAACGTAGCTATAATAATTTGCTTTCGAATTGTGTTTCTCAAGAGTTTTAAATGTCAACTTTTAGCGATAATTGAGATCTAACGGTACATTTTCATTTTGTTTTGATTTCAGTTTTCTTACACCTAATTTGTTACGTGTAAAATAGCAAAAAATCAGAACGATACGGAAACATTTATTTTCTACCATTTGTTTTTTTATATTGGCCATAGGTAACACAGTGCGAGGGAGCTAAATGAATTTTTCAGTCTGTCTGAGACTATAGAGCATCGATTCATAATACAGGAAAATTCAAATTAAAGAAAAAAGTTTTTTTGCTCCACCCTAATGTACATATGAGAGATAAAAAACTTAATAAAAAGTAAACTATTGTGATTACAAACTCTGTTTTTTTAGGATAGTATAGTTAATTCAGATTTTATTAATCATGCTACCCAGAAAAAAATCGTGTTTATAATCACAATAGTATGCTTTTTAACTTTTTTGTTTCTTATTTAGAAATAGAGCGGCAACGCTAATATATTTCAAAATATGAATATTTTCATATCACAAGCATGAACATTATTTATAAAACAATGACAAATAATTCACAATAGAAACGTTTACTCCCAAGATAGTTCACAATAGAAACTTACTCCAAAAATATTAGCGATAGCGGCTTATTGGGAATGAGATATGTAGTTAGAAGCCACTGTCATAGTCATACAAAAAATTGAGCGTAGAGCCGGGGGAAGAATACCTCCCATACTATTTTATTTTTTATTTTAAATATTACTTTGTATGGTTTTTACTCTTTCACACGGTCCACAAATATACTAATACACTTCTCCAGAAATTAGCGGCGAAAAAAAATGTTTGTTTTTTTTTTGTTTTCAAAAATTCTTAAAAAATTAAAACGGCAAAAACTAAAAATGTTTACCATTAATCAGAAAGCTCGGAATACTAGGAATAAAATAAGCCCTAAATTATGAAAATCAATGGACCAATGTTGATTTTTTTTTTACAATTAAGTGAAAACTCAGCACTCAATCGTTGAAATAAAACGCAATTTTTGGTAAGAAATTATATTTTTTCCAAATTTCATATGGCATCCCTGCTTACCTCAATATATTGCATAAAAAGCATGGTTTTGAAATAAAAATTAAAGTAAATAGAAAATACAAAACTTGTTGGTTGATCGACCACGTGTGTTTTTATTTTATTTTGTGTCTAACAAACAAATCTATACAACAATAATCACTGATTGCCGTCACCTTCTTTTTCCCCCTGTTAAACACATTTTATTTATTTTTTCTTTTTTTCTCTCTTTTATAAACAAAAAATTAACTACACACACACATACACGCATGCAATCCTATAAAAAATCTGTTTGCCGGTAATAGCATAAGTTTTTGTTTGTTTTGCTTTTATGTACCTTTTGTATGTACCCTGCAGCTAAATGTACAACTAGTTACGTTTTGTTACATAAAACAAAATTTTAGCTCCAAATATAATAAGTAGAAAGTGGCTCAGTGGATAGAGTACATGCCTTGAAATATGAGAACTGTGTGTTCATACCCCGGTTGAGCCAAATGTTTTTTAATATTTAAAAAAAACTATAGATAAAGAAACTAGTAAGCGCACTAGTCTATAACAACTAGTATTTCAACTAGCATATAACTATGTACAAATGAACTAGTTGGGCTCCTATGACAACCTAATGTTAAAATCGATAGTTCGATATATGGAAAAAGGACAGTTAGGCAACTAGTCTGAATAAAATAGCAACTAGTATATATCTGACCACATACTAGTCATTTTGCCTGCAGGGTACATATATATGTATGCAAGTATGCGTGTTTATAAAAATATATTTTATGATGCTCTTTTTCTTATCTAACCAAAATAAATAAATATTTTCTTATGAAAACTTTATTTTCTTAATAAAAATGTAAAAACCTATTTATTTGGCGGACCATCCCTAGAACTTTTCAATCTCATCGACACTAGTTTTTTTTGTCGTTAACAATGTTAGGTTAGGTTGAACAGGCTGCCAGTTTCTAATAAACGTTCCACTTGGGTCCTTTGGCCCCTTTGTGATGCATGAAATGGATACGAAGAGATTTACGAAAATTCCCTGCTTATCCCAGAAGCTGATTCTGCGTTAAAGCAACTTGAGTGTCGAATAAATGAATTTATTCCCATTCTCCAACGTCTGCAAGTTCGAGAAGTGACGAGTTTCCCAAGTTTGATGACCTACATATTTCATAGACAGAGCTGGACATTGGAAGTGGATCTGTTTGGCGGATTCTTCTTACTCCTCATTCTGACAACTTTTGGAGAAATCACTATAATTAGGATTTAATATCCTAGCATGAGCGCCGATAAGACAGTTGCCCCGTTATGACCGCTACAAGTATGCGCAGCTGTTGATGAGGAAGCCCCAGTATGGTTGCAGGTTCTGGAAATCTCACATGTGATTTCTTTTGTCCATCTGGTTTGTGCTTCCCTAAATAGTTGTTGCTGAATTTGTATTTTGCAGCTTTTAATGCGACCCCTACTAACAAGTCAATGTCCCTGTCTGGCAAGGGGGCACCAGCCTTAACTAGCTCATCCACAATAATTTAGCTTTGTAAGTATGGAATAAAGAGGTCCCACCTACTCCAATACCCGACAGTAGTCGGTTTTTGAAACTGCTGAACTATTTTACAAGGCTTATTTTTCTGTTGAACTTATATCATGGGCCAGCAGCAAGGGACTAAGTTCAATCTAGAGAAAACTGAGCTAGTCCTCTTTACCAGGAAATATAAAATAGACAGCTTTGTGCTGCCTAGGATTGGAGGGATGGATTTAGGGCTAGCGGATGAGGCTGAAAACTTGGGTGTTCCTGGATAGCAAGTTTTCATGGGAAAGGAACACTCAGGAAAGACTGAAGAAAGGCCTTAATGATTACTACGCATGCAGGAACTTCATTGACAGGAACTGGGGTCTGTGATCGAAGGTGGTAAACTGGATTTACACACATCTGTTGTCAGGCCGGTTGTGTGGTATGGTGGGAGGCATTGAGGAAGGAGAGTCATAGGAGATTACTTGCTAAGTTGCAGAGGTGAGCATAGAGGAGCACACCTCATGTTGCCTTGGACGTCATTCTTCACCTGCTTCCCATAGTGGATTTTGTGGCGAGAACGGCAGCAAGGAGTCTCATTAGACTGTTAGAGGCAGGTGTGTTGAGGCCAGGATTAACAGGTCACACAGTAATCGCAAACGAAACTCCCGGGCTCACGGACTCTAATGTCGTTGAAATTTATTTTAGTTGGACACCCTCATTGGTAATACCAGATAAGGACTTTTGGGTTCAATCTGATAGGCTCTACGAGGGTTGCCCGGTCTTTAAGGACACGGGCGCTGGTGTCTATATTTTTTTGGGGATGGACATTCGTAGGTCTTTCAGACTACCGAACGAATGTAGAGTTTTCAGGCTGAGATCCTGGCTGAAGGCGAGGAGGTATTCATCTACGAAACTAACTAATGACAGTAGGAGCGCCCTCAACTTGCTTATGGACAAATATAGTGTCCGAAAGTGTTGGGTTCCTGGCCACTGCAATGTTGAGGGAAATGAAACTGCCGATGAGCTGGCAAGAATAAGGTCGGCGTTAGATAAGGAAATGTGTGACAGATCGGTTAAACAGGGCCAACCGTTCATGGGGGAGTAGGGAGGATTGTAGTCTTGAGGGCCATATGGCCAAAACTTGACTTAGGTAGATCCGAACTACTACTGCACAGAAAAAAATAAGTTTCGTTTTTGATAACAAAAATCCCGGTATTCAATAATTTTTTTTCAAATTTCCTGTGATAAAGAATTCCCCTATATTGATAACAAAATTATTTCAAAATAAAAATATATATATAAATTAAAAAAATTTTGACATGGCTGGAATACGAACCCGGGCTTTCCGGACGTAAAGCATACACTCTTTAGCTGAGCCATATCCCATTTATTTTTTTATGGGATACAACTTGTTTTAAGTACTTATGTATAAAAAGAAAAGAAATAACCGGCATGGAAAAGAAATACTTACAACGAAATATTTTATTATGTTAAAGATAAATGTTATTGAAATTCATATTTTTTTTTAATAACATGGTTTTATTGAATATAATTCTTGTCTATTTTTTTCTGTGTGGGTATGAATAGGAAGGATATAGGTAGGGGTCTTAATAGGCGCATTGACTGGTCACTGCTCGGTCAAAGCGAGGACCAGCATTTGGGAAATTGGCACTCCAGATGTGGATGTGCGAGGATGAAGATGAACCGGAAATTGTAGAGCATATTATCTGCCATTGCCCGATGTTGCAACGTCACAGGCTTAGCTGGCTGAGCAGGCGTTTTCATGAGAGCATTAGTGATATCGCGAAGTGCAAACTGGAAGATATCATGGGGTTCATTATGGGAATAAGGTGGCTTAATGACTGATAGTAGGGTGTTTCTGGGTACAAAGGCGGTTATTTTCATAGCGGGTATATATATAAAAGGGAATCACAATTGGGTCTCCGAGTGGATGTGTTGTATACACTACCTACCTAACCTAACCTACATCATGATGCTTCGATACTACTTGACTGCAAGCTGTCGTGCATTGGTAGTGTGCTGTAAGCAATAAAGAATTCTGATGAGAATACCGTTCTTATTCTCGAAACATTATTATGTAAGTTCAACTTTCCGTGCAGTAAAATTTTTCTTTAACTTTTCAGTTGCTAAATGCTTTACAATTTCTCTCCAAATAAAAAATAATTTAATTAAAAAAGAACTCAAGCCAAAAACAATTAAATTTCTTTGGATTAAACCCGCACAGTTCTACTAAAAACTAATAATAAAATTGTTATTATTATTTTTTTAAGGAGGTGGTCGTGATTTACAAACAGCCGTTACTTACGCCAAAAATAGTGGCGTTCAAAAACAACCGCACAGCAATAACAACTCTTTACTCTTAACAAATCAACCAGGAGCAGTAGCTGGAACTAGAATAAACAACAATATGCCGAAAAAGACAACAACCTCATCCTCTGGTAAGCTTAGCAATAATTACCGACTCTTTCCTTTCATCAGACTAACTAATTTTTCATAACTATTATTTATTTACTAACTCTAAAAACTGCTACTAACTTTATAAAAATATAAAATGACTTAACGAAACAACAATCTTTAAAATAATACAAATCACAGTTGGAATGTCAGCAGCTTATCCCAGTAGTTCAAATGCTACCCGCGCCGCTGCAACAGCGGCTGGTTTTGCACAACTTGGTATGACACCCTTCAATACAAGTCAACTAATGGGTATGGCGGCTTTAGCAGCCGCTGGTGGCCTTCCGCCGGCATTTAATACCACTAGCAGTAGCTCAGCTAATGCAGCAACAACGGCCAACTCTTTCATAAGTGCTGGTCTTGGAGCTAATCTAGGCGGTGGTATAGCAAATCTAACGGCTAATAATACATCAAGCGCAAATAATGCAATTCAAGCCTCATCGTATTATCAAGCTAGTTCAAATTTTAATATGGCAGCGTCTTTATTGGCGCAGAGTAAGTCGACTAATGTTGGTAACAACCAAAGTTTTTTTTTGTTCTCTATTAAATCTTAAAATATTTTAAGATCCAACCTAAGTGTCTGTTGAATAATGTGTTTTTACCTCTACAAATATAAAATAAGTATAAAAAATGTTTGATTTTGACGTAAAAAGAAAACAAAAATTTACACACATACATACAAACTCTTACATACATAATCTGTTTTATAATTTCTTTGCAAATAGTTTGCTTAATTCAAGGCAGATCTAACTAGATAAACTTATGAAAACAGTTAATTGATCATCAGCTGATTGCACCTCATCTGTCAAACTCCCATAAAAAAACAAGAAATTTTAATGTATATTGTTGTAATAACTAATAATGCCTCCTTGTTAGATGCGCCTTGACTTTATTATTAATATTAATTTTTGGTTACGTACATATGTGTTTAGTATTATATCTTTGATTTGAAACAATTTTCTTCTTTTAAACCAATTTCCACCAACATCTACATTTCACTTTACTCTGTTCAAACCCATAATTTACATACATACGTATACGTACTTCAGATTTCATTACATATTTATCTTCGTATGTATAGAAAATCAATAGGTTCAAGTTCGTATGATTCCATTATTCCTTTAATTCATAAGATTATTTGCTTTTGATTACACCATTCATCCTTTCAATTTTTCGTTTTTTTGTTTCCTCTTTTTTTTCTCTCTATATTTATTTCCAAAAACTTGACTCTTAACTTAAAAGTGAGCATGGGCTTGGGCTATGATTCACAGCCGTCTTCCACCAATTCTGCCAACAGCGGCTTATCTACACAGTCCAAAATCAATTCAATGGTATTGCAAAAAATTCAGGCTTTGGTCGCAGCAAATCCACAATTTTTAACTAGTGGCATACCAAATCAATTGTTATCGCAATTGTTAATGCAGCCAATGAAGGTAAGTTAGAATAGTATTTATATGATCTTTAATATATGTATGTAATACTCATAACAATATATTTCGTCTCAGCTCTTTCATAAGCGTGCTATTTCGGTCTCAATTTATCTTCTCTTCCATGTATGGGCTGGGCGACCTCGTTTTCGGTTGTCTTGTGGGTTCCATTCTTCGGCATTGTACTATGGCCGATTTTCCAAATTTTGCTGCAAAAAGTATTTTTTTCAACTTTAGATTTAAAAATTTTTTGTTATAGGGCTCAATTCTCAATATATTGGAAAGAAAAAATTTAAAACATATATGACAGTTGGTAACCTTGTTTATGTACACAAAGCTGCCAATATTCACCTTTTTTATAACACGTATTATCAGCTGTGATGCAACAAATTTTTTACGTGATATAACAATTAGGTGTAGAAAAATAAAATAGATTCATATCGAATATAAAATATTTGTTGGGTTTTGTATAAGTTTTTTAGCCTACTACACTTATTTTATTCTATTGTGATATTAAAAAATATTATCGTTTGTAAATTCTCAAATGGTTTTTGAAAGTCTGTGCATAAAATAAGAGGTTTGTAACTGTTCAAAATTGTGGTTGAAGTCTACTGACGATTTGGTAAAAGCGCCAATGAAATGCATATAGACAATTGCTTAGTAACCATCAACAAATAAATTTCATTTAAGATATAATTATGACAATATGTCAAATAATAAATTTCTCAAAGACAAATTTTTTACAAAATTAAAACATTGTTTTTCAAAAACTATTTTTTATTAACAACATTAAATTAAAAATTTTTAAAAACCCCGAAGAAAATAGATGATAACTTCAAAATAGATGATAACTTTAAATGGATTCAAACATAGGCTAGAAGATTTTGGATCAAGTCACCTTTCTTCAAACAAAATTTACTAAATTAACATTGATCTCGCCGTTTGGGAGCTACGGTGTCAAAGACACACAGATTCAACAGGATACATCTAGAAAAGATGTGATATCTTTCAAACGGCTGGACTGATTTTTTTCAAACATAGCTAAGAACACTCTCGATCAAGTCACCTTTCAGACAGAAAAAAAAACTAAATCAAAATCGGTGCAGCCGTTTGGGCTGTACGATGACTTGCACAGACGCACAGATACACAGACACACACTACAAACTTATAACACCCCTTTGTTTTTATAAAGAGAAGTAACACAATCTGGCAATTGATGCCTACCAGTTAATTCATTAATGTGTTACCTTCTTTGGGAAAGGAATACCGTAGAGAGAACAGGTGGTGAAGTGGGAGAGAGATAGAAAGCTTAATTCATTTACAACCCTGCTATTTGCGAGTTTTTTGTAGAGCAGTGTTGCAAGTCCCTCTGGTGTCAAGTAGAGGCATTGAATTGTTTAAGCCGTGCAGCCATTTTATTCGTTTTTTTTACTTCGCCGACTGTTCTGCTATAATACCGACGAAGAAGGCTGCTGTGAAGTGCATTAGGATATGTTAGTGTTTTTTGGTCGAGGTGTGTATTTTTAACTGTTGTAAAACATATTTGATATATGTTTGTGTTTGGTACTTATTTTGATGTTTTTAATGGATCATGTTTTTTGTGATATTGTGAAAAGTTTTAATCATTTTATGTAGGTTTACCTACTTCCATGAACTCTAAAGGGGATTCCTAATTGTAGTTATTCTAGGGAAACTCAAGTGTTATGTCGTGTTAAAATATTTTGCAAACATTTAAGGTGGAAAACTCTAAAATTATCCACTTTTGCACATAGTAGTTAGAGAGACTTGGCATGTGAAATCTTGTAATTCTTACGTTTAAAGTATAAGTAAGATGTTCTC
Source organism: Panzeria rudis (assembly GCA_956483635.1). Taxonomy (NCBI): domain Eukaryota; kingdom Metazoa; phylum Arthropoda; class Insecta; order Diptera; family Tachinidae; genus Panzeria; species Panzeria rudis. Next base: position 98,568,062 of record OY101451.1, read on the forward strand.
AGCGTTTTTATGTAAAACACTACGAGGAACATTTTTGTGAAACATTTTAACCCCCTAACTCTAATAAAAAGGGGCAAACGCTCCCCTTCAGGAACAATATAGTAGGCTAAAATGTTAGAATAGAATAGGGGAAAGATCTGGTTCAAAGACCGGCACTGCGACACCTAGTGGATCTTTTGTGCCATACACAAAATTAACCCTTAAACACACTTTGACTATGTGCAAATCCCGCGTATAGGTGCGCCACTGCAAAAAGGGATGTGAACAACCCACTTTTTTTTTAATTCTATATTGTGACAGTGAAAGTCAGCATACCAAGTTTGGTGACGCCACCTTGTCGAGAAATATTTTTTGACGCAATTTTGCAATTTCCGTCCATAATGCATTTATTGTCTGTAATATTTTTCTGCGGCCCCTTAAGTCTGTAACCAATCCATTTACATTTTCGCCTTTTCATTTCTATTGATACTGGCTGCTTATTGGATTGCTCCCAAAGTCTGCTGCAAGATATTACTCTTGGCCAAAATATTCGTATTATTAAAGCACTGATTTACAAACATCTGGATTCTCTGTATATCTCGTACGTCAGCATTCCAAGTTTCACAACCGTAAAAAATAGTAAATTTCATATTTCCATTGAAGATATTTTTAACTCCTCAATCGACCAAAAGTTGGCCGGGAGTTCTGAATGCCGTTGTCAATAGGCCTGATTACGGTTCTCGACAAACTGTCGAGTCGAGTCGACTCGAGAACCGTAGTCAAGCCCAATATTTTCAGCTAAGCATCCGTTTTTGAATATTATGCTTCCAAGATAACAAAACTTACTCACATCTTCTGTTTGTTTGTTATTTATTGTGACTTTTTTTTCGTTTTCGAAATATTTATTTTTAATCCTGATGCTGATTTACTGACAGATTTGAGAAGCAATGTGCTAAAAGATAGACATCACCGATACGATCAAGGTCGCTTAAGCGACTTTGAAATCCCCATGTGGTTTATTTATTCCCCTGTCATAGCGAAGTGAAGTTTTGAGAACTGTATCCAATACTATGTTAAATAAAAGTGGGGATATAACACATCCTTGTCGACCTTTCCACTTTAATGCTCTCATGTTGCTCAGGCTGTTGCCATGCTTAACTCGACAGTTCGCATTCTTCTATAAACATTTCTCAAAGCCGATGAAGCATTAATAAAGTAGTGAACGACACTCGACAGACTGTTCAACTATTACACGGAGACTGTGTAGTCGATATGACCTTGTTGATCAATGCCACGCCAATTATCTGCATTTGTCAAATCTCCTTTCTTAGGTATGTTGTTAGGCATATTGTTATGCCTTCGGTTAGTTAGTTCATCAGGCAAACCTTCATTTTCGCAAAATATGTAAATAAGCGGATGAATTATATTCACGCTCGTGTTGGAGTCGGCTCAGCAGCGATTTCATCTATACCAATTGACTTATTCAATTTTACCCTGTTTATGGAGTCTGTAATCTCATCCACGGAGGGACAGACGGAGGATATTTCATTATCATCTATATGAAAATTACTCGTACTTTGTAGATATTTACATATCTGAAGTCAGCATGCCGCCTTAGAAATCTATGCAACTGTCGATGTAGAAACTTCACCATTACGCTTTCTCTACGGTCTTTGCGTCGGCATATATCCGTTGGTGAGCATCTTTTTTAACTTGTACATGTCACTAGTGAGATGTATTTCTACTAGAGTTGGGCATAATCGTTCTTTTTAGTGACTATTAATTTGTGTTGAGAACAAAAGTATGAACAAGTTCGTTCTTTTCGTTCAGCTGTTTACTTTATTTGTGTACTGAATGATTGAACATCTTTTTAAACATACTGGGTGATATTATTACATTTTAAACAATTTGATTAAAAAAAGCAAATATATTAATGCAAATAATTTTATTTAGCAGATATTATTTTAAAATATTAATGTATTTATAAAGAATGTATTTATAAAGAAATTTTGTGTTTGTCTAGTCAAATGGAAAGAATAAAACGAACAATTTCAACTCGTTCACGCTGCAGAATTATTCAATTGAACATGTTCGTTCATGAACAGCACAACTCTCATCTCTATTGATGGTTGACCTTCCCTTCCGATGTCATCTATCCACTTGCGTTTGTTGACTAAACTGTGCTCGCAGACTAAGCTTAGAGCTGCGAGTTTTTGCCTTGTTAAGATCTGGGAGATCTATTCTTTCCTATTGTGTTCTTTATATCAGGGGTTATAAAAGCTTTCCTCACATTTGCCCATCTAACAGAGTTATTCTCAGGCGTAGCATTAATAAGAAACGAATTTAAGGCTGATTTGCAGGCTGCGTATATATCTGGACTCCTTAAATTTTGTACATTCACGGGCCTCCTGACGTTTCGCGCGGTAGCAAGTTTTATTCCTATATGTGCAACTAGTAGGAGGTGATCACTTGCCATATCGGCGTTCCTGCTATTCACCACACTATATAATAGAGAACTTCGCCTAAAATCAGGTTATTTGATGCGCACATTCCAAAGAAAAGCTCGCCATGTGTGCTCATAATTGATTTCTGGTTGGTGTTATCGCGGCTACTTTCAATAATCGCTCTGTCGAGAGTGTTGTAGAAATCTTCCTGCCTCACGAGTTCAACAGAATCGGTAGGAGCATAGCACGGGATGCAAGAGAAATGTCGTGCGTGGGTGCAAAACCTGACAGATATAATTCTGTCTGAAAACGGTTTCCAGGTTATGGGAGCTTTATTTGCTCTTTTTGTTAACAGAAATCCTACACCATTTGATCTGGGCAGTCTTTCCCGTGTATAATAGACCGCATACGTCAGAAATTGTATGTTCACCTATTCCATTCCAACGCGTTTCACAAATTCAGAGGAATATCAATTTGTATTTAAAAGTGTCCGTATATTCCAGAATCCAAATTGTGTCCTTGCTTTCATGCTGAAGGTCGGCATCGGTAGATCGGTTAGTTTATTCATATTTCTTGAGGTTTCAGTAATCATGATATCTCGGATGTGCAGGTCATTAGTCTGCAGTATCTTAGTCTAATGATCGGGCTGCCACCTAAGCCTACAGACTGGCTGTTTATATTGCACAATTGTATAGCGAACCGCTTAATATATGCACGGACGCCTCTTTCAGCTGCACCCACTAGGAGAATAAGTGCTGCCGGTTGTTGAGGAGTTTGGGGTTTGCGGGTAGATATTGAAAGGTGGTACCCGCTCACCTTGTCGATGATGCCACAAAGCAAATTCCCGCTGATTGTCCGGGACTGCTTATTTGAGCTATCGCTGCAAACTTTTATATCTAAAACCGTTTACTATCCGCAACCTTTGACCCGTCCGGTTGGTTTCAGCTCAGCCTCTCTGGGAACCCTCATATTCCAAGGACCGTGACAATAGGCATTTTGAATTTGTTATCCATGTGTATATCGTTGGAATGGTATTTTGTTATAAAAAAAGTAATGTTAGCGATGACATTAATTTCCTTAACAAACGATTTAGGCAATCGATTACTTGATTTTTGTATCCCTAAAGCTTTCGACAACTTGATTATATAACAATGCGCTATTTAAAACTTCAGAAAACGTAAAGAACTAATAGGCAGATTTTGTAAAAACTCTTTTCTAAACGTTTCAAATTTGTATAAAAAATAACGCAAGTACGTTACAAAATTTTTTTTCATGCAAGTTTAAAAAGGGAAAAAGCGTTTTTTTTTTGGTGGAGATAAAAATGGGTTAAAGAAATTTGACAGAAACCATTTGAAAATTCATTTCAAAGCCCTTTTTTTCACCCAACTTGCTTCTCTGGCCATCATCCTATTGGCAAATAACAAAAAGTTTCATGCAACAAATTTCCTTGCACACTACGTAACTTTGTTGCATGCAACTCTCCTTTTTCAGTGAGGACAGAGAAGTATTCATTTCCGCGCACGACTTTCACTTAAAATGGAAATTGTATGTGACAAACTTGTTATTCGATTCTCTATTAAAAATATCGATAATTCAAAAGTTTTTTAAATTATCGACCGTTTAAATATTGCTTGGAAATTTGCTCTTATTTCCCTGAATTCTTTTAGGTTACCCCACCCATGATGCCAGCCGAAGAAGATGAGGCTGACTATGAAGAAATGGGTGTTGCCGAAACTTATGCCGAATATTGGCCAGCAAAATGTAAGATTACATATTTTATTTTCCAATTAAAGTACAATGTTTACAAAAACAATTCTCCTCAGTAAAATTGGGTAAGAAGCATCCAGATCCCGTAGTGGAAACTGCTTCTTTATCATCCGTAGAACCCTGTGATGTTTACTATAGACTATCCATACCTTTGGACACAATACAAAGTGGCCAGTTGAGTGCTCTACAATTGGAATCTATAACATATGCCTCGCAGGCCCATGACCACCTTTTGCCGGATGGCAGTCGTGCTGGTTTTCTTATAGGCGATGGTGCTGGTGTGGGTAAAGGTAGAACTATAGCAGGTATTATCTATGAAAATTATATGAAAGGCCGCAAGAAAGCTTTATGGATTTCCGTATCAAATGATTTGAAATATGATGCCGTAAGAGATTTGAGTGACATTGGAGCAGCAAAAATAGAAGTGCATGCTTTAAATAAGGTTAAAAAGTTTTTTTTTTTTAAATACTTTTCGTAAATACATATTGCAATATTTTATTTATTATAGTTTAAATACGCCAAAATCAATTCGGATGTCAATAATAATTGTAAAAAAGGCGTTATATTTAGCACTTATTCTGCTTTAATTGGAGAATCGAACAATAAGACTGGTAAATACAAATCAAGATTTAAACAGCTACTGCAATGGTGTGGGGAAGATTTTGATGGTCTGATTGTATTTGATGAATGTCACAAGGCCAAAAACTTATGTCCTGTGGGCTCGGGAAAACCCACCAAGACAGGTCAAACGGTATTGGAACTACAAAATAAATTACCCAAAGCCAGAGTGGTATACGCCTCTGCTACAGGTGCTTCGGAACCTAAAAATATGGCCTATATGGTGCGTTTAGGCTTATGGGGCCAGGGTACAGCATTTCCTACCTTTAATGATTTCATAGCAGCTGTGGAGAAAAGGTGCGTTTTTAGATATTAAGCGGAAAAAATGTTACTCTTAATAAGAAACTTTTTGCAGAGGTGTGGGAGCTATGGAAATTGTAGCCATGGACATGAAATTGAGAGGCATGTATATCGCCAGACAATTAAGTTTCCATGGTGTCACTTTTAAAATCGAAGAGGTTTCCTTATCTAGAGATTTTCGAAAAATTTATGATGAATCTGTGGATTTGGTAAATGTTTCTAAAATTAAAAAAAAAATAAAAGTTTGCTTATTTTTATATATTTATGCTTAAATTTCATTTAAAAAAATATTAGTGGGTTGAAGCTATGCAAAAGTTTACCGAAGCAGCCGAACTAATAGATGCCGAAAGTCGTATGAAAAAGACCATGTGGGGTCAATTTTGGTCTTCCCATCAAAGATTCTTTAAGTATCTGTGTATAGCGGCTAAAGTAAATCATGTAGTGCGTGTTGCTCGTGAAGCCATTAAATATGGCAAATGTGTGGTTATTGGGTTGCAGTCAACGGGCGAGGCCCGTACCCTCGAGCAACTAGAAAGAGATGATGGTGAATTGACTGATTTTGTCTCAACAGCCAAGTAAGTTGGGAATATTTTTATTTTACGTTTTACTACAATATTACTTGTTTCGCTAGGGGTGTGTTTCAGTCGCTGGTAGAAAAACATTTCCCTGCTCCCGATCGTAATCGTATCAATCGCATTCTTGGCCTTACCGGGGGGCCCTCAGAAGATAAAAAGTCTTCGATACAATCCATTATAGCTGAAGTGACAGCAGCCAAAAATAAAATTAAAGAAGAACCACCCTCCTCCTCGGCCAATAAACGTAAAAGCTCACGCGTAGACATACGTTTGAATAAAATACCACGCAATGATACGTGGAATGACTCTGATGATAATGACTCACAAAATGAATCGGGTAAAGAATCCGATTTCAAACTTTCCAATTCAGAATCAGAAGAATCCGATGCTGGCAATCATAGCGATAGTTATGAATCCTCCGACTTTAATCCCTTCTGCAGTGGATCAGATTCCGATAACGATCCCTGGTTGGCAAGAGCCAAAAAGAAGAAGAAGAAGAAAAAGACAAAAGCAAAAGAACCCCCCACAAGCAGTATAAATAATAACAGCATAAATAATAATTTTAGTTCGACGTTAAACTCCACCACCACCACCACCACCACCACCACCAACAATGTCAGCACGTCTTCTCTGGCTGTTAGCGTGTCACCGCCCAAGAAAAAGCCTCCCCAATCAACGCAAGATAAAATTCAAGATTTATTGCAAAAGAAACAAGAACTCAAAGGTACAGTAACACAAATCGGAGTACATGGTGTACGCTTAAATTATGGTCCTCCTCCCAAAGATGCCATTGAGAGAGCCTGCTCCATGAAAGAGGAATTATTGCGTAAAATTGAAATTCTAGGAGATCGTTTGCCTCCCAATACCTTGGATCAATTGATTGATGAACTTGGTGGTCCTGAAAATGTGGCCGAAATGACCGGTCGCAAAGGTAGAGTGGTACAATCAGATGATGGCTCCATACAGTATGAGTCGAGATCTGAACAAGATGTTCCTTTAGAAACTTTAAATATTACGGAAAAACAAAGATTCATGGATGGCCAAAAAGATGTAGCCATTATATCTGAAGCGGCTTCTAGTGGTATTTCTTTGCAAAGTGATCGTCGTGTTCGTAATCAAAGACGTCGCGTCCATATAACTTTAGAGTTACCATGGTCTGCCGATCGCGCAATTCAACAATTTGGTCGTACTCACCGCTCAAATCAGGTCAATGCTCCTGAATATATATTTTTAATATCTGATCTGGCGGGTGAACGACGTTTTGCGTCAACCGTGGCCAAGCGTTTGGAATCGTTGGGTGCTTTAACCCATGGCGATCGTAGAGCCACTGAAACCCGAGACTTATCTCAATTTAACATAGACAACAAATATGGCCGCACGGCCTTAGAAACTGTGATGAAAACTATAATGGGCTATGAACAGCCTTTGGTACCGTCACCCACCGATTATCGTGGTGATTTCTTTAAGGACATTGCTGGTGCTTTAGTAGGTGTAGGCATTATCGTGAACAGTGAATCGAATCCGGGCGTATTAAGTTTGGACAAAGATTACAATAATATATCAAAGTTTTTAAATAGAATATTGGGTATGCCAGTAGAACTGCAAAATCGTCTGTTCAAATATTTTACCGACACCTTAACAGCAATTATACATCAAGCCAAAAAAGGTGGTCGTTTTGATTTGGGTATTTTGGGTACGTACCGACAAATCACACAACAAGGTAAATATACAGATATTTATTGGATTTTTATTTTACTTTTAAAGATTTGGGGGCTGCCGGAGAAAATGTGACACGTGTCAAATTGGTACGTTTCTTGCGTAAACATGCAACGGGTAAAGCTCCCACTGAATTACACACCGTGCGCGTCGAGAGAGGCATGATTTGGCAAGAGGCACTTGACAAGTGAGTTCATTTTTGGTTTTATTTGTTAATATCACAAAATCTTCTTTAATATATTTTGAAAGATATGACGATTTGATAAGTGAAAATGAAGGTTTCTACTTGTCCCATCAAGTACGCAATAATAAACGCACCGCCATCTTAGCCGTGGAAATCGAAACGCCAACTCTCCCCAACCATCAACAACAAAGTAATAAGAAGAAAGATAAAACACCCAGCAAGAAAGATATTTTATTTCAAATCTATCGACCCAATACGGGACTGCAAGTGCGTCATGAATCATTGGCTGAAATTGAAAAGAAATACAAAAAAGTCGGCATGGAAGAAGCTGAAACGCATTGGACGCAACAATATGATGCTTCGGTAAATACTTGCTCTCACGCTTACTGGAATGGCAATTGTCGTAATACTAATATCGGTTCGGAATGTGAGGTGAGATAATGAAAGTTATAAGAACGATATGTGCACATGTCAGTAGTGGTCACAAGCCAGAACATCTTAGCGATGCTGTCCATTCGTATACAAATTTATTTCCTGTCAATTTTTCATGCTTGTAACTTTTTTTAAGATTTCAATTATCTACAAAAATTTTAAGAAAAGAAAAATATGCCGACTCACAGTGGCTCAGGAATTGAATTCGTTGACCAAAAAATTACATTTTTGTTTGTCGGTTGATCGATTTTAAAAATGTTAACTCCATTTAATAGTGAACATATCTAAACTAAGATAGACAAATAATTAGGTCAAAATATTTGTAATTGTGGGCGTGGCATGCTCTTAAATACTAATATTTTATATAATTTTAGAAAAAAGGTGATATATTTATATATTATCAGAAAGGAATTATCATTCCTCGCAAACTATCATCGATAGTGGGCTTTTTTGCGAAGTTAGTAGGATTGTAGTATTTAAGAAATCGTATGGTTGGTCACTGTACTGTTTATATTTAAGGCGTTATAAAATTTTTTTAAAACTATTTTTGGCAAATTAAAATTTTCAAAGCAAAATGCGAAGTATGTATGTTAAAATATTTGTAGTATAGGGCCAGAAGAAGGGGTACTCCACATACAAAGTAATTAATAATAATGTGCTATCTGGAAAGCTATAAAATTATGAATTTGGTATCAGTTAATTTGAATACAAGACACGAAGTTCGGTAAAAAACTGTCGCGATAGGTGCGAGGGAAGGGGTACTCCCCATACAAAGTAATCAATAATTACCCGCTAACTGGAAAGATATAACTGCAAAAATTGTCTTCAAATTTGGTATGGACTAATTTGCAGACAAAATACGAAGTTAGTTATAAATTGACGTGGTAGGTGCGAGCGAAGGGGTACTCCCCATATAAACTAATCAATAATTATCTGCTAAATGCAAAGATATAAAAGTAAGATTCTTCAAATTTGATATGAACTAATTTGAATACAAAATACTAGATTAGGTAAGAAACTGATGGGGTAGGTGTAAAGAAAGGGGTACTCCCCATACAAAGTAATCACTAATTATATGCTAACTGGAAAGATATAACATTAAAAGTTTTCAAATTTAGTATGAACAAGATACAAGATTGACGGGTTAGGTGCGGGGATGGGTTACTCCCCTCTATATCTTTGCAATTGATTGTTCTATTGGACTACAGTTTTTAGAAATGACCTATCCTAACCTGATAAAAAATTTATCCTAGGTATTATTAAAATAGGAGTTCAAAAACAAAAAAACAAAATTTTTGTGTAAAATGTTGAAAAAAGGTTCAAAAGTTCAATGTAAGTCTTGAATTTCTAAACAAGTGCTGAACCGATTTAATCAAATTAAAAGCTGCTAAAGTTCAAGGAGTTATCTGTCCGTTAAAAAATTTGCTAAAAGTTACAGAGTTTTGTGCCACGGCTGATTGCCAGCAAGTTTTTGAGACTTTAAACCAGTGCTGGCCATCGAGAGAAATGAGTTTAATTTAGCAGTAGTGTTTATGAGCTTGTGTTAGTAATATTCCACTGTGTGCCATTAAAAAGAAAAACAACAACGTAAAAAACAACAAGCTTTCATAAAACTTAATGAAGTTGTTGTTTATTTTTTTACACTTTGGTGAGTATTTTTGTTTTCATTCGGATATATACTTACATATACGAGCCGATTAATGTTCAGCAAACTGGTGCCAGTATGAGCGACTATGCTTTAAACTGCTCTCCCGAAAAATTTGTAAACGATTTGGGCGATTATGGTTTGTGACCACAGATACATATATACATTATTTATACATAACATATGGTCTTGCAGGTGGGTTTACGTCAACGTTTGTATTACGTATTGGCTGGCTCTGTATTGTCGGTTTGGTCTCGTGTAGAACATGTCTTGGCCATACGTAATGCCAACAATAAAATGCAAGTTATACGCATGAAAACCACAGAAGGTGAAAAAATCGTCGGTACTTTAATTCCAAAATCATGCCATGAATTGCTCTTGCAAGATCTAAAGTCTGATGCTGAAAAAGTCGAAGAAGTTAATTTTTAAGAAAAGGTAAAGCTAATGATCTTGGTAAAAATATTTTTATGAATAAAATATTTCCAAACAAGCAACTGGAAAACACGTGAATAGAAGGTGTATAGTGATTCAAAAAATCGCTTTGCTAAACGCTTAATTTATGGACTTTTAATATGTTTTTTTTTTTAAGTTTTTCCTTAAATTTCCTAAAATTCTTAACTAAAAGAAACTCTCCGACTAAAACTTTATAAATAAATTATAATTAATATTTAATTATTATAAAAACTACATTATAATATAAACATACACACACACACATATATAAACAACTTATCACATTTTTTGTTGCTGAAAATCAGTAAACTTAAACATAAACTAAACTTAAAAAAAAGAAAAAATTTAGAAAGTAAATATAAAAAATAACAATTCTAAGAAAATGTATAACATAAAAAACAAGAAATATTTTAAGAACTCTCCAAAATATTTATAAGCCTGTTTTATTATTTTTTTTAATGCAGTTTTTATGTTTTAATACAAGTATGCTCATATCGAAATGATTGCTGCCTTTAAAAAATGGGCTTTCGAAATGAGTATAACTTTAAACCACTGACATCTCTGCTAATTATTGAAAAATTTGTATAAAATATTATTGCAAATGCTAGAAGAAAGTTTCTAAAATATTTATGTTTTACGAATAGAAAGAAACCTCAATTTATTTTACCAACTATAATTTAATATTTTTTTTAATTATTTTACATTGAAAAACTATAATAATTTAATTAATTTATTATAAATACATCTCTTCATACTTAAGTATGTATGTACTTAGTTTGTAGTCGTTGCTTAGATTTAGAGTAAAAAACAAAAAAAAAACAAAAAAAAAAAGAACATGAAAATAAATTTATGTTTTGCTGTATATTATTAATAAAAAATAAAATATAAAAAATAAATAAAATAAAACTAAATAAAAATATTCTAAACTAAAACCATTAATGCTTTTAAAGCCCACTTTTATACATACATATGTATATTAGGGTAGGTCGAGGTAGGTCATAGGGGAGGAAATGATGCCACAAAGAACTCTAAGCAAATTTGTGCTTGCAACTATGGATCTAAAATTAATTTCGAAGTTGGGGAAGTTACAAAATATATGTATGTGTATGTATGTATGTATGTATTAGATATCCCGATCCCGAAAATCCCGGGATTTGTCGAAAAAATCCCGGGAAACCCCACAATATTTAAATTACGTTTTTTAACTTATGCAAAAATCTCATAATGAAAAGTAACACTAATTTATGTACATATTTAAATGCATTATGGCTGTCAAAGAGTATCCTCTATCCCCACTCTTCTGGTCGGTGGTGATAAACGAGCTTCTCCGCGTTCTTAGTGAAAGTGGACATCATGAATGATGCTTTCTGCACTAGTTCAATCTTAGGAGGAAACGATTTTGGTATAGTATCGTTAAATGGATACAATATCCCTTATTCTATGAATGTCAAGTGCTTGTGATTTTTTTTTGACAAAAGTTTGACTTTGAATCCCTATGAAGAATTCTTATAACAGGAAGCATCTAGAGTTGTGTTGGATGCACCTGGAGCATGATCTCTAAAAGAATCACGTGGAATTATAAAATTATAATGGAAATGGAATTTCTATCTCAAAGGTTATACCTAATTTATTTTCTTGATTCTAGTTAATTAACATATATAATTATTTTTCATTTTGTAACTTGCTGACTCCGCAATTTAAATTTTACTGTTCAGTAAAATACTAAAATTTGTATTGAAATTAGGGAGTAACGATGCGCCGTTTTGCCGATCCGATACTGAAAAAGAAATATCGCCGAATCGCCGATACCGCTGCCAGCGAGTTTTTGTGTGACTTTTTCAAACTCATCTTATTTTGCGACTTTTGTCATTTTTGGTGACATTTTACCCTTTTTTGGAGTCAATTTTCAATCCCGGGAAATTATTGCGAGAATTTTAATGTACATACATCCTGGTAAAATAACATAATAGTACTGACATTTTTAGTAAAATCCAGAACTTATTCCCAAATGCGATTATACAATGCGATTTCGTAGTTTTGTCTGCAGAATAGTTATAAAAATAAATGGTCAAATCGATTCATTAGAAGCAAGTGAACAACACTATACTCTGCTGGAAGATTCTACAAGAAAAAACTTGGAGAACATTTTATATAATACAAAAGTAATATTAATGAAGTTCCTAAATCAATACTATGGAAACATTGAATTCAATTAAAGAAATAATTAAATCTTCTCTGATCAACAGGTGAAAACAAAAGTACACTACATCTGCTAAATAAATCGATCACTTAAAATTACCGATTACAGAAGCTTACAAATTCAAGTCAACTTTTAGACTGGAGCAACGGAAAGTGTTGTTTTGTTATTTGGGGGGCTGATTTGGTTCTAGTTTTCGAGATGTGCCGTTATGTCAAAAAAGGAGGAGTAGCGCGACATATATTAACTGAAGAACGGTTTGTCCTATTTAGTTAAATACAAAATCCGAAACTCGGCAACAACATTATCTTTAAGCCGTGCCAACACCGCTTTCGCACTAGCAAAGTTTACTTTGCAAAGTTTCAATTCCGCCGATAGAAAGACAGAGAGAAATAGGCTTACATAATATGTGAACAGCCCCTGAGAAATTTACTAAATTAAATTTCAGATGATTTTTTGACACGGACTATCCTTTATTGTTAAAATAATTATTCCTATGTGTAAACAGAAAAGCAAATTGCATGAGAATCGACTATTTCGAATAATTTTTCGTTGATAATACGTATACAACAATGGCATGCCACTACTTGCATGTGTAATTTCAGCGTAAATCACGTTTTTTTTTGTTTGTGAGTACAAAAAAGACAAGATTTCTGTTTTCGAGATTTTTTCATATATTTCTTTAGTTCCATTTATTGTTATGAACGAGTAAATAAAGCAAATTTTGATAGTAATGTACAAAAAAGACATGAAATCAAAAATCATTGTATAAATGCAAAAATTTTTGCATTTATACAATAAATTTATTCAATAAACTCAAGTTTTTGGTAGCAACTTGAAAGGATAATTAAAAATCACGGTAAATTGCGTGTAAAACAATTACAACAATACAATAACAACTGACATCCCAAGGTGGTGTTGATACTAAACAACTGACATCTCGGACCCTATGTCACATGCACAAATTTTGAATAAGTAGAACAGCTGTGCTTATAATATCACCTGTATTAGTCCGCCTTGATTTTTTGTTGATCCAAATACATAATTTTGTTCAAGTGCAAAATTACTAACAAAATAATATTAATTACAAATAAAAATTAAAATGTCTAGTTATTTGAACTCTATATGCCGCACTTGCTTAAGTGACTCAAATAATTATCATCAATTGTTCGATTATGTCGAAGAAAACTATGAAATCATAGAAATGTTAGACAGTGTGGTTCCCCAAATTGATATCAGGACAACATCGAAGTTTCCCACTTTAGTATGTCAAAGTTGTGTGGATAAATTGCTAACTGGCTACAAATTTCAACAATTGTGTATAGAAACTAATTACAGGCTGCATGGCCTGCTGGGTAATGCATACATTGAAACGGAGTCAGAAAAGATATTGAATCCCTGGACGGGTTGTCTGAGTATTAAATTGGAAGATGAAGATGCTGGCTATGAATGCGAAATACCAATTGAATTTACTGCGAAAATGGGCTCGCGTCGTGATAATGACCGGATGGGAGATGCTGGCGGTGAAAGCGAAACAAGCTCGAGGTAAATCGAAGTGCAGGAAATCTCTAGCTATTTAAAATTTTAAATCTCAATAACTATTCGTTAGAAATATACATACATACTTCGATAAATACTTAGTTGCATGAAATAACCTCCAAGCAAATAATGTCCATGGAAATGCATTGTATTAATATCTTTTACATATGTTCGTACTTTATTACAGCAATGAAAATCTCTTGGCTTTAAATGGCAACAAATTACCCATAAAGATTGAAAATATTAAAATGTAAGTTATATATTTATGAATCGACTTTTCTGTCAACCTGATATTTTGGAGAAAGGGACTAACAACAACTTAAACCCGATTCATATGTATTTATAATATGGTAGTCGTTAAAATTGCAGTCTGGCCACTCTCTTCAGCCTTCCCCAAACCAGACGAAGATAGAGAAAAGCGTATGGTGCATTCCATGAAAAACGGACAGTTTGTGTACCGACTCCTTCGATTTCGTTCATTTTCGGTGTGCACATTGTGTTTAACACGTGCCAAAGCATAACCGAAAATGAATGAAATAGATAGGGGTCAGGTCACATACTGTCTGATTTGCATGGAATGGCCCGTATAAGCTAAAAAGTATAAAAATCACCAAAACTTCGAATATGCATTGGGTTACTAATGCATATCCGAAATAATATACATATATTGAATAAATGGCCTAACTTATTTTAGTGAGGACCCAGAAGTGGAGCAGTTTACTAAACATGAAGCAAAAGAAAACAAACACATAAACTTGGATGATACCTGCATGCCTGAAGTGGAAAAGTATGTATAAAATACACGTAAAAAGTAAATCTATTAATTATATATTAAATCATTAAGGCCTAACCGTAAAGGAAAACATTCCTGTGAGAAGTGCGGTAAAACGTTTAATGGCATTTACGTCTTAAAACGTCACAGTTCCCTACATTCTCCTACAAGACCATTTGAATGTAAAATTTGTAAATATCGCTTTGACAAACCCAATATTTTAAAGATTCATTTGTCTCGGCATAAAAACGAAACAGCAGATAATTCTAATACTCAATCACGTCGTGAGTTCTTCAAATGTCCTTTTTGTCCTAGACGCTTTGAAAAGCAAGCATCATTTTCTGCCCATTTACATAAACACAAACACAATTCGTCGGCAGCCAATTATCTATGCAAGGTATGTCAGCGAAGTTTCATGTCAGCAAAAACCTTAACCGAACACATGACGAAGCAACATCCCGAAGTTGAAAAACATAAATGTAATCAATGTAATAAGACATTTTGCAACACAAGTAGCTTACGGCGGCATATAAAAAAACATGCCTTAAAAAAATACCAATGCCCAAAGTGTCCCAGTCGATTTAATTTCAGAGAACATATGTACGCACACATGCACACACATAATCTGGAGAAAACTCATCCTTGTCCTCAATGTGATAGAAGATTAAGCAGTGCAACTAGTTTACGTCGACATATGAAAAAACACACAGGTTTGGAAATGTACCCGTGCTTAAAGTGTTCCAGCAGCTTTTCTCATAGTTCAGAGCTGAAAAAACATTCATCAATTCATTTCAATGCGAAGTAACTATAATATTTGCAAAAGCATATTGGATTCGGGAGAAAGACCCGTAAAGTGTGATCTATGTATAATGGCGTAAGTTTTAGCTGATATTAAACATTTCGAAAGAAATTCGAACAAGATTATCAAAGATGGCAGTTACTCAACTTAACCTAAGAATGTTAGTTGTTAAATTTGAGTTGTAATGTTAAAATTGTTTTGGGTTATTTTTTCAATTTTTTGGTGAAGAAAAACGGTAGACAAGAATGATTTGAAATAGACCAAGACATAATTATGTATGTTAAAACAGAAGAAAGGATTGTGGCACTTGATTTGTTTTAATAAAATAATTATGGAAAATGAAATGTTTGTGCCGGTAGTTTAAAATTTTGGATTTCAGCAGCCTCTTCGGAATAGAAGGAAAGCCAAAATGGCAATTGTAAGTTATTGACCAGTTAAATATAAAACTGGGCACTTCTATTCTATAAGACATAAAGTACTCAATCTCCTTAAAAATAGGCATTTGATAAAATACAACATATCGTCTACACCTGACATGAAATAACTACATTAAAAGTAGAAGTACATAACATGCGTTAGAGCGCGAGCGCGCTGTAGACATCTGTCAAAAAAAGTTAAACTAGTATTTCTTCATAGAACAGTTTCATAAAAAATATTTTGACGCGTTTGCGGCTGAAAGTTCAACTTTTTAACGGGTTGTGTATTTTTGACAACTAATCAGCTGACAACAAAACAAAATATTGACATTGACCCTTTTAGCACCAAGCCAGTTTTAGGACATAAAAAATTATTTTTAAACGACTTGAAATAACTTATGCATACATATGTATGCACGTATGTATGCTTTCATATTGCAACTTTTCATTATATATTACAAATTATATGTATTGTACATTAAAACAAATTTCAAACTTCTAGTCGAAGCTATAATTTAAATCCTGAATGTATGCTAACAACACCAAATGTTAAATTTTCGTAACGAACCATTTCGAAACCGGCTTCTTCGATCATAAATTTAAACTCCTCCTGTTTAGGAAATTTACGTATACTTTCGACTAAATATTGATAAGGTTGCCATTGGCCAGCCAGTATTTGTCCCATAGGTGGTATAACTTGAAATGAATATTGATCGTATAACCATTGCATGACATCATTTTGTAAATGACTAAATTCCAAGCACAAAAACCGGCCTCCTGGCTGAAGAACACGATAAGCTTCACTTAAAACCTGTAGAACGAAAAGTTTTAAAAAATAAAAGTTATTGTTATGTACATATGTATGTGATTAAATAACCTTGTCTATATGAGTGCAATTTCTTATACCAAATGCTATAGTATAAGCATTATAGGTATTATCCGCAAAAGGTAACTCCTCTGCATTGGCACATTTCCAATCTATGGTAATATTAGACAATTTATCCTGCGTAAGACCCAAACGTTTAGCCCTCTCTTCGCCTACGTTCAGCATATGCTGATTTATGTCAGATGCGGTAACATGACTTTGTTTTCCCTGAGGATTTTCTTGCATTTGTAAGTATTTGAGGTATCTAAAGGTTATGTCCCCGGTGCCGCCTGCCATATCTAATAAACGTGTACCTGGAGTGGCACCCAACCTTTCTATAAATATATCTTTCCATACACGATGTATACCCATTGACATGGCATCATTCATAAGATCGTAGGATTTGGCCACATCTTCAAAAACCTTGTGAACTTGGAAAAACGTTATACTGAAAAGGCTTTGTTTCAAAATGAGTTAACAAACCTTTTTGTTGCTTTTCGTCCTCTTTAACAGTTTGGAACCCAAAATGTGTGGTCCCCTCCCCACTATTCTCGGGTGATGTTGTATGACTAGCAAATCTTGAACTTATATTTTTTGGGAATAATGATTTACATTGTTTCATTAATTTAAAATAGCGACCTATATTCATTTTTAAATGAAATTAATATACAATTTTACAAAAAAAAACCATTAACTCGAAAGAACCAAAGTTGTGCACTGTGCAAAACAATTTTTTTATTTCACATCTGTTTCTGTATTGAATATCATTTCATTGTGCACGCTTCCAATAAGAATTTTTGTTTGCCGATAGTGCCGTTTTCTTATTGACCATTGTGATTGCATTTTATAATAAATGCAAAAAGACTAATGGTGCAATTTTTTTGTTGATATCCACAAACATTTTAAAAAAGAGTAGTAATTTTTATTAAAAAATTATAATGTATTAGTTACATTTAAAAAATCAAAATGCCTAAAGACTTGAGCTCCAAGTGCCGCACTTGCCTAAGTGAATCAAATATTTACCATCAACTATTTGATTATGTGGATGAAAATTATAAAATTCTAGAAATGTTAGAGGGTATAGTGCCCCAGATTGATATAAAGACCTCATCGCAATTTTCCACATTAGTGTGTCAGATCTGTGTGGATAAATTGCTAACCGGATATAAATTTCAACAATTGTGCATAGAAACTAACAATCGGCTACATGATTTGTTGGGGATTGTCTTGTTTGAAACAGAACCGAAATTGGAGAAAATATTAGATCCCTTGACAGGCGAGTCAAATATCAAGATGAAGCAGGAAATTGAAGAAGATGCTTGTTTTGAAAGCGAAATACCGCCTGATGAGTTGGGCGAGGGAGAGAGATCGGACAATAACAATTGGCTTCCAGATAATGGCAGTAGTAGTGACACAGATTCCAGGTTAGTGATTAAATGGTGGAAAAATTACTAAAAATGCGATATAGTTGCATACATACATAAGCACATAATTAGCTTCTTAATTGGTCTTCAACAAATTAAAAAAGGATTTTGAACCAAGTTTAGCTTGACATTTCTTGAAAAAAAATAACAAGATGTAGGTTTAAATCTGATTCATCTATTTCCATATTCCGTCCATTTGTTATAACTTGCTAAAAACATCTTTAAATTGCACATAGCCGAAACCGACATGTTTACAAACCAAATTTGTCGTGGGAGATGACATAAAATTGTTCAAAATTCTTTGGAATACCATTTACTTGTTACGTTCATACATATGTATGATCTTCCAACAAGTATTGTACAGGTTTTGAAATAAAAATAACTCATTTCAGCAATCATCTCATATATTTATAAAAGTATACATATATAAAAGGAAAGGTCGAGTCGAGTTTTCGAATGCAAAGATATTGCCCTATATTAAAGAGCTATTGTATATGTTTTCTTTACTCTATGGCAAAATGTACATCGCGACCTTAGTATTGTTTTGGCCCATATGCCAAAAAGTCGGAATGGATAAAAACAACAAAGAAGATTTACGTAAAGTTTTCTCAAAATGTATCCGATAGAATTTGTTTGTATTCTTACCATTGCTTTCGGCATATGTTTGGAAGAAAAATGTAAATTTTTGTGAACTTTCATCAATCCGATTAGAAATTAACTTCTTTTTACTGAAAGTAAAATAGCTTGTTATGTGCTCCAGTAACCACTTTTTTTATTTTATTTGTAAAAAGTAGGCTTTGTTGCTCCATGTGTATAGTAACTGCTGTGTAATGAGTAACTTGTTATTGAGATGAAATTTTCTATTTTTTTATTGAAAATAAGCGTATAAATATTATTAGAAAAGATAATTACATGGAATAAAAAGTTAATATTGATGAAACTTGGTATTTTATTTGATTTCTGATTTTTATTTTTTTATTTAAAAAAAAAAATTTTTACAAAAAATTTATCAAAAATGATGATATCGAGCACAATGAATGCTTGATATCTCAGAAACCAGTCACAATTTCGCGAAATAGTTTTCGGATTCTGAAAGAGGGCATTCAAAATATATATACCCTATACTTAACATATTATAATACCGTTATAACGACATTTTCGATATATCTGGACTTTATTTTTAATTTAGAATGAAAAAAGTCAGATGCCTAATCGTCGCTTTCTATATCAAGCTGATTCGATCGAGTTTTCTTAGTTTGAGATTATGACATTCGATATCGAACAATGTGTTTATATTCTTCGAAAGCGAATGTCATAATCTCAGACTAAGAAAACTCGATCGAATCAGCTTGATATTGAAAGCGACGATTAAACCCCAGGTATCTGACGGAAATCAATATTAAAAATGAATCAATTTAAAACCGAAATTTTCATATTGTTTGTAGTTTATCTTCTGGTGATTGTTTTTCAAGTCAATAGTTTGAGATTATTCTGAAAATCTTCGGATTTTATCACAACTTTTGAAAAAGGGTCGTTCAAAAAAAATTTATATAATCACCTCTTCAGATAAGAATATAATTTTATTTTTTTTTCCTATTTTCCCACACTATTGTTTAAACGTAGCAATGAAAAACTATCAGTTTTGAAGAAAAGATCAGCCAAGGGAATTCCTTTGAAGACAGAAAAGTTGGAAAAGTGAGTAGTTTTACTTATTTTTCTCGTTATTTGTTATATGACTATTTTCAACGTTAGACCAAACAAACTAAATCATCATAAGGGTTACTTTCCTTGTACCGAATGTGGTAAAGAGTTTACCAGTTTCAATCGGTTAAAGCGACATACAGACATACATGATAAAAAGCGGGCTTATTCATGTAAAATTTGCAATACTATTATAAAGTCTGATAAAAATTTCAAGGCTCATATGTTAGCACATACAAAAGACGATGATACTTTCAAAAAATGTACACAACAAAGTGATAGTGTGGAAAATAGCGACTACAAGGAGATTTTTGAAACACAAGGGATTTTGAATGATCACGAAGCTAATGACAATGAAGAAAAAGAAATGGAATGTGAGAACACAAAAGGGCTGCTTAGTTTTCAATGTCCCGATTGCCCCAAATGTTTTGAGAAAAAAGCTTCATTGTCAGCTCACTATAAAGTTCACAAGAAAAAAGAATCACTTAAAAGTAAAAGCAAATATGTCCAGCCGGAATTGCAAGATGGTGAAGAGCTTAATTCACCCAATAAAGTTCAGGACAAAGCAAATGAAGTAATAGAGAAAATGTCCAAGGTCATTGTGAAAGAAGAAATAGAAATTCCACCACAAATATTTGAAACCGATGGTGATTGGTTTAATAATGATTTTGAGGACTCCGAGTAAGAAACACGATAAACATATACTTATAAAAAATATAATATATTTAATTAATTAATTGAATTTAGTGATAATTCCGAAAATGAGCTGTGGAACAAAACTGGAGTAAAAGAAACTAAAAATATGGACTTTGTGGATACTGGTATAGGTGAGGTAGAAAAGTAAGTATTTATTTTTAAGTTTTAAATTTAAAAAGAAAATCTACTTAAGAAAACTTAAAGGCCCAATAGTAGCAACAAAAGAAATGGCAGCTTTCCATGTGAAGTGTGCGGCAAAATATTCGATCGTCCCTATCGCTTAAAACGACACAGCTCAGTACATTCTCTTGCAAGACCACATGAATGTGAAATTTGTAAATATCGTTTTGCCACTGCCAATATCCTTAAAGCACATTTGTTTCAGCATAAAAACGAGACAGGAGGGAATTTTCATTCTCAATCTCGACCCGAAGGCTTTAAATGTCCCGATTGTCCTAGACGTTTTGAAAAGCAAGCCTCATTATCAGCGCATCGACAAAGTCACACGCGCAACACCTCAGAAGCCAATTACCCCTGCACGGTATGTCAGCGAAGTTTCATGTCAATAAGATCCTTAACCGAACACATTGCAAACAAACATCCCGAAGTTGAAAAACACAAATGTGATCAGTGTGAAAAAACGTTTGTTTTACACGCCCATCTAGTTGAACATTTAAATCGTCATAAAGGCAATAGAAACCTAGTGTGTTTAATATGTGAAAAAGAGTTTGGATATAACAATACGTTGAAAGAACATATGCGTACACATAGTGGTGAAAGTCCTTACCTTTGTCCTCAATGTGGTAAAACATTTCGCAGTGCGAGTAATTTGCGTCAGCATATGGAAAGACATACGGGACTAAAAAAATACCAGTGTCCAGAGTGTCCCAGTCGTTTTAACTGCAGATCAGATTTAATAAAACATGCATCAACACATTCGAATGCAAAACCTCATGTCTGTGATATATGCGGTTCTCGTTTCACCAGAGCATATTCATTGCAAAAACACAAACTGTTACATTCGGGAGAAAGGCCATTTAAATGTGATCAATGTAATATGACGTAAGTAAATTTGTATATACATACGTACATATATCGTTCCTTAGTATAGCAAACCCCTAAATCATTTCATTTTTCTAATCGAGCTTTTTGCCTATTTCGATAGATGAACCTATAATCTATCAAAATATGGAAAAAAACTCGTATTTCAAAAATATAATGCGTTAGGGCGTTTCTATATTAAAATAACGTAATATGTTTCATATACATGCTTATACTGCAAACATGATCAAAAATATATTTTTTATGAAACAAAACAAATTTTCCTTCATTATTTATATTTTTTGTTATTTTTCTCTTGTATATGCGTATGACATGCTTTATTATTTTTTAGATATTTTTAACATATTTATAACATTTTTATTTGTACTCAACTTCTACTGAAGTAAATCGAAAAATTACGGAACACCCAATTAAAAATTATTCGGTTTGAAAAATAACTCGTTTTAAAATCGACTCGGCTTACAGAACAGAGCGGATAGTAAATTATTTTTAGATATGATATTTAAAGCTCTGAAGAATAGAAAACTTAAAAAAAAGCTTTACAAAATTTTGCTATAAGAAGATTTAATTTTTCCAAATCGAACGTTTTTAAATCGACTCGATTTACAGAACAGGCAGCATAATAATAATTGTAATTAATTTTATAGGTTTGCCATAATTTACCATTTACGTCGACACATGCGCACCCACACTGGCGAGAAACCATACAAATGCAAATACTGTGAACGAGCTTATGCCGAAAGTGGAGATTTAACTAAACATTTAAGAACGCATGTTGGTGAAAATACATATATGTGCGATCAATGTCCAATGGCATTTAAATATCAAGCTGAATTAAGGCAACATCAATCACAACATTATAAAATGGCACAAAAGCTTTTGCAGCAGACTCAAAAGCTGGCCGAAGAAGAACAACACGAAGTAACTGAACACGAACAACAGATTTTGCAACAGCAACAACAATTTCCAATGCAAGAACAGCATCAAAGCAATGAATCGTTATTAAAACCTGATCAACTACAACATTTGCCTATAGAGATTTCGGGTTATCAGCAAATACCGTCAATAGGTCATAGACAACAAATGGCAGCAATAGCGGAACACAACCAAAATCATACAAAAATTGAAAATATTGCTGTTGTTCAACAACAAGAAAATTTAGAAATAAAGAATCTCAATAATTAAAAATTAGTAAATTAGTAAGTATACGTCGTAAGCATGTAGCATTAATTATATACATTATATTAATTTAAGGCATAAGTATTTTATTTAATATATATATTATAGGAAAAAATACACTAACTTGTATATTAAACGGACATTTTCGAAATAAAAGTATTTATTTTCTTATTACGCAAATGTAATCGAACATACCTATTTATGCCAAGAACTGATAACATACAGCTATTGCTAATTGTCGATAAGGCGGTTTCTTGTTGAACAACCTGCTTTAGTGGCAACTCTAGTGCTATTAGATGCAAAACAATTTCTGTTGGCTTAATTAAGGTAAATGTACTTTGGGCCTAATTTTGTAAGTAAACTGTTATAGTATTGATTCAACGTAAAGAAGGGACGAAAGATCTATTAAGATTTTTTAATCGAATTGAAAAATTTATTAATTTGTGAATCCTTGTGCTAAGATATCTCAAAATAAAGGCAGGCTGTCTATCAAGACTTTCTTGGTAAGTCAATATTTTCTTCTGTTTCTTGCACATGCATAAATACATTCTATATTGTTGTTATTTACATTTCCAGTTGTTTGTTTTTATTTTGGGATATACAGACAATTTCTTACTTGCATTTATTTATTACAAAAATACTAGCTTATTATGGATGCCAAAATATGCTTAACGTGTCTTTGTAAGCCTTCAAAAGCCCACAATCTAAATGAGATTATATTGGAAAATCTTATAATACTAGAAATACTTCACCAACTAGTACCACAGTTTTCGGAACAAAAAGAATTCACATTTCCAGACACGATTTGTGCCGAATGTTTGGAAAAACTTGTTATATCTTTTAAATTTCAAAAGCAATGTTTAGACTCAATAAAAAATTGGTCGAAAACGTCTTTGTTTAAAGAAACTCCACAAAAAGTGGCTCCACCGAAGTTGGAAGATGATAATGGTGAACTGGACACTAATGAATTTAATAATAATAACGATACTACAATGGAATCTCTACCTGAAGATAAAGAAGATTTGAAAATATCATTTGATGATAGTACAATAGATCCTTTAACTGTTAATAAAGATTTGGATATATTCGGGCTTGATGATAACAAAAACGAAGAAAAATACCAGAAAAATGTTGAAAAATTAGGTGATAAATTACA
This sequence comes from Panzeria rudis, assembly GCA_956483635.1. Lineage (NCBI taxonomy): Eukaryota > Metazoa > Arthropoda > Insecta > Diptera > Tachinidae > Panzeria > Panzeria rudis. The sequence goes on from OY101451.1 coordinate 98,591,981, forward strand.
GTCTAACAAAAATGGGTAAGTAAAATCAATATTTTAGCTGGGGTACTAGGTTTAATTTTACAAAATTATAAAAAAATAAGTTTTTCCTAGATTTTGCTGTCAATGTTTATTTTTGATAGCTTAGATTAGCACAAGCGAAGGCATCTGCGTTGTGGCTAGGTCCACGTGGCCCCGCTACGACCCCAGCGGGACACGCTACGACCCCAGCGGGTCGAACGAAACTATTAGTCACAGTGCCGCACAGTGAACCATGCCAGAAAGATGGGTCTAAACTAAAACGAATATTGCAACGGTTCATAATAATCGGCTAAACAGCAGAAGCTAAAAAAGAATAGTTACTACATTTGGGCGAGGCACTGCCCACTTTTCTAAACATGTTGTATTGTCATGATAACTAAATGTGTGTGCAAAGTTTCATAAGAATCGACGTATGGTACCGGCCTCATATTTATCATCATGCACTTTTACGAGAACCAATTGTGTGTGCGATGTTTCATAAGAATCGGATAAGTAGGAGTAGTTGAAATGAATATGTACTTTTCATGGACGTGGCACTGCCCACTTTTCTAAACATAATGTTGTATTGTAACGATAACTAAAGGTGTATGCAAAGTTTCATAAGAATCGGTTTAGTAGAAGTTGTTGAAAAAGAATATTTATTTTGCATTGAGGGCCACTGCCTACTTTTTAATCCTAATGCAGTATTGAAACGGAAGCTTAATGTATATGCAAAGTTTCATAAGAATCGATTAAATAGTAGTAGTTTAAAATCAATTTGGAAGTATATCATTTAAAATAAAGAAAAATATCCGAAATCGGTTTATAAACGGGGAGGGAAAGTCATTATAGAACACCGAAAAATAAATTTTTCCTAACATCGCTTCCAATTCGGTGATTGGTAATCGAAAAAGAGAACTTCTTGCAATGACAAGGATATGTAAAATTAATTTGAATTATCCAAATTTGTACTACTTTCGGATCGCGATTGTTTTTTTTTTCTGGGAATAAGATTTAAAAAACAACGAATTGAATTGGAATTCATGGTAAAATTAACAAGAAATAAATTATGTTTTTACAAAATAACAGCGTAAAATATTATTAATATTTAAAATTGATATTAATAAGATTTAAAAAACAACGAATTGAATTTAATTATCGACAGTAATATATCGCCGATACCGATGTATCGCAAAATCTGAAGTATCGCCGATATATCGGTATCAGTTACATCCCTAGTTTAGATATATGTACATATACATAATTTTGTGAAAATCGGTTTTAATATATTTTTGTTGAATGAAAATAGATCGTGCTAAGATTTTGCAGTAATACTTGTTATGCCAGAGGTATCAATCGTACCAAATTTTATAAAAATCGGAAGTCCAAAAAGAACTGGGCTGTTGGTATTATTTGTTTTAGCCCATATAAAACATTTACGTTGAATTCATTTCTGACCTATGGTTCCTTTGCGAATATAACTTAGAATTGTCCGTAGATTATGTTTCTGCTATACGATTTTTTGCAAAATAAATCAACCCACTCTAATGTACATATGCAATTTATATTACGTTACATTGTGAAAAGGGCCGTTAGAATTATGGAATTAAATAACTCTGTTTTTATATAATTTCTCAACAGTTCCAACAACTTGCACGATAAAACTAATTCAGAAGCTGTGGAGGAGGCATCGCTTCTTACTAATCAGTGTAAGCTTTGCCATAAAATATTCAAACAGCCTCAAGGACTAGCGTCGCATATGTCAAAAACACATTTTAAAAAACATTTATACCAATGCAAAAAATGTGATAAAGGATTTAGTGTGGAAGAACTCTTCATAAGACACTGTAATCGTCATTTGGGTATCAAGGCTTTTCCTTGCACCCAATGTGATAAAGGTAGAAAAAATTAAAACAATACGACTATTTAATTGTAGAATAATTTTGCGTGTTCAATTTCTTAATGCCCTTTAGCTTTTGATACTAGAGGTACCTTAAATCAGCATATGCTCTGTCATTCTAAAGAGTCTTCTTACTCGTGTACTATTTGTGGAAAATCGTTTTACCGTATGGATGTTTACAAACAGCATATGCACCGCCATGACGACAGAGAACTATTCAAATGCTTAAAATGTTCTAGGAGCTTCACATGTTTCTCTGAGCATATGAAACATATTGAGACACATAAAAATGAAAAGTCCTACCATGTTAATGAAGAAATTGCAATGCAAGCAGCTCTAAATGAAAACGAAATAATAGATATGCCACTGGAACAAATATTGACCGAATTTAAACTGGAAAATAAGGATAATACTGGAATGCTAACTGATGAAAAAACAGAGAATGGGGAAGAATTTAATTTAAAACTAGAGAGAAAAGAAAGCGGGTAAGTATATGTAAAAAAAAGAAATCTTATTGGTCATAATATTAGTCAAGCATCTGAAAATTCCTTCAGAACTGAAATCGAATTTACAATAGACTTAAAAACTAACTCCGCTAATATAAAAGATCAAGAAAATAATGATTCGACGATATCCACTGAATCAGCGAAATGTGATCTATGTAGTCAAATATTTAAAAATCCTCAAGGATTAGCCAGACACAGATCTAGCACACATTTCAAAAAGCACTTATACCAATGCGATCAATGTGATAGAGGGTTTAGTGTAGAAGAATTCTACATTAAACATCGTAATCGTCATTTAGGTATAAAAACCTTTAAATGTAAGCAATGTGACAAAGGTGTGTAAGAAAATTAGCATGAGAATGTGTAGATTTCCTGTATTTTACTTTATAATCTTTCCAGCTTTTGAAACAAATAGTATCCTCAATCAACATTTAATTTCTCATTCTAAACTAACGCCACATTTATGTACAACTTGTGGTAAAAGTTTTCGACGTCTGGATGGTTTAAGACAGCATATGCGACGTCACGGAGATGAAAGACCATTTAAATGCTCACTATGTCCAAAAAGCTTCAAGTGTCACTCTGACAAATTAAAACATACACTCAAACATGATAAAAAACGCTATGAGTGCAATATTTGTGGTTCACGTTTAGCCACTCCTGAGTCCCTTTCGCAACATAAAATGACACATACCGGCGAAAAGCCTTTCAAATGCAGTTATTGTGATAAGAGGTAAGAAATAATCATAGCATGCCTTGCCTAAAATGTATTACAATTTATATAAATTTGTTTTATAATGTATCAGCTTTATCTCCTTGTCTAATATGAGATGTCACGAGAGAATACATACTGGCGAAAAACCTTACAAATGTCAATATTGTTGGAAATCATTTCGCCAAAGCAATGATCGCAAAAAGCACACAAAACGTGTGCATAAGAATGAGGAAAGTGAAAAACCTCCAGAAGAAAATTTATAGATCTTTATAAAACCTAAGTACGTAAGATTATGACAGTGAATTTGCATTGGTGGATATTAAGTAATTTTCTTATTATTCTTTTGTTATATATTTTTTATTTCTTATTAAACTGCAATCATTCATTATTCTCAACACCAATTTAAATTAAGTTTTAAAACAAAGAAGCGTTTTAAATCAAAATATATAATACCTGCCTGTTCTGGAAATCGAGTCGATTTAAAAACGCTCGATTTGGGAAAATTAAATCCACTAATAGCAGACTTGTTTGTAGTTTTCTATTCTTTAGACCTTAAAATATCATATCTGAAATTAGTTTACTATATATGATTTAAAATACATCAATGGTGGCATAATTTATTTTTTTTGAAAACGAGAATTTTGCTCGGATTCGGTTTACAGAACAGTTCCGATAATAATAATTATGAAAATTATTTTATTATAATAATAATGGAACTCACAAGGTGTACTAAGTGTTGTATCGGTTGTATTTTTAAAATTGTTATTTATATTCTTCTTGACATAAATTGTACAGCAAAATACAAATAACAATTTCATAAAGATACAACTGTTAGTACACCCTAGGAAATTCCTTTGAATAATGAAATTGTAAATAAAATTTGTTTAAAAATTCCTCTGACTTTAAATATTTCCAATGTATCGGTTTGCACAATATACACGATTAGTTTTTCCAAGGCCGAGGTGGTGGGATCTTCTGTTATTTAACTTTGCTTTTGATTTACGCCTCTTGTATTAGTTGGGAACCATATAAATATAGATTTGAATGATCATAAATGTTTTTATTTTTATTTTTTATATTATTATTACTATATTTTGCCTGTGGATCAGGTTTTTTGTCTATGTAATATAGTTTAATTGGACGTGGAGGCTTTTATATTACTATGAATGAATAAATAAATAAATAAAACACAATTCATTCAGTTCAGTGTTTGATGCAAATGTCCTTGCGAAAGTCCAAAATATAGTAGCTATTTTATGAAATTTTTGTGCAATTTGTTGTTTAATATCATCAAAAAGGTACAATACTATTTTGCATTTGTTCGCTATACCATTTGCATCAAACACTGAACTCCGCTATTGTTTTGCTCCTATAACTGTTAAATAAACCAGTTTTTAAATTTTACTAATGGGATAACAAATTATTATGACATTTTTCATAGTTATTTGTTCAATTCATATATGTATACTTGAGAGCCTAAGTCCTTAATAGTAATTTTCAACGTGTCTTCTATCTCCAGTGTACGCTGTATAACGGCTGGAATTTTCTACAGCAGCAATTAGTTGCATTACTTGTCCTGTAACACGGCCTACACAATGTCTGTCCAACTCTTGACCATTCGATTTTAAACAGTTTTGCAATTTTTCATCAGCCAACTTATAAAGTTTTTCTTTTAAATGTGGCATACTGGATAAAGAGTTTGAGTTTTGTATACGTCGTGTTACTTTATTTTTATATGCACTAGCCTCTGGCATACCGGAAGCTGATGATTGCCACTTTGGGTAAGATTCCACAACAGTATCCATAAGATCATTCAGTTCTTTTTGAACATTATCATTACTGGTTTGTCTGTAGTCCTCTTCTGAAGAATACATATGCCTTCCAGCTTGGTTCTATAATAAATTACAATGTTAAATTATAAGATTTACAAGTTAAATTCCAATCTATGTTAAAAACTACCTGAACCACTAAGGCCAAAAGAATAACAATAAATAATTTCATTTTTTATTTCGCTTTAATTTTGCAAGTCTTTGGTTTAAAAGTAAATAATTTACTACTAGTTTTTTGTAGAAAATGTGTGAGGTTTTATAGAAATAACCCAAGCACAAAAAAACAAAGAATATGTTTAGGTCATCAAATTGCGCTTATCTTTAAAATGAACCGATTATTTGATTAAAAAGAAATATTACTATTAGTGCAATTTTTCAATTTTTGAAATGCTAAGCGCAATTTGATTTTTGTAAAATGATAATTTATTAAAACATGTAAATAATTTTAATAATTTATTTTTATAATCAATTATTAGGCCAAGTAATATATGCTGCATACTGAAATAAATGCACGATCTTTTATTCGAAATGATACTGATAGTTTAAATAATCAGAACTTAAAGTAAGGCAGTCTTTACATTAAACTGAATGGACCAAACTTAAACAATGTAAATCATTAAAATTGAATGCCATGTAAAACAGGATATGATTTAAATGTTAAAAAGAATCGGATTGCCATTTGAATCCGTTTGTACGTGTAATTTTTAATTCTTTTAAATTTATGGTCATCTGGGGGTGGGCCATATTGCCCAAGTACTACACTTACGAGCTCCCTTCAAGACCCTTTATTGGGAAACTCGAAATCACTCCTAGAGTTTATAAGGTTTCCATCAGTTCCAACTGAGTTTTAATTGCACTCCCAAGTTTTTATTTAAAACATCGTTTTTGTTTTATAAGGCTTTAATCTTATGGTACTGAATATCGAGTTTTGTGTTAACTAGAAAACCAAAAAAAGCTAAAAAGGTTATACTATATACATTAATGACCAACCAATTAATCGGCTTCGACCAATAATCGTTTGCGGACACCGCTTCGTAACGCTTGTAGCAAATTTTTTTAATAAATTCTCAAGCCTGTAACAAATTTTCTACCCCTCTCCCCTACCCAGCAAAAAATGACGAAAATGGAGTTAAATCATGGATTTAAGTGAAGATTTAGGGAAAACATTCATGATTTTATAAATAAATAACATAAAATAAATTGCTCTTCATTAAAATTAATAAGTTGAAACCCCATGCATTCGATTCGAGATTCGAAGACGCGTTTTTCATGTAAAATATTTTTTGTAGATTTTAAACTTGTTTAAATGAAAATTAATTTCGCTTTTAATACAACATATTTCCTAGAACGCATTCGAAGAAACAATTGCTCAAGAAATCACTATTCCATTTTGAATGCATTTTTTTGCTGGGTAAGAGCGCAACGAATAATGTGAAAAGCTCTTTATAATTTGGTAATGTTTCGCAGCTGACAAAAAAGTGACCAATAAAAAAACACGATTTGGAATTTTTTGTCACTTACATGGTTTTTCGTTTCATTTAACGATAACACAGCGGAAGAGACTTTTTGGTGCCCTACATTTGACGTCCGTTTTGTACGTGTGTTGAACCCTCATTACTCTTTTATATTTGTTTTTCTCCAGTCAGCTCGCGTTTGCGAAATATCGCAGCATTTTAATTTACATTATATACCCTATTTTTTGGGATTTTTCATCTTAATTTTGAGTGTTACATCTTAAATTGAGAACATTTTTTGGCAAGAAACTAGTCTACGCAAACATATGTTTCTTTTGAGTATAATAAAAACTGAAATTAGTTAATATTCAATATCCTTGCAGTTTCACCAAAATATCCTGGAACGACATCAACAAAATTATATTTAAATGAAAGATAATTTTGAGTAGATTAATAATCTAAAAAGTCTTATATAATTTTCAAGTCCAGGTTGGAAAAATTGAGGCGAAGAAGCAAAAAAGAGAATAATTACTTAAAAAAAATAAAGACCACGATATTTTAAAAACTAGAGCCGACCAAAAAAAATTTAAGGTAGTCTTGAAAATGGCATGTCCCATATATGTTTTATCAATTTATAGTTTTCGCTGTACCAAACCAAAATGTCCATATTGCTCCCCGCTGTAATGAAACCCGGGTTTTTGAATATATTGAAACTCAGTTCGTTTACTCCTGTCTTATATGATTTTAAAATAGAGAAGGCAGCCCTGCTTCATAAGGAATGTCAATAAAAGGCAACAAAAATTGTCATTGTCGGTAGTATAGTTTCCTATTGTTTACATAGCTTAGGGGTAGAGAAAAGTCAGAAACATTAATAATAATATTGTAATTAATTGTATTTTAAAAGATATTTAACAAAGTTTAAATTGGAAGACATATTTAATATGTTAATACTTGAAATATATGGACGGGTGTGTCGCGTGTGTATGTGTAAATCGAATAATTTGCATAACTTAAATGAGATGACCGAAGAGTGTCTCACCATGAATGAAATGTTGTCAAAGACTGTCTCCGGCATACATGCCAACATCGAATTTCCAGTGCCTCAAGAAATTTGTGACTTATGCATGGATCATTTACAAATTTCCTTCAGATTTCAGCAACTGTGTATGACCACTAATGAACAAATGCTTAAAATCTGGGAACAGTCCCAGAAGGCAGAAGTCAAACAACAACCATTAACTGGTGAAGTGGATAATGAGGAAGAACCAGATCCTATTAAAGTTGAATACGATATGGAAGTAGAAGAACAAAAGCTTGATCATGTGGAACTATTAAATGTGGAAAATGGTGAAAAATGGGAATTTATGACATATGACGAAACGTCTGGCAAAGACAAACTGTAAGTTTTCAATCAAAATTTAGTTAGAAATAAATATATCATGCATATTATTTTCAATTAAGGGTGCAGCAAGAAAATTCACCAAAATCAGTGTCCAAATTATCATCTAGTCGACTATACCATGATCGCTTTTCATGCCTAGAATGTAAGGAAACATTTGCAAAACAGTCTCAACTAAAACGTCATCGTAGTAAACATGAATCAACTCATCCTTTTGATTGTCGCAAGTGTACAAAACGTTTTAAAACAAAAGGGTTATTGCAAAAGCATTCGAAAAGCTGTAAAAAAGACAAAAGAAAAGGGCTCAGCAAAAACGATAGTGATAACGATGATGACGAGGATATGCCCCTCAGCGCTTTAAAAAAAGTGGAAAGTGACAATGAAAGGTAAATTATTAAATTTATAATTTATATCTAAAGTAAAACATGAAAACTAAAATTTTACTTTTAATTTATGTGATAAGAGCGCATTATATTTTAACATTTCCCTTTTCAGCGATACAACTAAGGAAAATGATAAAAAGAAACGAAAAACTGTTAAAACTGTCGACAAAAAGACTCCGTATTATTGCTCTGAGTGTGATAGTTATTTTAAATATGGCTATCAGCTTACAAAACACAGTTGCAACAATAATGATAATGGTTCACATATAAACAAATGTGAATTATGCAGCAAGGATTTTACATCGAAAAATATGCTGCAAAAACATATGAATAGTAAACATAAAGACAACAAGAATACAACAAAGACGGGGAAAATTGTTACAAAGACTTCGGATAAAAATAAAATCATCCACAGCGATGATGATGGGAAGATTGAAGAAATGGATTTAGATCAGGAGAATGATAACGATGATAACTGGAATGATATAAATCAAGGCGATTCGTCGGATGATAGCGATTCTGACTATGCTGAAAAAGACAAAAGCACAGTAAAGTCAAAACCAGAGCCCGATATAAATCAGTTTGGCTGTAACGAATGTGACGCTTCCTTCAGGTTTGAAAAGCAACGCGTCCGTCATATGAAAAAGCATACAGAAGCTCACCGCTTTGTATGTGCTCTATGTTGGGATCGTTTCAAGTATCCACATATGTTGACGAAACATATGGAAAAGCATCATCCTGAGGATAATCCAACGCCTAAAGCCGTGGAGACAAAACCAGAAAATGTGGAAAAGACTCATGTTTGCAGTTACTGTTCATCGGCTTATTCGAATGTTGGTGGCTTAGCCCAGCACATGAGTAAGAAACATCCAGAAATAAAGCCTTTTAAATGTGACAAGTGCGATAAGACTTTTGTAGTTGAAGAACATTTAAAAATACACACAAATCGACATATGGGCATTAAGAACTTCAAATGTGATCTTTGTGATAAATGTAAGTACACTCATATGAAATCTATTTAATGTTTCCGATTAAATATATAGTCTTATTTTTTTAGCATTTTCATTTAAATTTGCTATGAAACAGCATATGCGCATACATACGGGTGATTTGAACTATTTGTGCACGCTATGTGGTAAAAAGTTCTATAGACCAAGTAATTTGCGTCAGCACATGCAACGTCATGGTGATGATAAACCATATACTTGTCCTCACTGTCCAAAACGTTTTAAATGCCCTTCCGACCGTTATATACATTTAATGTCACATCAGGAGGGTAAAAATCATGTATGTCAGACTTGTGGTGCAAGGTTTTCGCGAGTGGATACTTTACATCAGCATCAAATACTTCATACAGGAGAAAAGCGTTATAAATGCGATCAATGTCCAATGGCGTAATTTATACATTTTTAATGACGTATTTTGCAATCTAATGTTTCCATTTAATTGTAGATTCCCCCGCTTGATGAACTTAAATCGGCATTTGCGAACTCATACTGGTGAAAAACCATACAAATGTAAATTTTGCGAGAAGGCTTACGCACAAAGTAATGATTTGAACAAACATTTACGCACCCATGTCGGTGAAAACACTTATATGTGTACCCAGTGCCCGGCTGCATATAAATACCAGGCCGACTTAAGGAACCATGAATGGGAGCACTATCGCCTTCAAAAGGAGGCGGAACAGAAAGCAAAAGATGAAGCATCTGCATTAAAAATGAAAGATGAAGAAACTGTATTGGAAGTAAAAGTATAGAAATATATTTATTTATTAAGCAACTCTACAAGAAAAAAAAGAATTTTTATTTTATTGAAAAAGTAATATGCCTTTCTTCACTATGAATAAATCAACATAATCGGTGGGGAATTGAATGAAAACGGCAAACGGGTTTGCAAATTGACTGCGAGCGGATAGTGCGGTTCTTTTAACGTTAAATACCGCTCTTTTGGCACTACTGTTTTCATTATGCTGACCATTTCCAGTACCTTAGTGCAAGCAATCGATAATGCAGTAACAGCAGCTGTTTAGTGAAAAGTTTTGGTTTTCGCTTTGTTTACAAGCTGTACACATTAAATACAAATTTATTTTAAATATTTTATTTGCCCAAAAAATAATAAAATGACAACAGTTCTATTGGGCCGCATATGTCGTACCTGTTTACAAAAATCTGCCGGTATGCTTAAACTGAGTGAGTTTATCAGAGATGATCTACAAATTGAGGGTATGCTTGGCCAAACTGTACCTAATTTTGATCTGGATGTAGATGATATTCCTTTACCGGTGGAGATATGTGAAGAGTGTCTAAGCAAATTAAAAACATCTTATGATTTTGTTCAAATGTGCCTAAAAAGCAATAAAGAGTTAAAAAATATTTTGAATCAACAGGAACAGGAAATCGAAAGCACACTTGAAGATGCAAAAATTGAAGTGGGTCCAATAGAATTATTGGATGAAACACCAATTTTTATAGATAGCTTCAAGAAAGAACCGCACGATGATAATTCCAATGTAAGTCACGCGCAAGCTAATGGTGGCCAGGAAAAGAGTCAAAATCTTAAAACACAAGTTGTTAAACTTGAGCTTGATGTTCAAAGTGAGAGTCATCACGAAGATAATAGTAGTTCAGATGAATATTGGCCTAATGATGAAAAAGAGGATAGCGATAGGTAAGTCCCCAATCCATTTACTAAGAATGTTTAATATCAAAAGTAAATGTTTTCAGCAATTTCTTTGAGAAAATGGCAAAAGGCGGTCCCTTAGATATAAGAAAGAAAAGAAAATACCACAGAAAGGTACCTCTTAAGCGGGGTGGCTCAAAAGTTTGTCTTCATTGCAATAAGGTTTTCGGCAAAAAGAATCTTTTAACCAAACATTTATCTGTACATGACTCTGAGCATCAATTTGTGTGTGACCTCTGTGAATATCGCTTTTCCAGCGAAAGGAAACTGAAAACTCACCGCGCCAAACATTCGGGCGTAGAATTAAGCTTTGCTGGTGGTCCATATCCATGTCCTGATTGTCCCATGATCTTTCAGCAAACTCGGGCTTTGGCTGCTCATAGTGTAATTCATTCAGACAAGGAGTATAAATGCCAGGTGTGTGATATGAGTCTTAAAACGACATCTGCTGTTACCAGGCATATGAACTCCAAACATCCTGACGTATTGCCATTTAAATGCAATATATGCGATAAGTCATTTCCAGTGGAAAACCATTTAAATGACCATATTAACGAGCATATGGGTTATAAGAAACATAAATGTGATTTCTGTGACAAAAGTAAGTTAATTTTGGAACTAACCCCCGTATTCTATGCCTTGTTATAAAATCGAAATCATAACAAATGACAATTTTTATATTGTTCAGCATGATACAATTGTATCATGGTGTTCAGAATATAAAAATTGTCGTTTGTTATAATTTTATCAATTGTCACAAAGCTTAAAATACGGGTTTAGGTACAGAAAAGGCAACCATAAAGAAACCTGTTGAAACGGAAAAAATCAATGCGGCTGCGTTAGTAGTGTTTCAAGAGAAGCATAAAACTCGTTTAATTGAAAAATATATTGACAAAACTACAATAAATATGTATATACATTTATTGATCCTTTTCATTTATATTGTAAAATTTTGCACTAATTGTTAATATATTTTTCATTTAAACCAAGTTTTATGCTTCTGTAAAACTTTTTATATGTTTGATAGGGCTTTTTGCGTTTTCTGTGACGATATATTTCCATATTAAGTGAACAAGAAATAGCGAAGTTAAATGGTCTGATTGCTTTAACAGTTGCCTTGTGTGTCCTTAGCATTACCCTTTTACAAAAATAAATTTTTTAATGCATACTTTAAGGTTTTCCACATACTACTGCCTTAAAGGATCATGTACGTGTACATACTGGCGAATCGCCGTTTTTGTGTGCCCATTGTGGCAAATCATTCAAAACTGCTAATGTTTTACGTCAACATTTACAAAGACATGGTGAGAAAAAATTCCATTGTCCGGAATGTCCCATGAAGTTTTATCTCAAAGTAAACTTAACTAAACATATGAGTTGCCACACTAAGCTAAAACCTCATGTTTGTGATATATGCGGTTCAGCCTTTACGAGGCAAGATTCCTTAAAAGCACACAAATTTAAACATACTGGGGCAAGACCTTTTAAATGTGAGGATTGTAATATGAGGTATTTAACATGTTTTTTATTAGTTAAAATACTTTTTATTGTTTAATACTATTTTACAGCTTTGTTTTTAAACGTCACTTGAAGAGACATAAAATCACTCATACAGGAGAAAAACCTCATATGTGCTCGTTTTGCGATCGTGCATATGCAGCAAGCGGAGATTTAGTAAAACATTTGCGCACTCATGTAGGTGAAAAAACATATTTTTGTGATGAATGTCCGGAATCATTTAAATATTCACTCGATCTTAAGGATCATAAAAACCTTCATTATAAAGAAAAAATTAATTTGGAAGGAAAGAATGTAGAGAAACTAAACTTGGAAGAAAGTGATGTAATAACTTTAGAAATAAGAAATGATATTGGAGATGGTAATGTAATAACAGTAGAAATACCAAATGAAGATATCGAAATGCATGAAGAAGATACTGTTGTTACACTGGAAGAACTTTACGAAGTTGACCAAACTAGCGAGTAAGAAAAAAAAATTATGTACATATAATGCAGCTAGCAGTATAGATATGTTATTAATTAAATAAAGAATTGGAATATGGAAATATAAAAACTGATAAATTGATAATCTGAAAAATTTAAACAATCGCAGTTTTTGCTTTATGTTCAAAATAAATGCAAAACATTTTTTTTTGGAAAAATTTTGGAAATTTGATGAAATTTTTAGCGGATTAAAGATCATAACTTCAGCTTTAATTACATATACTTTTAGGGTTTTAAATCATAAACTTGATATGAAAATAAAGCGATTTTAAGTTAACGCCAACTTTCAAGCATTAACAAATAGGCGTGGAAGGAAAGACTGTTTAATTTGGAGCTTTTCTGCATTTTCTCTATCTGCATACAAAATTTTAAAAATAAAAATTCGTTTTTTTTTTGTGAAACACCAGGCCAACAGAATCTTGCAGTAGGTGAATTTCAGCAAACGATTTTCTTTAAACGGCTGTAGCTCTTTAACCGTTTGAGCGATTTGGACGAATGTTTCGCTATATGATAGATTTGGACCTTGGCTACAAGATGGTTAACCTTTGGCCCGCCTAGTGACACCCCTTCTTTGTCAAAAATTGCGATTTACACTTAAAACCTTTATATCTCCAAAAGTAGTAGGCAAAAAAATCAAACTAACTTCGATGAAAATATCACGGCATCTTATTCTATAAGCCTGTAAAATTTTATTTCTCTAGTTGCAAAAACTTCGGAGTTATTCATAAATTTCTAAAAACTGTATCAGAGGAAAATTACCATAAATCGCATCTTTTGAATCAAATTGGAACTCTTGTATCTCGGTAACGGATGGGCAGATTTTGATGAACTTTTTTACGGATGAAAGATCTTAATGTCAGCTTTAATACACATATGCCTTTGGGGCTTTAAATCACAAACTAGATATGAAAATAAAGCGATTTTAAGTTAACGCCCACTTTCATGCAATAAAAAGTAGGCGTGGCAAAACCTTTTTTAATTGAAGCTCTTCCGCATTATTTGCTCTATCAGCATGCAAAATTTCAACTAATTATCTTAATTAATAGCTGAGATACAGCACAAAATGTAAAAGGTATTTTAAGCCATAAAATGTTTAAAAATAAAATTCGTTTTTTTTTTTGTAAAACACCAGGCCAACAGAATCTTGCAGTAGGTGAATTTCAGCAAACGATTTTCTTTAAACGGCTGTAGCTCTTTAACCGTTTGAGCGATTTGGACGAATGTTTCGCTATATGATAGATTTGGACCTTGGCTACAAGATGGTTAACCTTTGGCCCGCCTAGTGACACCCCTTCTTAGTCAAAAATTGCGATTTACACTTAAAACCTTTATATCTCCAAAAGTAGTAGGCAAAAAAATCAAACTAACTTCGATGAAAATATCACGGCATCTTATTCTATAAGCCTGTAAAATTTTATTTCTCTAGTTGCAAAAACTTCGGAGCTATTCATAAATTTCTAAAAACTGTATCAGAGGAAAATTACCATAAATCGCATCTTTTGAATCAAATTGGAACTCTTGTATCTCGGTAACGGATGGGCAGATTTTGATGAAATTTTTTACGGATGAAAGATCTTAATGTCAGCTTTAATACACATATGCCTTTGGGGCTTTAAATCACAAACTAGATATGAAAATAAAGCGATTTTAAGTTAACGCCCACTTTCATGCAATAAAAAGTAGGCGTGGCAAAACCTTTTTAATTTGAAGCTCTTCCGCATTATTTGCTCTATCAGCATGCAAAATTTCAACTAATTATCTTAATTAATAGCTGAGATACAGCACAAAATGTAAAAGGTATTTTAAGCCATAAAATGTTTAAAAATAAAATTCGTTTTTTTTTGTAAAACACCAGGCCAACAGAATCTTGTAGTAGGTGAATTTCAGCAAACGATTTTCTTTAAACGGCTGTAGCTCTTTAACCGTTTGAGCGATTTGGACGAATGTTTCGCTATATGATAGATTTCGACCTTGGCTACAAGATGGTTAACCTTTGGCCCGCCTAGTGACACCCCTTCTTAGTCAAAAATTGCGATTTACACTTAAAACCTTTATATCTCCAAAAGTAGTAGGCAAAAAAATCAAACTAACTTCGATGAAAATATCACGGCATCTTATTCTATAAGCCTGTAAAATTTTATTTCTCTAGTTGCAAAAACTTCGGAGTTATTCATAAATTTCTAAAAACTGTATCAGAGGAAAATTACCATAAATCGCATCTTTTGAATCAAATTGGAACTCTTGTATCTCGGTAACGGATGGGCAGATTTTGATGAAATTTTTTACGGATGAAAGATCTTAATGTCAGCTTTAATACACATATGCCTTTGGGGCTTTAAATCACAAACTAGATATGAAAATAAAGCGATTTTAAGTTAACGCCCACTTTCATGCAATAAAAAGTAGGCGTGGCAAAACCTTTTTTAATTGAAGCTCTTCCGCATTATTTGCTCTATCAGCATGCAAAATTTCAACTAATTATCTTAATTAATAGCTGAGATACAGCACAAAATGTAAAAGGTATTTTAAGCCATAAAATGTTAAAAATAAAATTCGTTTTTTTTTTGTAAAACACCAGGCCAACAGAATCTTGCAGTAGGTGAATTTCAGCAAACGATTTTCTTTAAACGGCTGTAGCTCTTTAACCGTTTGAGCGATTTGGACGAATGTTTCGCTATATGATAGATTTGGACCTTGGCTACAAGATGGTTAACCTTTGGCCCGCCTAGTGACACCCCTTCTTAGTCAAAAATTGCGATTTACACTTAAAACCTTTATATCTCCAAAAGTAGTAGGCAAAAAAATCAAACTAACTTCGATGAAAATATCACGGCATCTTATTCTATAAGCCTGTAAAATTTTATTTCTCTAGTTGCAAAAACTTCGGAGTTATTCATAAATTTCTAAAAACTGTATCAGAGGAAAATTACCATAAATCGCATCTTTTGAATCAAATTGGAACTCTTGTATCTCGGTAACGGATGGGCAGATTTTGATGAAATTTTTTACGGATGAAAGATCTTAATGTCAGCTTTAATACACATATGCCTTTGGGGCTTTAAATCACAAACTAGATATGAAAATAAAGCGATTTTAAGTTAACGCCCACTTTCATGCAATAAAAAGTAGGCGTGGCAAAACCTTTTTTAATTGAAGCTCTTCCGCATTATTTGCTCTATCAGCATGCAAAATTTCAACTAATTATCTTAATTAATAGCTGAGATACAGCACAAAATGTAAAAGGTATTTTAAGCCATAAAATGTTAAAAATAAAATTCGTTTTTTTTTTGTAAAACACCAGGCCAACAGAATCTTGCAGTAGGTGAATTTCAGCAAACGATTTTCTTTAAACGGCTGTAGCTCTTTAACCGTTTGAGCGATTTGGACGAATGTTTCGCTATATGATAGATTTGGACCTTGGCTACAAGATGGTTAACCTTTGGCCCGCCTAGTGACACCCCTTCTTAGTCAAAAATTGCGATTTACACTTAAAACCTTTATATATCCAAAAGTAGTAGGCAAAAAAATCAAACTAACTTCGATGAAAATATCACGGCATCTTATTCTATAAGCCTGTAAAATTTTATTTCTCTAGTTGCAAAAACTTCGGAGCTATTCATAAATTTCTAAAAACTGTATCAGAGGAAAATTACCATAAATCGCATCTTTTGAATCAAATTGGAACTCTTGTATCTCGGTAACGGATGGGCAGATTTTGATGAAATTTTTTACGGATGAAAGATCTTAATGTCAGCTTTAATACACATATGCCTTTGGGGCTTTAAATCACAAACTAGATATGAAAATAAAGCGATTTTAAGTTAACGCCCACTTTCATGCAATAAAAAGTAGGCGTGGCAAAACCTTTTTTAATTGAAGCTCTTCCGCATTATTTGCTCTATCAGCATGCAAAATTTCAACTAATTATCTTAATTAATAGCTGAGATACAGCACAAAATGTAAAAGGTATTTTAAGCCATAAAATGTTTAAAAATAAAATTCGTTTTTTTTTGTAAAACACCAGGCCAACAGAATCTTGTAGTAGGTGAATTTCAGCAAACGATTTTCTTTAAACGGCTGTAGCTCTTTAACCGTTTGAGCGATTTGGACGAATGTTTCGCTATATGATAGATTTGGACCTTGGCTACAAGATGGTTAACCTTTGGCCCGCCTAGTGACACCCCTTCTTAGTCAAAAATTGCGATTTACACTTAAAACCTTTATATCTCCAAAAGTAGTAGGCAAAAAAATCAAACTAACTTCGATGAAAATATCACGGCATCTTATTCTATAAGCCTGTAAAATTTTATTTCTCTAGTTGCAAAAACTTCGGAGCTATTCATAAATTTCTAAAAACTGTATCAGAGGAAAATTACCATAAATCGCATCTTTTGAATCAAATTGGAACTCTTGTATCTCGGTAACGGATGGGCAGATTTTGATGAAATTTTTTACGGATGAAAGATCTTAATGTCAGCTTTAATACACATATGCCTTTGGGGCTTTAAATCACAAACTAGATATGAAAATAAAGCGATTTTAAGTTAACGCCCACTTTCATGCAATAAAAAGTAGGCGTGGCAAAACCTTTTTTAATTGAAGCTCTTCCGCATTATTTGCTCTATCAGCATGCAAAATTTCAACTAATTATCTTAATTAATAGCTGAGATACAGCACAAAATGTAAAAGGTATTTTAAGCCATAAAATGTTAAAAATAAAATTCGTTTTTTTTTTGTAAAACACCAGGCCAACAGAATCTTGCAGTAGGTGAATTTCAGCAAACGATTTTCTTTAAACGGCTGTAGCTCTTTAACCGTTTGAGCGATTTGGACGAATGTTTCGCTATATGATAGATTTGGACCTTGGCTACAAGATGGTTAACCTTTGGCCCGCCTAGTGACACCCCTTCTTAGTCAAAAATTGCGATTTACACTTAAAACCTTTATATCTCCAAAAGTAGTAGGCAAAAAAATCAAACTAACTTCGATGAAAATATCACGGCATCTTATTCTATAAGCCTGTAAAATTTTATTTCTCTAGTTGCAAAAACTTCGGAGCTATTCATAAATTTCTAAAAACTGTATCAGAGGAAAATTACCATAAATCGCATCTTTTGAATCAAATTGGAACTCTTGTATCTCGGTAACGGATGGGCAGATTTTGATGAAATTTTTTACGGATGAAAGATCTTAATGTCAGCTTTAATACACATATGCCTTTGGGGCTTTAAATCACAAACTAGATATGAAAATAAAGCGATTTTAAGTTAACGCCCACTTTCATGCAATAAAAAGTAGGCGTGGCAAAACCTTTTTTAATTGAAGCTCTTCCGCATTATTTGCTCTATCAGCATGCAAAATTTCAACTAATTATCTTAATTAATAGCTGAGATACAGCACAAAATGTAAAAGGTATTTTAAGCCATAAAATGTTTAAAAATAAAATTCGTTTTTTTTTGTAAAACACCAGGCCAACAGAATCTTGTAGTAGGTGAATTTCAGCAAACGATTTTCTTTAAACGGCTGTAGCTCTTTAACCGTTTGAGCGATTTGGACGAATGTTTCGCTATATGATAGATTTGGACCTTGGCTACAAGATGGTTAACCTTTGGCCCGCCTAGTGACACCCCTTCTTAGTCAAAAATTGCGATTTACACTTAAAACCTTTATATCTCCAAAAGTAGTAGGCAAAAAAATCAAACTAACTTCGATGAAAATATCACGGCATCTTATTCTATAAGCCTGTAAAATTTTATTTCTCTAGTTGCAAAAACTTCGGAGCTATTCATAAATTTCTAAAAACTGTATCAGAGGAAAATTACCATAAATCGCATCTTTTGAATCAAATTGGAACTCTTGTATCTCGGTAACGGATGGGCAGATTTTGATGAAATTTTTTACGGATGAAAGATCTTAATGTCAGCTTTAATACACATATGCCTTTGGGGCTTTAAATCACAAACTAGATATGAAAATAAAGCGATTTTAAGTTAACGCCCACTTTCATGCAATAAAAAGTAGGCGTGGCAAAACCTTTTTTAATTGAAGCTCTTCCGCATTATTTGCTCTATCAGCATGCAAAATTTCAACTAATTATCTTAATTAATAGCTGAGATACAGCACAAAATGTAAAAGGTATTTTAAGCCATAAAATGTTAAAAATAAAATTCGTTTTTTTTTTGTAAAACACCAGGCCAACAGAATCTTGCAGTAGGTGAATTTCAGCAAACGATTTTCTTTAAACGGCTGTAGCTCTTTAACCGTTTGAGCGATTTGGACGAATGTTTCGCTATATGATAGATTTGGACCTTGGCTACAAGATGGTTAACCTTTGGCCCGCCTAGTGACACCCCTTCTTAGTCAAAAATTGCGATTTACACTTAAAACCTTTATATCTCCAAAAGTAGTAGGCAAAAAAATCAAACTAACTTCGATGAAAATATCACGGCATCTTATTCTATAAGCCTGTAAAATTTTATTTCTCTAGTTGCAAAAACTTCGGAGCTATTCATAAATTTCTAAAAACTGTATCAGAGGAAAATTACCATAAATCGCATCTTTTGAATCAAATTGGAACTCTTGTATCTCGGTAACGGATGGGCAGATTTTGATGAAATTTTTTACGGATGAAAGATCTTAATGTCAGCTTTAATACACATATGCCTTTGGGGCTTTAAATCACAAACTAGATATGAAAATAAAGCGATTTTAAGTTAACGCCCACTTTCATGCAATAAAAAGTAGGCGTGGCAAAACCTTTTTAATTTGAAGCTCTTCCGCATTATTTGCTCTATCAGCATGCAAAATTTCAACTAATTATCTTAATTAATAGCTGAGATACAGCACAAAATGTAAAAGGTATTTTAAGCCATAAAATGTTTAAAAATAAAATTCGTTTTTTTTTGTAAAACACCAGGCCAACAGAATCTTGCAGTGGGTGAATTTCAGCAAACGATTTTCTTTAAACGGCTGTAGCTCTTTAACCGTTTGAGCGATTTGGACGAATGTTTCGCTATATGATAGATTTGGACCTTGGCTACAAGATGGTTAACCTTTGGCCCGCCTAGTGACACCCCTTCTTAGTCAAAAACTGCGATTTACACTTAAAACCTTTATATCTCCAAAAGTAGTAGGCAAAAAAATCAAACTAACTTCGATGAAAATATCACGGCATTTTATTCTATAAGCCTGTAAAATTTTATTTCTCTAGTTGCAAAAACTTCGGAGTTATTCATAAATTTCTAAAAACTGTATCAGAGGAAAATTACCATAAATCGCATCTTTTGAATCAAATTGGAACTCTTGTATCTCGGTAACGGATGGGCAGATTTTGATGAGAAAACACCAGGCCAACAGAATCTTGCTGTAGGTGAATTTCAGCAAAAGATTTTCTTTAAACGGCTGTAGCTCTTTAACCGTTTGAGCGATTTGGACGAATGTTTCGCTATATGATAGATTTGGACCTTGGCTACACGATGGTTAACCTTTGGCCTGCATAGTGGCACCCCTTCTTAATAAAAAAAAACGATTTACACTTAAAACCTTTATATCTCCCAAAGTAATTGACATAAAAAATCAAACTAATGTTGTAAATATCACAGCATCTTATTCTATAAGTCTGTAAGATTTTATTTCTCTAGTTGCAAAAACTTCAGAGTTATTTATAACGTTCTGAAAACTTCATCAGAGAAAAATCGCATATTTTGAACAAAATCGCACCTGTTATATACCTTAACCGATGAAGTCGAGTTAGGAAAAAGTTAAGTTTGTTGAGCGATTGTGCCCGTCCGTGTATAAATCTAATTGCTATAATTAAATATAACAAAAATTTTCTGAAAACAACGTTGTTATGTTCTGCCGTATTGGTTGGAATTAATTAATGTTAATTTTTCCCTTGATACTTACGAGTATTGTCTCATGTCCAATTTCTTCTGACTAAAATGCTACGAACTTTGAAAGACGAAAAAGCGATTTTGTTATACATTAATTAAATATAAGTGTTGTATTTGCTCTAGTGTTATTAATAAAGAAATCTTTATTTTGTTATTAATAAATATATTTTTCTAAATGGGATACATTTTTTGATATAATTTTAGCTTAAAATAATATTTAACACATAAGTTTTTAAAGTTTTGATATGATTTAAAACTAATTCTAATCATTAGAAATGGAGCTAAAATCATAAAGTTCAAAAATTACATTGTTGTAAAATAATTGAGAAACTAATATATTAAAGCAACATTTATTTGACAACATTTGGATTTGTTCCAGAGGGTGTGTTTTAAAGAGCCTTATTATTATTATTACCATATGTTAACATTAATCAACAATTTCTATATTGTGTCTATTACTTCGTAAACTACTAGAAATTTTAAATTTTTGTTTCTTTTCGAACTTTTCTTAAATTATACATATAATTATGCTTATAAATTTAAACAACAAAACAATTATTATGGTATTTTTAATAACAAAAAATATTGAGTGAGTGAGTGGTTTTGTGTAGGGTGTACGTGCGTAAATGTTTAAGAGAATATCATAAAAACTAAGAAAGAGATATTAAATTAATGTTATTTATTTATACGTATTTTATGGGTTAACTATCGACTTAAATTGTTAATATACAAAGTATGTAATTCAGTACGCGGCGTGTTTTCGAATAGGGCGGCACGATTTTGACCTTCACCCTTCTTAACCCAATGACCATATACTCTAAAAGCACAGCCATCAATAACCTGAAATATAAAACAGTTAATAAGAAATTAGTTTGTAATATATAAAATGCTTTGAAAATAAAGATACATAGAAAAAAGTATTACAGCTCTATCGAAAAAGTTATGAGAATCAGTTGTTTGGGAGAAATCAAACAATATTTTGAAAGAATATTTTGAAGAAAAGTTTTCTATTGTGAATTATCATGGAAGTAAACTTTTCTATTGTGAATTATTTGTCAGTGCTGTACAAGTAATTTGCGTAGTCTCCGTCCAGACTTACAATTTTTTGCAGCAGGTTTTTATGTTCTAGTGAGAAAGAGCGAGAGAGGAATAAAAAATTTATATATTTCTATTTCAACATTCTCACACAAAACAGGAGTTGCTGCAACAAAAGTTGAATAGTCTGGACTGGGTGGTACTTGCAAAAGGAAACATGATTAGCGTTTATCTGCGTTTTCTGGTGCTGGGAGAAGAGAAACTATCCATAGAGGGATTATAGCGAATATATATTCGCGATAAATCGGATCCGCTATCGTTAAAATATTCCAGAAGTTTCACCAACCTTTCAAAGGGTTTTGAGTCCTCAGTGGATTGTGTAGCCATCGGTTGACGAAAAGAAGGTGATTGCGAAATGTTTCTACACAAAATACCGAATACCAAGTCTCGTAGTTTGCACACTAGACAACTGATATGCTTTTTATTAAAGCGAATGCCACACAGGTCAATATTCAGCTTCAATATATGTGTTAGTTTGCGTTTGTTTACAAAATATATGTACACATATACGGAGGGGAAATATTGAAGAATATCAAAATGCTTTTGATTTTCATAACAAATGCACACAAGCACATATATTGAAGCTAAAATATTGATCCGTCTAGCACCCGCATAACACTTGCGCTCCTTCAATAAATAAAAAGCAATTCAACACAGTTATATCTTGAAATGCAAATAACAACTTATATGCTCCCCTCTCATTCCTGTTAACACTTGTCTAGAATTTATTTTGTCAAATAGTTCGTGGGCGTAAACATGGGCGATGCTACATTTTTTAAGTTTGTCAATTCGCTCTCAAAAAATATTTGTTGTGGGAAACATTCACGATAGAAAATCAGAAAATTTACGAGTTTTTTTTCATGGGAATAGTATTTCTCCGTAGGCGTGATTTAGTTATTAACAACTTCCCATAAAAAAAAAGAAAATTTTCTGTGCACTGGTAAATGTTCAATACTCACTTTGCGCAACACCTTAACCCTATAAGGATCTCGTATAGCTTCTTCGCAGTGTAACGGTTCTGCAGTATAACGTAATCTTCTTATACGTATAACAGCTCGTACTACTAATATGGCGAATTGGAATTTTTTGCGGGCATTGAAGCGACTCGATTTGCGCAGCTGTTGAAGGAACAAAAGCATTGAATTAACTTCTCTGTATATTTGTAATAAAAGTTATATATACTCATAATAATTCAATAGTATAATAAAATAAATAAATATCTGTTGTATCATTGAAAATTTATTTAGTGATATTCTGTATTCCACGTGAAATAAAATCTTTCTGTATTTTATATTAAAGAAAATTGTTTGGAACTGTCATTAGCATTGTTGTTACAACGAAATATTTATATGTACCAACAATGCTATGAGAATTTCGAAAATTTTGATATCACATGGAATAAAGCACAGAGCTAATTATTATTTTTTTTTAAATTGCTTTAATGTTACAATTTATAAGATTTTAAAATTCAAGAAATTGCAAAAAAAAAATTATAAAAGTTAATAGATCGCCATCACCGGATGAAAGATTTTATGATTTATGGCAAACAAAAATACATGTTTGGCATAAGTAAAAGGCTGCTCACTTGTAGTTTTATGATTATTATATTAATAATATTATTATATTACAAAATTATAAGAAAGTTTGGTGAAGAACATACAAAATTATAAAATAAAGAGGTATAGACACTTTTACACACTTAAATTCTATCGTTCATAGAATATTTGTGTAGTATACATATACCTTGTTAGATATCCTGCGAATAGTCCAAGATTTTACTAAAGGTTTAAGTGGAACGCTCATGTACTTTAAAAAAATTTCTTATAAATTATGAACAACTGAAATAAGACAAATTTATGTACAAATTACTAAGGTTCAATGGGCTTTTAATTAAACGATTTTTTCTAATATCCAAAAGAATTTTGATTTTTATTTAAAAGTACACTAAATATATTAAGCAAGCAGCACATGGTTATACAAGGCAAGTTTTCCTATCACAAATTTCTATTTTGTGGGAGAGTAATGAAATAGAAAAATTTACAATTTGTATTCCTTTTAGGGATTTTTTCCGGGAATTCCCGGGACGGGAATTCTTTATTTTCATTTCCCGCTTTTCCCGGGAATTTTATTCAGGAATTCCCGGGATTAAAAATCTATTTATATACATAAAAATGATAATGATTCTAACATCCAAAAAATTCTTCGTTTTCTTAAAATTATTGTCGTTCATCATGAAATAATCACCCTTGTCGGGAATAAAAGTTCGCGTGAAATGTGTTCCCTTCCCTAAAATTGTGATCACCAATTTTATGTTTGCCCGTTTTGTTCACCATTTTTTGTTCATGGGAAATATTTCACGTGAACAAAATATTTTCCTCTTATTTCCGATAAGGGTGAATATGTATGTAAGGGGAAAGAAACGAACGAAGGCTCAAAGTGTATATCAAATAATTTTGGATTGAAGAACGAAGAGAAACAAGTTTTATCTTTAATTAATTATTCAAAAGAACCAATTTTTTTTTGTAAAAGGAAGTGCAATGTTTTTCAATATGCACCGAAATGCACAGTAATTAGATATGCTCCTGTCACTGAGTGGTAGCGATGCTGGCATCTCAGTCCAGAGGTCGTGGGTTCGGTTCCCGCCTGGGTGTTTTCCGCAGATAAGCTAATCGCTTCGCGGGTTGTGTTTGTTAAAAAACAAATAATAATAATAATGAAAAAAATATGAAAAACTATGCATGTCTATTTGATATTACTTCAGACGACAGTGGCGTTTTAAAAGAGGAGACTTTTGAGGAAACTTTCAACCATTGATAACACTTCCAACGCTACTATTAACAAAGCAGCTGACATTATTTGAAGACAGCGGAAAAGAGACCGAAAATATTGATAATTTATACGACGCCCTCTTAACTATCCGGGCGAAAGGCTTTTCTCAATCACTGTAAATTGTGTTACTTAAATAAGAAACCGATTGTGAGATGAAACAATTAATACATCGACTGTTAAAAAAAAAAACATTTGCAACAAATAATATAAAACACCAAATTTCCTAAGAGCAGAGAGTTTTCATTGCATACCAAGAAGTAAAGGACTGAATTTAATTGTATAAGACTGCTATTTGTCTGCAACATTTATCCTAGATAACCTTTTTTTTATCGCTCTTTGGAACACTTCCGCCGCTTGGCAACCACGTGTTAAAATCATAGATGAATTATCAGAAATAAAACTACTTTGATTTTAGTTAATCAGTGATTTTACTAATGAAAACATACAGCTCGGTATAAAAATAAGTTTTAAATACGAAGTTTCCTTAAAATTTCGATAAAAATATTGGTGCAGTTAACGCCCAGCAAAAACTTTGCTTACTGGTAGACAAAAAAGTATATGAGGATTTAAGTGGTAACTACTTACATTTTGACTCGATAACTACTTATTTTTGTTTGAGAAGTCCAAAAACTAAGGGGTACCCCTTACAAATGTATTTACATTTTCACAGCAATTAACTAGTTACTCTTTGGCTTACTTGAAGCTAAAAAATAAGTACTCAAATAAACAAATAAAAATTAAAAATATTTTTATACACATTATTTTATTATTATGTATTTTATTTATATTTTTATTTTTTGACCCAGCTGGGTTACGAACCGGTGCTCGTTCGCAGGAACAAATATCATCAAACTGCAACTAACAATTTCAATTGTTAATATGTAATTTAAATTCAAACATATATTTTGTTAATACAACAAATTTAGTTGTTGATACGACAAACACAGACATTTTTTTCAACAAACTGAACTAACCAAATTTTTTGTTATGTATTGTGAAAAAAATGAACAATCATCATTGTTGATATAACAAATGAATGCACACATATAAATGAAACAAAGCAAATCAAGAAATTTTTTTCAACAAACTGAACTAACCAAATTTTTTGTTAAGTATTGTGAAAAAAATTAACAATCACCATTGTTGATATAACAAATGAACACACACACGTAGATGAAACAAAGCAAATCACGTTTTGTGTGTATTCATTAGTGGCGTATTTGATAACGAATTGCTCTGTAGCTGAGAGGTAAGAACGTTAGTGTATTAGTCCAGAGGTCGCCGGTTCGATTCCGCCCAAAGACATTTAGTGTTTTTCGCAGACAAGCGAAAAGTCGCTTCGAGGATTGTGTATAAAAAAATATTGTTAATATAACAACTATGATAGTTAAAATTTGTTCGGAAAATCAACAATTCATATTGTTGATATAACTATAATCTTAATTGAAATAAATTTGAAATCAACAAAAAAAAATGTACAATTTTTTTTCTGAGTTTCCTTTAACTTACAATTTCGTAATTGTATTTACAAAAATCGTTGTAGGTTCAAAATCAATTAATTATTTAATTGATATAACAAAAAATTAATTGTATTTACAAATTTTTTTCTGTGTTCACTGAGCTATTGTGGACTTATAAGTTTAAGCGAGAAAAGTGGTTGTCTACTTATTTTATTAATACATATCAACAAATTTTAACTACTTTCAGATAATGAGAAATATACGTACTAATTTTATTAAAAACTAGGTAGAGTAGATCTAATTTTTGACAACAAAATGTATGGGAAATGTTACCAATATAACGAGTAAGCAGTTGCCGAAGGAGATGTGAACTGCACCATTGTTCCTTTTACCGAATTTTCCCTGAATCTTTTTGTTTTTGTGATTTGTTAAGTTTTTTGCCTTTTTATCTAATTTCTTTAGAAACCGTTTTGTTTGTGAAACTATTTTAAAATAAAGCTCACTTTAAAATAAAGAATGGTTCAATGATTCATTTTGCTCATATAAAAACCAATGGATTCCGAAAATTAAAATTGTTCGTAAATATTTTATTAACTTCTTCAATTCCCGGGAATTCTCGGGATTCCGAGAATTTCTTTTTCATTTCCCGCTCTCCCGGAAAACAAAAAAGTCCGGCAATAAAAAAAACCCTAATTCCTTTCTCTCCTTCTTTTTTCACTACATCAAAAGTTGCAACAACAAAACTTGCCTGGTATGAATTTCGACTAAGTCTTATTTAAAAATGGCGGACTTCTGAGGTAAAAAACAATAATTGAAAAATGCACATGAAGTGATAGACTACCCCATTTTTTAAGTCGATTAAAAGTAGAACAATGCTTGCGTACAATAAGTAAAGCTTTGTTTTAACCAAATATAGGATGGAAGATGAAAAATGAATCCCCACAGAAACATAAGTATATGTAAGTGAAAATAAGCTAAAGTTTATATTAAAAAGTTTTAGCCTTTAATAGTTCAGAGATCAATCTGAGTCGCTTGGTTTGTTTGTAAATAATAGATAAATAAAATACATTTTTAAGTTCTTGATTTTTAACGCTTCGCTTTTCGATTTAAAAGAGATTATTAAGAGCAAATTAAGATTTTGAAGAGGTTAAAAGGGTATCTTGCAGGGACCGCTATTATTTTATGAATTATCGCGATTTTCAATTTATCGTTGTATGAATTATCGCGGTTCTACTGCATTATATATATTTCTTAAAGAATCTCATTACTATCGTTAGTAAATTACCGTTACGTCATTTGTAAAAAAAAAATATGGGATACGGTTGACCTTGCAGGCCATCCCTAGAACTTCCCACTAATTTCGAGCTCAAAGCGCTGCAAAATCCATAGATTTTAGGAGTAATAAAAAAAATTTGTTTTCAACAATTTCGACCACAATATCTCGAACCACTTAACCAATTTAGATAAAATTCGCGGCATTCGGCGCAGCTAAAGTCCCGGTTAACTTTTAATCATACCTTGTCAAAAGGGCTGTTAGAAGGTTCGCTCACGAATAAATAGGACATCTTTAGCTATATCAAAAGTTAGCCAAATTTCGATATCGCAAAAAGATAGGAGCAAAAGTAATTTTTCAAGATTCTTTTTAATTAATTTATTTTAATGTAAATGGAATATGATACATAATATTTTTTTTATATTATTTACTTTTTTAATTCTTTAACTTACGCTACTGTCAGACAGAATCGAATACGGTACTTCCAAGCTAATAGACTAACACACACCCACTAGGATATCGTGACAATTTTTTTTATTCAACTATTTTACACATGTGTGTAAATTACAAATTCTAGAAATTATCGAAAATAGTTCGATATTGCGAACATTAATTTTTTATACATTTTCGGCGACTTCGAGAATATTTATTATCGCGACATTTTCGAGAGAAGTTCGCTTTAGCGATCATATGAATTTCATCCATAAATTCACATTTTCTAAATTTTCGGCACTTTCGAGAATGTGTATATCGCGATATTATCGAGAAAAGTTCGTTTTATCGATCATTCGATTTTTTTTTAGATTCGCGAGCGAATATCGAACAATTTTGTTCCGAAATTTCTTGGCTTAATTGAGCATTCGTTTATATCGAATCTCAAGGCAAGTGGGTATATGTTATGCGAAACATCAAAGATTTCGAGCATAACAAAAATTTTTTGGATTGTGTAAAAATGGTCGTCTGAGCCATAGTGCAGTGTTACAAAATTTGCCTTATTTCCATATATATGTCATATTATTTTTATAGTTTTCAATGATATTTTACAGATACCTTTTTACTTTTCAAGCACAATTTTTACGACTAAGGAAATATTTTGTAATTTATTAAGGAATTAACAAAGATGTACTAACTGATGTATCGTTCATATATGTTGGTTTTTAAAAAAAGGTTGTCGGTTTGTTTTCATATAATTTTTTTTTGCAGAATATCAACAACAATTTCTAGAACGATACAACAGTTAACACTTCTTGTGAGTTCCTTTAATAATATAAAGTATTATAATAATAATAGTTAAACAAACAATTAGAATAAAAAAAGGGCATGCAAAATGTTAGAAGAAAAAAAAACATGAAAGAGCTTTGATCCATTAACGTTAAGCATATAAAATGTATATTTACAGATATTATAAATAAAAACGCTTATTGTGCAGCTAACAAATTGAAGTAACTAAAGCTTTTAGTTATGCTCTACTTTGTATTTTAATATATCAATTACTCTAAAATTTCTTGTTATTGAAAAAAACTTAGATTTATATGCCGTTCTGGTAGTGTTGTTGGCAAAACTCAATTATCGAACTCAATCCTGGAGGATTACTCTGTAATTTGATTCGAAAATGAAACTTCGAGCATGGATGCTATTTACATTGCGATTCGAAAGCATTACCTTCCGATTCTAATTACAAAGTAACGCCCTTGAATGCGATGTTCTGAGGAAGAGACACTGGACATTGCGTTGATACAGGAACCTTGGATTGTTCAGAACAGTATAAGGCGGCCTGTCGCAACATGTTGTCAACTTGTATTGTACACAGTTGACATGTATCCTGGTGCGTTATGGAATACAAACCGTACAAATGACGCATCTCTGTTCGCCAGATCTTAATGTCGTAATGATTAGTAGTGGTGCGGGAATGTTTCTTATTGCATCAGCATACATACCTTACGATGCATCGGAGGTACCTCCTTTGATGAGCCAGTAGTTTTTTGTAGGCAAAGAGGTATGATTCTGATAATAGGCTATAATGCTAACGCACACAACACTATGTGGGGTACCGCAGATGATAACTACAGAGGATATTAACTGCTAGAATTTGTGGAGAGGTACAATTTGCATGTACCGAACAGAGGTGTCACACCCACCTTCGTGGATGCACGCAGGGCGAGGCGATTGACATCAGTCTGCGCTTAGTTCAGATGCTTGGCAGAGTTCAGAACTTGATGACAGAGCGATTCAGTTTGGAGTAACGTTTGTTAAAGGTTGTTTCATACTCTAATACAGTATTAATACTTTTGAGAAAATGAAACCCTGACATGATAAATTTTTATTGTTTTTTTTTTAATTTTTTAAACAACAATTAGATTAGGGAGGGAGGAATTTTCTTCAAAAGTATTAATACTTGTAACTATTATAGTGTGAAACGGCCTTAAGAAACAGAGAAGGGCACGCAAACTTATAAGAATACAGAAGAGCACGAGCGGGAGCTGAAAAACCTCATTCGTATTCGGAAACGAAGAACGTAGAAGGAGTTCTGCTCCAGTATGAGAGATTAATCAGAAGTAGCTAGACTGCAGAAGATGGTATCTTACGACACCGTCTCAAAAGTGGGGCTGATTCGTAAAGACGAAGGTTCTACGACTGAGTCGACGTGAGAAATATATCGGCCGTTGGTGGAGACACATTTCCCAAGTAGCTTTTTTCAATCGAATGCTACATGTTTCAATGATTTGTAAGTCGTCTCCCAAATATGTACTGAATAATCAACTACTGAGGCACGTAAGTGAGTTGAAAAGGGACCCGTTACAGTTCTAGTCTGCTTCGATATTCCCCCATACATGTACATATCGAAACCTAAAATCCAAAAGGCCGTAAACTGCATAGATAATGATTTATTTGTTTATGTTTATGATAGATTGTATTCTATTATTTTTTACAAATATTTTACGAAAACAAAGAATTATTTTATTGAACGAAAGAAACGGCCTAGTTCCTTTAGTATTTCGGATCGGACGGAACGATTCCACAAAAGGAACGATTTTGACCAACTCTACCACCCAGTAAACATTTTTTCTTGACATTAATTAGCTTTTACTATATTTCTATCATAAAGCAAACATTTTAATTAACGGACTAGAACCCTATTTAATAACTTTCAATCAATACATAAATATTTAAAGATTTTCCACTACACACACTCAGACACACAATTTTACAAAATACGCATACATATACATACATATATTCTATAAAAAGGTGCATATAAGAGTTTTTAGATATACCAAAATAGGAAGGAAATTTTAAAATATACATATAGATTACATACATATATATACAATAAAGGAATGTGCATATAAATACTTACTATGCACATATCGATGTACACACATACTAGTAAGTCTATTTTGTTGCCAACCAATAAAAATAATAATAATAAATAATAAAAAATGAAAAAAAATAACCTGCCTGAGGATAGATTAAGTCGGATGATGCTTTTGGAACAGAACAATTAGTCAACTGAGAGTAGGACATTTGATGATGAATTTGTTGAGATGATGTTGGAGCAGCGGTTTTATTATTATTATTATTATTATTATTATTATTATTATTATTATTATTGTAATAGAACGATGTATTGCCTGTTGTTGTATTAGTGTAATCCATAAAATTGCCGTTAACAAAGGATGTTGGACCACTATGATAGTTGGAGTTGGGATATACTATACTTTGATTATGAGACATGGGGGAGTTTTGTTGCTGCTGCTGTTGATTTTTACTACTAGTAGCCGGCCGACCCGGTATTACGAAGTTTGAGGAACTATTTGCCGATTGTCCATTATATTGCTGTTGTTGTGAGTTCATTAGATGATTGTTATTTATGTTATTACTATTACTGTTATTGTTATTATTGTTTGTTTGATAAAATTTGGAATATTGTCTCATTATGCTTTGTTCACGGAAATGATAAGTAGTTTTTTGTCCATCAGACGAAGTTTCAGGCAGTAAAATCTTTATCATTTGTTAAATTTATTGTTTGCATTTGTTGTAAGGGGGTTTCAAAAAAGAAAGTTGGAAAAACACAAAGAAATGACAAAATGAATATTTTATACATATTTATGTTACAAATATACATATATACATACATAGATACATATGTATGTATGCATGTATAATAAGAATAATTTAGAAAAATATACATTACCATCTTATATTAAACCAATTAAATTTAAAATGTGAATATCGAGCCTTAATGGCAAAAATAACGTAAGAGACATATTTGTCTAAGTTTGACTTTTTTTGCAGAATTGTTGTACAGCCTGCAACATATCGTCTGGTATAATAATGATAATAGTAGTAGTTAGACCGGGTTCACACACTTCAACTTTTGTTGATAAACTTTTCTTCTATTCTATAGATATACAAGCCTTTTTGCCGTAAACGACATCCACCTTATATTAGTGTGGCCATAAAACAGCGTAAATGACATGAAAAAGTTTGCGTGAGTGTTATAGAAGCGACTGTGAGTTGTGTTCCACATATTGCGTAACGCAACGGTATTTAAGGGAGAATTACTTTTACTTAGGGCTAATAAATTAGTCGCTTAAAGTGGATTCACCCATTGTTTCCGAACAAAATTTTTGTCCGGACAAAATTTCTTTTACTGAGAGTGTTTTGCAACACGATTCACCCATTTCGAAAAATTTGTCTGGAAAATCAAAGCTACCATATGTTATATGTAAATAACAAATAAACATCTCCGACAAAATTGTGTAGCAATTGGATAAAATACTAGTCTTTATGTTATTAACTATTAAACTAAATACTATGACATTACTTGTAGGGCACATTTATAGAAATAAAACAAAAAATGAAAGAATTGCTATAAAAACATTTTTTGATGTGGCAACTCAGTTCCACTTTGTCCGGACAAAAATTAAAATTAAACCAATTCAAGCTGAGAGTGTTTCGAACAAAATTATTTCTCTTCTTTTCTCTCTCTCTCTCTCTCTCACACAAAGAGAGACGTCAAACTACATGTAAAAAAATTTTTTCCGGACAAAAATTTTGTTCGGAAACAATGGGTGAATCCAGCTTTATTTGCATTGTGGAAACAGCACATTAATATTTTTATAACTTTATTTACAGAAATATCAATCTTTTGATATAACTCATAACCTTATAAAAACGTTTGTTTTTGAATTCATCTTTTTTCTTTTGTTTATTTATCAAATAGTCAGCTGTTTGACAATTAACATAATTTGCACGAAGAACAAGTTTGGGCTGTTTCGTGCAAGAAGAATATTACTCTCTTAGAACCGCTCTCATTTACATAAAGTTCAAGTACAGGAACGCTTTTCATGCAAATTGGGATCCCGCGGGATCGCAAAGTAGAGTAAAGAAACACACCTAATAACAAATGAAAAATATGATTTTAGTCAACAAAAATACTGACGAAATAATTGCCAGTTTTACAATTTTTCAAAGCAAAATACATTTGTATATATTCAACAAAGTATCTAAAAATTAGAAATGATATTAAAAATCAGTATATTGCTTTTTATTTTTTGTTTATTTTCACAACATTTCTATGAGAGTAATTCTTGCTTACTTTCATTTTCCAGAACTTTACCCCAAAAAGTACGGGATCGGAGCTATTAATTGCTCAACATTGTATTTGAACATTAATTTCCAAAAATTTGGTCGACCACTAAAATTTGCTGCCTACGCAGTCATTTTTTGTATTACCTACAGATTTTGACAATTGCAATTTGCAAGCACAAAAAATTCCAAACTTATGTCTCGTGAAGACGCGATGTTAGAAAACTTGTGTGTGAATATGTACGCACTCTTTTGTAAACGTGTCGTTGCGTTGTGCACGAATCTGATAAAATTTAGGTCTGTTTCAGAAGGCTAACGAAGTCGTACAATCTAACCCAAAGTTACACAAACTTGCCCGAAAGCGTTCTAGATGACAAATAAATATTGGACAAGTGAGATAGATCTAGAGCAAAGTTACGCGAGCTCTTTCTTTGGTTAAGTGAAAACCATTTCTTAAGAGAAAAGATTTTGTAGGCTACATTTAAATTTTCATTAAAAAAATGCCGAAGAAATTGGGGAAAAAATAAAAACTTTCTCTTGTAAAATTTACTTTTTGTCGTTTACGTTATTTTCGCGATTATGACTCGATAAAACCTAAATTTAACAAGATAATGAAACCTAACCTTAATGTTTAATACAATAGACATAACCTAAAAACGATATTTTTATACATACTAAATGAACTGTAAATGTGTAGTAATTCTTGTATGTTTTCTATTGTATTATTTACTATAGTAAACAAAATCTTGCTTTATATGCACCTTTGTAAAACACAAAAAATGGTTTTTGATTATTAGAAGTAAAAAGAGGAAAATAAATTAGAAAAAGACATGCACAGACATGCTAAAATTTAAAAAATACAAAACTTGAAGTAGAATTTAACATAAACTAAAGTATTAATAGAAATAAAATGAAACAAAAAAAAAAACTTTGAAGAAAACAAAACGTTTGCACAAACATAAAATTTTGTCAATAGAAATGTGTGTTTGAGAGAGATAGAGAGAGCGACGGCAACAAATTTGATTTAATACTGCGCTCAATTTCGTTTATTCGGTAAGGCTACAAGCTAGCCTAGTCCAGTTCAGAAATTTAAAGCTTTTGTATTTCTGAATCTTAATAAATACTGAATTCTTTGTTTACGAAAACAAAACACTATATTAAACATTTCACCTTTAGGCTGGGTTTTTGAGATCTCAGTTAAACTAGGTTTAGTTAAACTGAAAACAGGTTTGTGCCGCCATTGCCAGTTTGTATATAAAATTTTTACCGAACAGCTTAGTTTTGCTTAAAATGAAATAATAAAAAAAATTACATTTCTACGGAAAAATCAGTTTCAAACTACGTTAAACTAAGTTTAATCTTAATCCACATCTCAAAAACCCAGCCTTAGAGGCGCAATATTTAATCAATTTATTGTCATTTTTAGCACACAATTCTATTGATTCAAAATAAAGAAGAGTTTAGTTGATAGATTTATTTTTAAATATATAAAATAAATTAAAAATAATTCACAATCACTCGTTTTGTTATGTTATTGAGACAGTAGGAAACATTATGTTTAATCCAAGAATAAATCGTTACCATTGCTATTTCAGTGATGCGACTCATTCTCCTAGATTTGGTTGAAAGACTGCGTTTGAGACCATCAATATTTTGCTCGAACAACTTTGGTACAATGTGTGGAGTTTTTGAATTTGAATTTTCAATTTTTATTTTTTATTTTTTTTTTTTGTAAGAGAAATTTAATTTAACGGGTAATTTTTCGTTTTCAAGCAAAAATTTAAATTGAAGAAAAAGAAAAGAAATTATTTAAAACCAATTTTTGTTCAAAGGAAAGAAAAAAAGAAGAGTATAAAATGTTATAAAAATAAAATTAATTTAAGATAAAATATATTTGTAATAAAAATAAGTTAAACTATAAAAAAGAGTCATTTAATTAATACACAGCTAAGAGAAAAAAATAAAAGGTCTACTTTTTAGGTGTCTGCTTAAAATGAATAATTATTAACAATTTAAAGAAAAATTAAATTCTCAAATGCAGTATTAAACAAGAGTATAATAGGTTTGTTTTTATAAGATACATATGTATATAAAATTAAGAAAATAGTTTCATTTGAAATATTTTTGCATAAAAATATTATTGAAGTGAATGAATACTTTTTGTGTTTTGCTATATTTTTTTATGTGTATAATTTAAAAAGAGATATTTAAACTATCTAAACTAAAACTAAGCATATAATCATTTTACCTAAACATTTTCTTAAATAAATATTTCTTAAACTTACCATTTGATTGAAAAAGGGATGATGTAATACTTCCTGAACTGTTATTCTTTTAGCAGGATCAACGACTAGACATTTACGTATAAGATCTTTGGGATCCTCTAAAAGAAGGAAACAAAAAAAAACATGAATTATTTTTAGCTTAAAATTAACTTCCTCAAAAAAATTAAAATAAATATAAAATAGCATTGGAAAATAAAAATATATTATATGACAAAAACGGTTTTACTTCCAACTCTTGGCTTAGACAACAATGAAGTTAAGTAGTCACACCCAAACTTATGGTAAATTTTTAGGATAAAGATCAAATGCAATTGATAGTTAACTGTAGCTTAAGCCTAACATATTCTCCAGAAGCTCAAATCAGAGTTTTCTAGTCGAGCTTAATCAAGAGAACACTGCGAGTGGCACATAGTCGAAAACGGTCTAATTATAAAACACACGCTTCCAATCTGAGACCCAATTGGATCCATTGTGAATTCCTTCTAAAAATTACCTATATAAAAGCAAACCCCCTATGACCACAAAAACCTATTAAATATCATTAAGCCACTTAATTCCCACGATAAAGCCTCTGATATCTTCAAGTTTTCACTTCACGATATCATTAAAATACTCTGATGGAAACGTCGCGACGCCTCGGCTCAGACATCTAATCCTATGGCGTTACGTCGAACATCTACAATCCGCTCTACTCCCAAGGAGCGATTGGTCCTATCCATCACTCAATCACTGAGTTCCATGCCAGCTCATCGGCGGTCTCATTTCCCTCAACATTGAAGTGACCTGGAACCCAACATCGGTAGACACTACATTTGTCCATAAGCAAGCTTAGGGCTCTATTACAGTCGCTAAGTATTTTCGATTTGACACTGTGTCCCTTCAAAGCTTTTCTGTTTGCAAAATCTTTAGTTCAATAATCCAATAAATAAATAAATACCAATGATGCGCTTTTCTAAGATACCAAAAAAAAAAATAAAATTTGTAAAAAACTCACCCGATATATCAGCCCATTCTGGTGACGTAAAACTGTATTTGCCTTCCATAATATTGCGCAGCATCACCATTTGTTTGCGATGCCAAAATGGGGGACAGCCTACTAGCAATGTGAACATAATGACTCCGCAGGCCCAGCTAATTGTGTATAATAGGCATATAAATATTTTATAAACATTTTTCAATAAACTAATTTACTTACATATCCACTTCCTGGCTATAACCGGGACTACCTTCAAACATGTTACATTTAAGAGTTTCAGGAGCCAAATAACCAGGAGTACCACAAAGATCTAAGAAATAAACAAATGTTTAAAAGCTAATTTTATTTAATCTCTGTATGAAGTTTACAAACCTGTTAGCTTTTCTCCTTCTTTCAGCTGCCTCGCAAAACCAAAATCTGTTATTTTCACATTATGATTTTCATCTAATAAAATATTTTCAGGTTTTAAGTCTCTATGTACAATACTTTTCGAGTGTATATATTCAACACCCTCAAATATTTGCCTCATAATAGTGCGTGTCTTTTTCTCCGATAATGTCACTACAGATGTTAAATAATCAAATAATTCACCCTTTGGACAAAGTTCGAAAACCAAAAAGACAAAAGCATCGGATTCAAAAACATCTTGTAAATCAACTATGTTGTATGGAAAATAAAATTTGAAGTAGAAAATATATTTGCTATAAATATAAATTAGGTTTATAAGACTTACTTATATATGGATGACCCATAACTTGTCTGAGTATTGAAATTTCTTGCCTTGTAGCTTCCAGCATATGGTAAGGATTCGTATCACCAGTATCTGTGCCAGCTCCCAAGTCAATAATTTTAGCTGCAAATTCTTTGCCCGTTTCCTTTTCAACACATCTACGCACAGTGGAGCTTATACCCCTGCAATGAATAAAAAATATAAATAAATTAAAAAATTTATAAAATTTATATTAATTACATATTTAATTAGGAATTAATGATAATATATCAATAATATACAAATAAAAATTTTTAGTATTTATTCAATTTATTATTTGAGATGTTCTCCCAATTTTATTTTAAAAAAGTTTTATCTGTTGTGGGTTAAGCATGTCTATATGCCTGCATTTCATTCGTGCCTAACCAAATCATCAGTAGATTTCAACTATACTTTTGAAAAGTTCAAACCTCTTATCTTATGCACAGACTTTCAAAAATCATTTGCGAATTTACAAATGATTTTTTGAAAATCACAATAGAATGAAATAGGGTAATAAATCAGTATCTTTGAAACTTTCGATTCCACTACAAAACGATATATATAATAGTCATAGACTCAGCCTTAAACCTAAGCTTTAAGGCTCAGTCTTTTACATAGAAATTAGCGATTAAATTAAATGTAATCGTTGAATGTTGTCTTTCACTAGTCGATTATCTCAGTTTGTTTGCTAGTTTAAACTACCATAATACGCGGTTTAATTCTACTGAAATTTTTCTTAGATTCTGCTGAAATTTTATACAGAAAATTTTCTTAGATTCTGATGTAATTTTCTTTATCAATTCTGATTTCTTTATCAATTTTAATGTTATTTTATTTTTATTTTACAATTTTCTCTTGATAGATTTTATTTAAAATAGCAAAAAAATATCTTTTCTTGACTATAATTTCGCACACACAACAAAAAAAAAACGCACTTGTTTCTTCTTCTTGTTAATGATGTATTCATTATTTTGATGACATTTTGTGAAATTTACTTAGATTGCCATACTAATACAAAAAACAAATACTGTCATTTCGTATGACAACGCTAAAAAGTTTAAGCTAGAACTGAAAAACGTTCAGGTAGATTAAAGTTCGATTACATTTATTTTAAGATTAACTAATCAAGTTATTAATTGTCGTTTAAGCTGTATGTAAAAGAGTCAGTCTAAGAGTGTTGAAATTTGGACCACCCTGTTGAAACGCACGTTGAGCTGCAGGGTGTCAAAGTTGACTACCTCGGGCATGAAAAACCTTGTTGGCCTCATAGCTTTTACAAATATTATCCGATTTTAATGAATTTAAACTTGGTGTAAAGTTTATAAATAAATAAAGAACAGTTTGTTTCATTAAAATATCTTTAATATTCCCAAAGATATTTGACTTTGAATTTTAAAATTTTCGTTTTTGGCCTCGATTTTGTTCTCTATTTCGTCAATATCTCCGGTAATAGCATAGCCAAAATTTTCAAAAAATATTTTATGATTTCCTTAATAACATGCAGAAAAAAATTAAAAAAATTGTAGTTATCTCAATTCATCTAGTCGTTAAAAGGAATCAAAGTCAATACTTTGAAATGAGAGTGCAAAATGGCAAAATTTTTAGAAATTTGTAGGACCTTAATTTTTCGACGTTTTTTTTTAATTTCAAAACTAAAATTTTTTATTCTCAATAATTTAAAATAGAATTCAAAAATGACTGCTTTTCAATTTTAAATTGATTAAAGCATGCACGCTACATCCAGCGTTGAATGAAAATGGTGAATTTTTCTACGAAATTCGGAATTAATCGCTTAAGAAGAAAAAAACACCCATCGAGTTTTTAAATTTTCTCTAGAAATTATATTAGATATATTTAATATAATTAATCTGGCTTTTAATTGTTACTCGCCCGCTCTAAATTGTGGCCAGAAGAGCAGATTTTCTAAAAATAGTAAAGTTTTCAGAAGTATTTCATTTACCTGCATGAAAACTGTACTAAACTTCATTTAGCAAAAAATAGCAAACCTCGTATGTTAAAAAAATGTTACGATATATTAAGCGGGCATTTTTTATGAATTTTTATCCAATATTTTTGGGACAAAAATCTGTTATGTATGAATAATATGATGGCCTACGCCGATAGGAGGCGTCCATAACACCATGCGTTCTTTTTTTTATTCACATTACAACACAAATCTTTTGGTTGATCGAAAGCTATCAACTTCGCGGTATGTACAATAAATTTCTTCTCTGACCTCCCTCGCAATTGAGAGGGGATGCACTTTGTGCGTTTGCATTTATCCGAAGTTCTTCCAGATGCCACGAGTATATTTTACTGCTTACCGGCAACAAATTAATTTTTGCTAGGCGGCTATTTTACCTCTAGGCCTAGAGTCTAGGGCAATTAAAATGCAAACAAAAACAGCAACAATTAAGTCATCTTTGGAGACATACACAACAACGCCAATCGTAGAGAAGCTGCATAATAAATGCAATAAAATTCAAGCTACAAAAGAATTACAAAACAATAAGGGTACTCACGATGCATATTCTAAACGATGCAAATGTACTTTATTTGCACTGTGTAAATTTGCTTAGTTGCCAAACCAACATGTGCTTTTGACATATAAGCCGCTATATTGTTATTTGCAAAGACGAAAACTAAAATTTTTTAGAATTAATAGTAACTGTCGCAAGGTCTAGTAACTGGCTCGATGTCTAGAACTTTATATGAAAGAGACCTGCCACTTTTAAATGGCGTTGTCTTTGGTGTGGGTCAATTGACAATAATTAAGACACTCAGTCATAGATTCTAGATCCCAACTTAAGGTGCGGTGCGCTTTCTTTAATACTAATAAAATCACTGTACTTTAAACAAATATTTTTGATTTGGAAAAAATTTGCCGCATGTTAATTTCATATTACAGATTATAATACTGCGAAATAAAAGTGTAGGTGAGATTTTTACAAATCTATTTATTTATAATTTAAACACTTTTTAGAGCACAATTTCAATGTTTGATCAGTGACAAATATTTTAATTAAATATTCATTGTAATAGGAAAGCAACAACTTTCTTACAACGTAATTTTTTCTAATACATTTTAATTCCTCACATAGCAATTAAAATTTTTGCATTAATTATTGAATCTTTTATTTAATAGGTGATATAGTTTTTTTTTATTTATTTTTGTTATCAACACAAAAGTCATGCATGACGGTTTTCATTAAAGTGTGGGCGCACACCTCATAAACATGTGAATTAGATTAAACAAACAGTAATTGATTCGGGCTATTTGCATTTGTCAGCTTAAAATCACAATAAATTGAAAATGTATTAATTTATAAAGTACAAAATTTGTTATCAGCATTCTTTTCAAATTAAAATTGTTTTATAATTTATCATTTTATTTCTTTGTAACCACCGCCCAAAACTGCGGGGTTTTGTAAGTTTGAATGGTGTGTATCTGTGTAAGTCTGTCTGTGGTATCATGGCTCCTTAACAGTTCAACCTGAACGTCACGTTAGTAGCAGGCTACGTACTTGTAGTAAATATGTAAATTCAAACTAAACTTGGCTTTAGTTAAAGTTGGGATTTTATTGGACGGATAAATAGTTTTTCATTATTACAACTTTAATTTAACCTAAAAGGGAGCGATAAATTATAGGCAAGTTCGTTCTATCTATAACTTTTATCGTCAAGTTTAGCCATTTAAGGTTGCTACATTTTCATAGGCTGCTATACTTTCTACTTTATGAAATACAACACAAAATTCATGACGTTGCCACCGAACTCTTTAATCATTCACAATAGTCGGTAAATGCTCTGGTATAGCTTTTATTTTACAAGCAATTTGTAATAATGAAAAATTGTTAAATGCCAGTTTATCACTCACTTTTGCAAAGGTGACCGTAAGACTATCTTCTACTTTTACTGCCGAGTTGTAATAATGGCTCTAACAGATTGTTTGTTGCTATGCTTGAAAGAAATATGCATTATTGCAATTTCGGAAGACTACAATTGTTGACGTGAATACCTTTAATAATTTTTTTTAATGGCATTTTATTTATTTCTATTTTTTATGTAACTAATTTTACATTTTACTATTTTTTTATAACCTAAAATTCCAGCTATTAAACAGTCAAATTTAATTTATATCATTTAATTAATAATCAATTAAGATGTTATAAACAATTTAAAATAATTTACACCTGGCTGAAATAGAATTTTATGAAAATACGTAACAAAAATAGCAACAAATTTAAATAATTATTTTTTTTTGCTTGAATAAATAATTTTGTTATGTTATTAGATATTTATGTATAAATTATTTTTCTCTTAATAAAACTCGATGGGAGTTTTTTTTCTTAAGCGATGAATTTAGAATTTCTTAGAAAAATTCACTATTTTCGTTCAATCCTAGATGCAGCGTGCATGCTTTAATCCATTTAAAGTTTCATCAGCAGCTATTTTTGTAGTCAATTCTTTTGAAATATTAAAAAAATTAAGAATTTTAGTATTGAAAAAAAGAGTAATTAAGTTTTATTTCTGCCAAAATTAAGTCAATATTCATTTAATTTCATTTTTCTTGACTTTGATTTTTTTTTCACAACTACATGAATTGCTATTATAAAATATTTCTTTTTTGCCTATCATTAGGGATTGTATTAAAAATCATTAAATATATTTTTTTAATATTTCGCAATGCTGTTACCGGAGATATTTACGAAATAGAGAATAAAGTCGAGAGTAAAAGCCGAAATTCCAAAAATCAAAGCCAAATATCTTTGAAATTTTAAAGATATCTTAATGGAAAAAAAACATATTTTATTTATCTAGTTAATAGTTTGCAAAAATTTAAATTCATTAAAATCTGATAATATTTGTAAAAGTAATGAGGCCAACAAAGTTTTTCATGCCCGAGGTAGTAAGATTTGACACCCTCAAGCTCACCGTCTTTCAACATGGTGGTCAAAAGTTTAATATTCTTAAAGCTTAGGTTGTTCTCTATGACTTTCACATACATCATTTTGTAATCGGATCGTAAGTTTCAAAGATACAGACTAATTACGCATTTTTTCCAATTGAAAACATTATGCGTTGGTTTGTTTTTTTTTTCTTTAACATTTGTATAGATAATAGTCATCTTATAAAAGTTACAAGATACAGAGATGGACACGATCGCTCAACAAACTCAACTTTGTCCTAACTCGACTTAAGCGGTTAAGACTTGTGAGCACAGAAAAAAGTAAACTATAAAAAAATACATACAAGGTATTCTTGTTGTAATAAAAGGTAATATAAAATTTTACAAAAAACCAAAAAAAAATAAAATTGGAACTGACTAATTAGTAAAAAAAATAATAGATAAGAGTAATAAACACCTTCTTAATACTATTTAAGACCTCAAAAAAAAAAAATAATTGCACGAAAGAAATCTACGTTGTTAATAGTTAGTAGTTGTCGATAAAATTATTCATTTGGAAAATGTTTATTGCACGTAAAATGCATGTGATTTTAATATTCGTTGTATTTAATTTTCTTTTTAACAACTTAATACAATAGAAAACCGTTCTTTTAGAGTCTTATAGGAACTTAACAAATCATATTAGTGATAAAATGACTAAACAACAAACGTCTTAAGGTTTTAGTGTAATTATTGTAAAAGTTCTGACAAATATTTACAGAATGATAATAGTTATTTTCTTTTCTATTCTTGCAATAAATATACTACTTATAATGCGAAAAACAAGTAATAAAATAACATGCAACATTTACTCTGCTCATGATAATAAGTCTAGACTCTAGAGGGCTTTCAAAGATTTTAAACGAGAAAGTTTACTATTTGGAAAGATTACTAAGAAACAAAAATATCATCACAATTTTTTATATTTGCTCTAGATAAGAGATAATAATTTAATTTTAAGACGATTTTCCGGGTCTTAAACAATATAAAAAGCTATTTGTGTTTACATGTCTCACAATAGGGTGGCCCTTAAAATTAAAAGTTTTAATACTTTCCTTCCCTGTCAGTTATTTACTCACTACCAACAGTCGGAGAAGATGAAAATAGGAAAGAAATATGATGCAAAAGCAAAGGCAAATTTTTTAAACACGTGTTCGCAAGATGATTTAATCTAATTTATTGTTAACAAATCGTATATATTTTTGGAAACTTCTCATTAAATATGCAACAGGAAAATGTATAACTTTTATTAAACATATGAAAAGTAGAAAAAAAAATTTTTTAAACAAAACCAATTCTATTACAATCACATGATGCGCTCCAAAGTTATTCCAACTTGAATAATAACAAATTTTTAAAAAAATTTTTGGCATATCCAATGTTGGAGGGAGGATTAATCTCCATATTTAATAACTTTGAAGCGCGACATCTGATTTTGATAACGGTAGTTCCGTTTGAAATGTTTAGATTTCTTCTTTTCAAATAAAATTAAAAATTTAAAAACCACCGAAAAAAATACATGATAACTTCAAAACGGCTTGGATCAAGTAACCTTTCAAACAAAATTTACTAAATTAAAATCGAACTAGCCGTTTGGTAGCTACGATGTCAACGACACACAGACTCAACAGGATACATCTAGAAAGGATATGATATCTTCTAAACGGCTGGTCTGATTTTCTTCGAACATAGCTAAGAACACTCTCGATCAAGTCACCTTTCTAACAGAAAAAAATTAAATAAAAATCGGTTCAGCCGTTTTGGCTGTATGCTGACTTGTATATGTGACAGCGCATAGAGAAAGGGACCTAAGGGTAAAAAAAATCTATTTTCACTTTTTTTTTTGATGTGAACAACAACTGAGCATCGAATGAGACCGATCCCATGCCACAAAAGTGTTCCCTCCCAGAGATATGCGCGTTTTATGAAATCAGGGAAGCGATTAAGTAAATCTACTTCTTCGAATTCGTCCACCATTTCATCCTAAAACAGTCAGTAAGAATGTTATTAGTTTTAAATTATTTTCGCGAATAACATAATAAGGTTATGTGAAAAAAATTTCGTACTAACAGAGTGATATTCACGATTTAAAAGAATTATAAATGAGTATTTATTATAATTCACAATTAATAATTTCAGAAAATAAGCCTGGATTCGAAAAAACGCGAGCAAAATTGATATCAAACTCATGGAAACAGCGCGCTAGGTGGAAAACAGTAAAAACCAACTACACAAAAAAAGAGGTAGGGACGACCTACGCGCGTTTTCAAGGTTGACCAACACGTTCCCGATGTCACGAGATGTGTCGCTTTCAAATGAGACCAATACCAACACGCTCAGTGATGGTACACCAAAGATACACGTATTTAAATCTTTAAAATGGCTCTCCTGAACAAAACCGGTTTTTACCCTTAGGTACCTTTCTATTTTGCGCGGCACATATACAGATACACAGACACACACTACAAACTTATAAAAACCCTCCTTTTTGGTCGGGGGTTAAAATATATTTTTATCTAAATAAATTTGCTTGAATCTCCACACGTTAAAAAATTTGCGTCGTGTTTTTATAAGATTCTTTTTAGGGGGCGGTACACATTGGGAAAAAGGCAAATATAGCGGCGGAAAAATCATATCTTCCAAACGAATAGTCTGATCCACAAAAAATGTATGGATGAATTATAGGGAAGAATGTAGGCTATAAGGTGGGTTAAAAGTTAGGTAGCTATTTTTAACACGCTGTAGCA
This sequence comes from Panzeria rudis, assembly GCA_956483635.1. Taxonomy (NCBI): domain Eukaryota; kingdom Metazoa; phylum Arthropoda; class Insecta; order Diptera; family Tachinidae; genus Panzeria; species Panzeria rudis. The sequence goes on from OY101451.1 coordinate 98,636,697, forward strand.
AGCAAAGCCTTGCAAAAATTTTGTATGTCTAGCTTTTAATATACTCACTTTTATGCCACGCCCCACAATTAAGCTCATTTTTCGTTTCCTCATACATATTACATCGTTTGTCGTATATAAAAAACCAACAAATGCTGTATTTTGGGCCGTAGCAAAAAAAAAAATAAAAATAATAGTTCTAGAAACGTCATTCATGTACCTTTCATTCTAGGGCGTGACGGGTGCAAATTTTTGTTTATGTATTTTGATCGACCCGGTTTAAATGCAATAGGTATGTGAAAAAGAAAAAAGGGAGTACTTCTGGTGCGTGGCATAAAAGTGAGAATATTAAATGCTAGACATGTAAAAATTTAACGTAAGGGGGGAAGGATGCAAGATATCATAAGTGGCGCCCAGAATTTAGTGTCGTATTAAAAAGTCACCAAAGCAAACAATGTAGCCATAGTCAAGCCATGAACAACTATATGCATTATGTAATGATCGGACTACAAATGGCGATGCAGCGCACAAAAAACTAAAAGGGTGGTAGACAGGGGCGTGGAAAAACATAAATATTCCTGAAATCGCCTTCAATAAATCTTTAATTCTAAGAGTGATTGGATCAATTTTTTTTTCGAACCACTCTAGTGGACATATTCGTGAGGGAATATCGAATTGCATTGTCATATTTATCTTTGAATTGCCCTCAGGCATTTGGCTGTTCTTTTGCCTCCGACAATTTTGCGACTCCTTCGCATTGTTTAAAATGGGTAACCTCGAATAACTCTTCTGTTTACAGTTTTTTTTTTTGTGAAATTCCATTAACTAGTTGTTCACATATTACGTAACGACATTTTCGCAGTTTTAACAAATTTGTGTGGCATATGAAAAGTTATCTTTTATTTTGAGCATGTCCGCAAAAACGTTTTAGAATCTGTTTTTTTTTTCAAGAATTATTATGAAGGCCTAAAAATAAAAGTGTAATATGTATTATAAAGCTAACTGATTGATATTGAATAAATGTTCGTCTTAAGTTCTCCATTAGCACATTTTTACTAAAAACGCTAATTAAAAGCAACTAATTTATTTATTGTTAAATAAAAATTTTACTACATACGTATTTTGCAATATTATAATTTAAATCTTATAATATAAATAATAGCATTTAAGATTTCCTTAAATATACGTTACTAAATATATAAATCATAGTGTGTCATATAAAACGTAAAACCATGTAGGTAACTATAATTTTTAAAATTTTGTGCGAGAGGGAAATCATTTTAGAAAATAGTACAAGTTGTTGGGACTACGTTGTTTTCTTTTTGATGATAACGCCGCCGAGCATGACAGTGGAAGCCTAAAGATTTGGGCTTCGATATAGTATACAATAATTAATTAAAATCCTGACTATGAAATTTTCGTCACTTACATGGTTTGACGTTTCATATGACGATATGTATGTATGTTTAGTTATTATTTAGATACGTAGTTATTATTTATAACTTGTTGTTATACAATATATAAAAAATATAGTTCTAAAATATGCCGACTTTCTTTACATTTATTGTTAGTAATTTAGATAATTACTGTAAAATAATTATATGTACATAAGTATACATATCGTCATATAAAATGCAAAAGAGCCTATCTACATTTTTAAAAATTTTTCAGGAGAGATAAAAAACTTAATGAAAAGCAAACTATTGTGATTATAAAACGTATTTTTTCTGGATAGTATCATTAATAAAGTCAGAATTAATGATACTATGCTGAAAAAAAACAGTTTTTATAATCACTTTTTTGCTTTTTATTCAGTTTTTTACCTTTTCTGACAAATTTTTTAAAAATGTAGATTGGCCCTTTTGCATTTTATATGACGATATATGCTTTACAAATTGGTGTGCTCGTGATCATACACATACATATTATGTACATTATTGTTGCACTAAAATAGTATATGGAACAAACTAAACTTTGGATTTTTATAAAAGCCCAGGCGGAATATTGTGACACTTGATCTAAAACTGAAACATACAGTGAAAACTTGAGCTAAAACGGACAACTCTAAGCCATGTGCCATTGAGGTCAAAGTTGAAAATTTGCTGAAAAGCAGCGATGGAGCTGTTTTAAATATGCTAAACTAAAATTTAAAACGTTCAAATTTAATACAAAAAGCAAAAATCGTGCGTTTCAAAAACGCCAGGGTGGCCTGGCCGTAAATCTTAAATTAACCCTTCGGTGTTATGTATGTCAAATTGACACATATAGTATACAGGGTGTCCCGTAAATAGTGGTAAAAACGAATTGTGTCGTTAAACGAGATCATACCCTATCAGAATAACCCAACATAGGTCTGTAAAAGTGTTACGGTTTTCAAGATATTCACAATTTTACGAGTGCCCCTTGCTCAGATTTCTTTAAGGCGTTGCCAGGGGAATTGTCGTAAATAAAATTTCTTTTTATATTCTTGCATCTGATTAGATGTCCAATGAGTCGTATGCTTCAATTTTACAAAAACGTTCTCAATTTTTCGAGGAAACAACCAAAACTCAAAACTCGTAAATTACGAATATCTCGAAAACCGTAAAACTTTTACAGACCTATGTTGGGTTATTCTGATAGGGTATAATCTCGTTTATCGACACAATTCGTTTGGACCATTATTTACGGGACACTCTCTATACAAAAAGAAATCAAAATTATTTTTTATAAAAATTTGGAATATGTTTGCCAAGACCCCAGTAAACATTAACCCCTCTACACTTTGGAATGATCAACGCTTTCCGAGTTATTCACAAACTAGTATCGAAAACAAATTTAAGCAAAACTGTCATAAATATTGGATAGGCTTAAAGAAAATATAGAGTTTCTTAATCGCACAATAAAATACAGTGGAGTTCAGTTAGAAGAAATTCGGTGGGACCGGGCAATTTTGTTCATTATAGGCAAAGTTCATTATAATCGGAGTAAATAATTGTTCTTCCCAGAAATGAACAAAAAAAAACAATTTTGAAAGAGTGCACTATTACCAAATTGTTACAAATGATTCCTTTAATGTTTCGAAAAGCGCCAGAGAAAAGCTAGCGATTTTCTTGTTCGTTTTAAACGGTTAAATTTCCATGCATATCTACATATTTATAGGACTTAAAAAACAGTTCGTTATAAGCAAGAATTCTCTATAACCAGAGTTCGCTATAAGCTCACTTATTTCTATGAAATATTAATGCAAAACTTTTGAAAGCAGAGAAGCTGATTGTTGTATGCGATAATTCGTTATATCCGGTGTTCGTTATATCCGATTCCACTGTAGCCACCTTTGGCCAACGACCAAACAGACACGACACGAACAGCAAGATATTTCCTACTCTCTATTGACAGACTGCTGTTGAAAAGAGAAATAAGAAAGTTTTGTGTTCAATTTTGTTTTGTTTTTCGCATACAGTCGTAAAATTTGCAACAGTTTTACTTGGATAAATAAAATGAAACAAAAATACATAATTGTTGTCTCTTTCTCAAACGGCTGCCCTCAAAAACTGATTTGGGCAATTTTAAACTGTCACAGTTTACATGTGTGGTTGGTCGGAGCTTTGGCGCTTAGTACATTGTACTTTTGAGAACTCTCAAAATGTTAAAGGTGTTTAAAGGGTCAAAATGCTTGACAAGCATGTTAATAGTATGAATGAAAATTTCTTCGTGGGTTTTTGCACAGACGACGCTTGATTGAAAATCTACTTGGTTTTAATTTATCGTCAAGCACATGTACACGAATTTGACATAAAAATTTTTGATCGTGTCTAGACCCCTTAACACTACGTCTTGACGAGCAATTTTTTTTTATTCTTAATAAAAAATTTTTAAGAATTTTTTTGTTAGACCTAGTCATATTATTTTAAGGTAGTGCGGCAGAGATAACAATTTTCTTTTGTTTGTTTACTCTTTTTTTCGAATTTAAAATAATGCTTGTTGTTAAGACATCGTTGATCTAAAAATTGTTATAATAACGTTGTCATAATAATGACAAAACCGTAACAACAGCGGTCCAGACGTGACAAATTCTTGTGCTAACAATTGTTATGACAAATAATTTACTCGTCAAGACGCCCTGTAAGATATTCAAGATTTTAGAATATAATGGAAACAATTTCAAGAGAGATGCTCGTTTATAGACTGATAAATAAATATTTCTGTATATAGTTGTTGTTAAAAATGGCTATGAATTATAAAATTATACTTATCAGAAACATGTACAGATATACATAATTACATGTGCAAATATGTTTAAAAGTTTTCCCCACAATCTTTTTAGAAGAGGCTCGTTTATATACTGTAAAATATAGTAAATATGTAAGTACATACTACATGTACTACAAGTACGTTCATTAGGGCGACCATTAGCTATATGGCACATTTTTTTGTCGAGTTTCTTTTACCCGCTTATTATTATTTTTTTTTTTGCTTTAGTTTTCGAGATATGTATACATTTATTTCAAAAATGAAGCAGTTGCAGTACAAATGTCAACATAACTGGATTCAATTAAAACAAAAAACCAAAATTCGCCAACAATATTATCTTTAAATTGCACCAATTTTCTAATATGTTCAGCACTTTCGGAGATATCGTGGAACTTTTGCAAAAAAATATATATATAAAAATTTTTGTTTTTAAAACATGCATAAAATATAAAAAAAAAAAAGAAACAGAGTTAATTTTAACATAGATAATAGGTAACTGTGTTTCAAACAAAACAAGCCATATTTCATTAAAATCGATACACAACTTTTGTTTTTATTCACAATTAAGTGAGGCAATTCAATTCATAAGTCACAATTATCAAACAACAGTAAAATCTTTATCTTTAGTGTTGTATGAAAATTGCAATTTTTGTCAATTGAGTTTTCCACTTAATTAGTAGGATAGAAATTTTTTAATAAATTTTCTCCAGAGAGAGAGAGAGAGAGATAGAGAGAGAGAGAGAGAGAAATCTATCTTCTAATTTGAAGGTTTACCCTAATGTACATATGTATGTATGTATTTGAAAAATGATAGCAAAAAATTATTTATACTTGAAAGAATGATCAGAATGGGCAAATAATGTATATAAATAAAAACAACATTGTTTATGTATCGTCATAGAAAGTACAAAAGGGCACAACATTATTTTTCAAGATTTTATAAGAGAGATAAAAAAAACTTTATCAAAGCGAAATTATTGTGATTATAAAAATGATGTTTTCAGGAATGTTACTATGTATTTCGAATCGAAATCAAATGCTTTCGAATTGTAATATAAATAGCATAAAATATCACACAGTTTTCTTTTCGAACCAAACTACAGGTTCTACAGCATACCGGATAAGGCTTTGCATGCTTTTTTACGTTTTAGAATGCTTTAATTGTTTTCGAAATTTTTGGTTAATTTTGACACATTTTTTCTTGTTCCCACCATGTCCGCTGTGTGGTTTTATATTTGCAATTCTGTGCAAATGTTATATAAATATATTTTATATATATTTGACAAAAAAATATCAAACAATTATAACTCCCAGTAAAAAAACTAATTGAAAAATATAGTTTGCAAATTTCTTACTATTAAACTTAACTAATACGTGAATAACATCAGTGACAAAATCTAAAATAAAAAAATTAATAAAAAAAAAGAAACATTTTAGAGAATAACCGACCTTGACAGGAAATTAAGTATAATAATAATAAACAGCAAATACTCAAGATTCTTGGAGATGACGAATATAAACACGAGTAAACATAATTTAATACTTTTCAAAACTAACAACAACAAAACTTTAGAAGACCAATAAATTTAAGAAAAAAATTTTGCAAAAATATTTTCAAAACATCTCAATCAATGTACACTTTTGTATATAAAAAACTTTTTCATTAGCGGTCTTATTAAAAATACCATAAAAATCCAAGACGACAGACGTTTTTGCATATATGCAAACACCCTGGGGCAAGATCATGTTAAATTAAACCTTGCAACACAAGAAAATAAAATAAAAAAAATAGCAAGGATCTAACAAGCCGTGCAGATTATTAAAATACCTTGTCTAAAATTCTCGTGGTGATCATTTTAGCCAAATCGGATAACTCTCAGGCGAGCGCCATTGAAGTCAAATTTCAAATTTTCTAAAATTTGTCAAAGTTAAGCGCCATTTACATAAAGTTATCTTTCATTAAGTGTAGGTAACAAATTTGGCCCGATTCGAATAACTAAAATGTGCGACCTCTAGTGGTCAAAGCTAAAATTTTGTGAAATTTACAAAAATGAAGCATAATTTCCAAACAATAATTTTTTATTGGGTGGAGGTAAAAATTTGAACCAAATTGGAGAACTCTAAGGTGCCCCTTTTTATGCTTCATTATGATAAATTTCCCAAAATCTTAACTTTAAACTAGAGATGTAACGAATACCGATACCGATATATCGGCGATACTTCAGATTTTCCGATACATCGGTATCGGCGATATTTTACTGTCGATACGACGATACTTTAAAATTTGTTTTCAGTTTTTTTTAAACAAATTATTTTTTTTTTGTTAATTTTACCAAGAACTAAATTCATTTCGTTATTTTTTAAATCTTATTAATATCAATTTTAAAAATTTATAATATTTTACGCTGTTATTTTGCAAAAACAATAATTTATTTATTGTTAATTTTACCATGAACTCAAATTCAATTCGTTGTTTTTTAAATCTTATTCCCAACCAAAAAAAAAAGACATTATAAAGAAATCATGAAAATGTAGCAGTCGCGATCCGGAAATATTGCTAATTTGGATAATTTCTAATTGGTTTCACATTTGCTTGTCATTGCAAGAAGTTCTATTTTTCCATTACCAATCACCGAATTTGAAGTGATGTTAGGACAAATTTGTTTTTCGGTGTTCTATAATGATTCCTCAAATAATTCTGGAAAAAAAGCCGACTTCAGTATAAAGAGTAATATACTTGATGGCCTTCCATATAAACAATTTTGAAAATCGGTAAGCCAATGGAGGAATTGTGCTCTAATAAATATTTTGGGTGGAGGCGTGGAAGACTTGCCCCACAGATTTTCGTAGAAAAATTATGCGACCAAACTCTAGGCAAACCATTCCAAACAAAAAATAAATTTTGGAATTCGGCCCATAAATGGAGGAGCTATGCGATAATCAATATTTCTGGGGGAAGGGGAAATCCCGCACAGATTTTGGAGAACAATTATTGTACCAACCTGAAGGAGGGTTTGCAGCAAATTTCACAACTGATTTTCGAAAAAAAACTGTAGTCAAACCCTTTCAAAAAATAATAAATAAAATTTTGATAATCGGTTCCCAATGACAAAGTTATACATGGTTCCCCCTCCCATTTTCGAAAAGAATTATGGGGCCAAACTACTAGCGAACCCATGCAAACAACTCAAGAATTTTAAAAAGCTGTTCACAAATGACATAGTTATGGATTGGTGGGGAGGGGGAGCAAACTTGCTTCTCCGATTTTCGACAAAAAAAAATTGGGACCAGTTTTTGTCAAACCCTTTCAAACAAGAATCGGTTCACAACGGACAGCATGGGGGAGCGAATTTCCCCCTCCGATTTAAAAAAAAAAATTATCGGACCAAACTGCAGGCAAACCCTTTCCAGCAAGAAAAGAATTTTAAAATCGCTTCACAAATGACAGAGTTATGAGTGTACAAACATAAAAAAGTAAAAAAAAAATATACACACGAATTGATAACCTTCTTCTTTTTGGAAGTCGGTTAAAAAAGGATGAAAAATTACCCATTTTCAGAACTTGTTTCTTTTTATCCGAATTTAAACACAAAGCTGTGTTTTCATGTAAATTTAAGTGAATAAATATAAACTTTTAGCAGACTTTTAATAATTAAGCTAATAAGTTATTTAGAAGAATATTAGTTGATAAATGTCCTTTAAAAAATCGATTTTTTAAAAAGCATGGCAGAGTATTTTTTAAAATTATATAGTAATTACAAATTTGTACTGGCTTTTCTACTAATTATGTGCATATTTTTAATATAGATTCTTTGAAAGCAATGAAAATGTAGTTCCTTAAAAATTACTTCCAATTTTATATACTGTATTAATATCTACATATTTTAAATATTAATAATCTCTTACACTGTAATGTTGCATAATAAAAAAATTGCCCTTCTTGAGTTTTGTTAATCTAAACTTGAACTCAATTTCAATATTCGTATCAGTATCGGTATCGGCGATATTTATTTTTAAGTATCGGAATCGGTATCGGATCGGCAAAACGGCGTATCGTTACATCCCTACTTTAAACTCAATCGGGCACGCCTGATAACACTATGCAACAAGAAAAATGCTGAGGGGTGCCACTATATTTTTTTGATGTGTTATAGTCCCCCAACTACAAAAACTACAAAAACAGTCAAAATTTTAAATTCTATGAATAAATTTTTTTATTTTTTTATTTTTTTTTTAATTTGACATATTTTGTTCAGGGGTTGTCCAATTATATTAGAAAAACCACTCAAAAACTTTAAATAAAATTACCTTTAAGCCGATCTAGCATTATTTTTTTATATATTCAATGGTTTCGGAATTATTCAGACCACAATGATGAAAAATATATTTTTTTTATGCAAATCGAATTATTTTTATTTTTTAAAAATTTATAAAAAATCTAAAATTGCAAATGTTACCATTTTTAATCACTGACCTAAAACCACATAAATATAAATAATGAAAATTTCCCAATTTTGCATAAAAAAATATGTTTTTTTATCATTGCAGTCTGAATAATTCCGAAAGCATTGAGTATATAAAAAATAATGTTAGAATATCTTAAATGTAATTTTATTCCAAGTTTTTTTTTTTTTGATAACTCCTTTTCAAGTTATGATGAAATTGGTGTAGCAACTTCTTGAAAAATTCCAAATTTTAGAAAAAAAATTTTTAAAAAACATCCATGAATTTTAAATTCGACTATTTTTGTAGTTAAGGGACCATCATAACAAATCAAAAAAAAATATAGTGCTGATCAAAGGTCATGAAAAAAGTTTCATTTTATTGCATATTGTAATTATACGGTTTGGCTAAAATGTTCACCACCTGAGTTTTATAACAAATGCCTCAATAATTCAAACGGGTTTTGTTTACATCTGGGACTCATTTTAGGGGGAGTTTTGAACTCCTTATGCACATACATAGTTATAGTGACTCGGTATAGGAAATCTTTTAAGACTCGAGTTTAAGGTATAAGATGTGTTCAGCACTTTCATGCCCGCTATATTGCCCCTGAAGCGGAGTTTTTTTGCCCCTTTTCCAAAAAAGGGACAAAAAGACCCATGCAGCAAAGAGTTGGAGGGTTAAAATTAGGGATGTAACGAATACCGATACCGATACCGATATATCGGCGATACTTCAGATTTTCCGATACATCGGTATCGGCGATATTTTACTGCCGATACGACGATACTTTAAAAAATTTTTTCAGAGTTTTTTTTTTAACAAATAATTTATTTTTGTTCGATTTTACCATGAATTAAATACACTTCGTTATTTTTTAAATCTTATTAATATCAATTTTAAAAATTAATAATATTTTATGCTGTTATTTTGTAAAAAAATTATTTATTTTTTTTGTTAATTTTACTATGAATTCAAATTCAAGCCGTTGTTTTTTAAATTTTATTCCAGCAAAAAAGAGATACTCCAAAGAAGTCATGAAAATGTAGAATTCGCGATCTGGAAGTATTGCAAATTTGGATAATTTCTAATTAGTTTTACATATCCTTGCCCTTGCAAGAAGTTCTGTTTTTCGATTACCAATCACCGAATCGGAAGCGTTGCTAGGACAAATTTCTTTTTCGGTATTCTATAATGATTTTTCCTTAAGGAAAAAGGATAAAATAGTATCCATTTTCACAATTTTTTTATGCGAATTTAAACTCAGAACTTTATTTTCATGTAAATTTAAGTGAATAAATATAAACTTAGAAGTCTTTTAATAATTAAGCTATTAAGTTATTTAGATGAATATTAGTTGATAAATGTCCTTTAAAAAAATCGATTTTTTAAAAAGCATGGCGAGTATTTTTTAAAGGAACTAAAAATTTTTTCTTGCTTTTCTACTAATTATCTGCATATTTTTTATATAGATTTTTTTGAAGCAAAGAAAATGTAGCTCCTTAAAAATTACTTCCAATTTTTTATACTGGGTTAAAACCAATTTTAACTATTCTCTCTTACAATGTAATTTTGTATAATAAAAAAATTGCACTTGAGTTTTGTTGATCTAAATATGTTGATCGAATATTAACTAGGGATGTAACGAATACCGATACCGATATATCGGCGATACTTCAGATTTTCCGATACATCGGTATCGGCGATATTTTACTGCCGATACGACGATACTTTTAAAAATTTTTTCAGAGTTTTTTTAACCAATAATTTATTTTTGTTCGATTTTAACACAATTCGTTATTTTTTAAATAATAATTAATTAATATTTTATGCTGTTGTTTTGTAAAAAAATTATTTATTTTTTGTTAATTTTACCATGAATTCAAATTCAAGCCGTTGTTTTTAAATCTTATTCCAGCAAAAAAGAGATACTCCAAAGAAGTCATGAAAATGTAGAATTCGCGATCTGGAAGTATTGCAAATTTGGATAATTTCTAATTAGTTTTACATATCCTTGCCATTGCAGGAAGTTCTGTTTTTCGATAACCAATCACCGAATTGGAAGCGATGCTAGGACAAATTTCTTTTTCGGTATTCTATAATGATTTTTCCTCAAGGAAAAAGGATAAAAAGTACCCATTTTCACAATTTTTTTAATGCGAATTAAACTCAGAACTGTATTTTCATGTAAATTTAAGTGAATAAATATAAACTTAGAAGTTTTTTTAATAATTAAGCTATTAAGTTATTTAGAAGAATATTAGTTGATAAATGTCCTTTAAAAAAAATCGATTTTTTAAAAAGCATGGCGAGTATTTTTTAAAATTATAAAGGAATTAAAAATTTTTTCTTGCTTTTCTACTAATTATCTGCATATTTTTAATATAGATTTTTTGGAAGCAAAGAAAATGTAGCTCCTTAAAAATTACTTCCAACGTTTTATCAATTTTAAATATTCTCTCTTATAATGTAATTTTGTATAATAAAAAATTGCACTTGAGTTTTGTTGATCTAAACTTGAACTCAATTTCAATATTCGTATCGGTATCGGAATCGGTATCGGCGATATTTATTTTTAAATATCGGTATCGGTATCGGATCGGCAAAACGGCGTATCGTTACATCCCTAATATTAACCTCAATTTCAATATTCGTATCGGTATCGGAATCGGTATCGGCGATATTTATTTTTAAATATCGGTATCGGTATCGGATCGGCAAAATGGCGTATCGTTACATCCCTAGTTAAAATGTTGCAGAAAAATGTAGCTCGTAGTGTTTTACATAAAAGTGCTGAACACAGCTGATACATAAATTGTAAGGACTACAAGATTTACTATGCCGTTTAAATAGTAACAATGTGCTAAAGGAGAGCTATTTAGTACTCCAGGTGTAAACTTTCAAAATGCCGAAACTCGTATATTTTCTTTGGTCTCTCTGCCATAATAATAATAGAACCTTTTTATCTTTTTTATTTTTTTGTTTGTGTTGTGCAGTATTATTCAGCCTTCTATACTATAGCGGGCAGGTACGCTATATCTGTGTCCATAGCTGTATAATATAAATCGCATAGACTCGAATTTTATTACCAAAATTTATTAGAAAAATATATGACAATTTCACTTTTGAAAAAGGAATTTGACTCTAACTTTTAATAAATATTCTGCTTAAAAGAAAAGTAATAGAAATAAAAAAACGTACAATTTTATTTTATAAAGAAAATTTTATTTCTGCTGTAAAATTCAAATAATTTGATACCAATTTTTTTTTGCACAACAGAACAAAAAAAAGAAATAGCAGTTTAACATGAATGAAAATTTTGCTTATTTTTTTTTTAAATTTTAATATGAATTATGACCATGTACTAACAATAACAATGGGAAAAGAATATGTTAACAAAATTTGTAAACATATTTTCAGCAACATGGACAATTAATTAATATCAATTTGCGCTTAAATTACAGCGTGAGAGAGTTTGGGTTATTGAACTTTTTTGATTTAACAAATTATAGTTTTTTTGTTTTGTTTTTTTTTTTTTTTGTAAAAAAAAGGTTAATGTACCTTTTTTTCAACATAAATAAATACAATGACCGAGAAGTTACTATAGAAAATTTTGTCAATTGTTTTTTTTTAGTCATGTTGAGGAGGGATAAAGAAAGAGTTGTATTACGATAAAATTGCGCCTTAAGAAATGTTCATTTAGTAGACATTTCCGGAAATATGTTGAAATTGCAATTAATTTGATCAAAACAAGAGTTAACAAAAAGTAAAACATATGTATGCTAAAGTTGAAAAACCCTATCAATGGTGTTTAATTACCCGATGAAGACTAATAAATATTATTTGTAAAATTCTAGGAAATATTCAACTATTCTTTTAACAGAAAATTCAAAATATAAAGAAAAATGCTTTAAAGGCAAATTTAGTTTGTTGATATTAAATTAATTAATGGATTTATGTGATTGGTCAAAAATAACAACGGAAATAGTGGTCTGTTTTGTCTAGTCACGTAGTATTATCGTTTATTGAATTCAATTATAAGGGGGTGTGCCGTAAAACGCACGTTTTGAAATCGCCTAGTTTCCATGAAAAAGTTCAACTCAAAAGCTGACTTATTGCAGCTTTTTAATTGGTTTTAATCTTTCAGATTCTTAAGGATGTTTCATACGAACTTAACTTCGAATGCACTAAGCCGTCGGATTAACAGAATACGGTTTTTCGTTTTGGTAAATCGCTTGATTTTAAAACGCGTGTTTTACAGCACACCCCCATAGAATTATATGAAAACGTTTTTTTTTTTTACATATCGTTGTTTAAGGTTAGTTTGAGAGCAAAAAAAGACCCGTCCCACAAAAACATCCCTCGTAGTATTAAAAAAAAAAGTTGTAAGCACACCTTATAGCAAAAAATTTAAGGATTAAAAGATGCCGATTCACTATAACAATGTGCTAAAGTGAGGAACTTTAACTACACCTAAAATAAATATCAGCCGTACACTTTTAAAACGTCGATCCATGTGCATTTTTTGGTCCCCTCTGCCGGAATCCGTTGTCAGTACCTTCTTATTATTTTTAACTTCCCGCAATCAAAGATAGGAAGTTATTGATTTCACCCCGATTTTCGAAAATCGGGTTTTCATCAGCTCTCGACGGTTTGAGGTCATGGGAATCTATTGTGAGTATTTTTACGATGTTGTTCGTATGGATGTATGAATTTAAGTTTGTGTGTGTGTGTGTGTGTGTGTGTGTGTGTGTGTACCATGTATTCCCAGTTGTTACCGACGACATTTTCATCGATGTTGTCTGCAAGACAATCAATGAGTTGTCGCCTATAAAACTCATTTAGAAATAAGTATGGCCACAAGGTGGTGTACTTTGTCGTCTATAAAGAGCTTGTTCTTATTGACGACAACATGAATAACAACTACATCGAAGTTGTCGTGTTTACATTTATGCATTTTAAAGAGTTTAAGTTGCCCACAAAACGTGTTTTTGTATAAAGTTTTCTGAGTACCTAGTAGGCAGCGTGCTAGCCTACCAGTGTGGAGGTTATGGGTTCGATTCGATTATTAAAATTTTAAACTGTCATTCACGACTTTTATGTCCTTTGTTCGAAAATGTCGTCGATAGTTGGCTCGGACTGTCGTCAATTCGTCGTCGTTGATAGATACTTGTTTCGCGCGTGTATCCATGACGTCTCGAAGACTTTGCCTACGGGGTATAAACTAGAGATGAGCGATATTTCTGTACCTGTGATGTAATCACTGTTACTAAAACTCCACGAATCACAGTTGTGATAAAATTGTTCAAGTAACTGCTACTTGCAAAGTCGTTCTTTTCTATTTGTTACATACACAAAATTATGATATTTCACTGATTGTGCGGGTAATAACTTTTTTTTGCGTACAATAAACTATAAATGAATAATGTTGTTATTTCTTGTGTTCTCTCTCTCTCCTTCATTATTAGAATTTCTTTTTAAAATTCAATGTATATTTTAAGGCGCATTTAAATCAGCCTTGATATATTTCTTCACTAAAAAATATAATGTTTTTTTTTTTGTATGACTTGACAATTTCCCTGCTATAAGAGAAGTGAAAACAGTGATCACAGTCACAGTTTAAAGTAACAGTGATTTTTAAATCACGTTAACTGCTCACGATGTTCTTTAAAAATCACGGAATCGCTCATCTCTAGTATAAACATATGTAAACCTCTCATAACGTAACTGCCCTCCTAAGAATGAAAGTCACAAGCGTCAAAATTCCAAAATTGAGATAAGGTCAGATTCGGAACCGCGAATGAGTTTCTGATTTTTGTGTTAAGCTTAAAAACTGTAAATTCTAGTTTTTGTTTTCTTTTTAAAAGCTAAATATCTCAAAACTACTAGGAGGACAGTTAAGAACGGCTTAGCCTATCGGAACCAAATTTACGACATTCAAAAGACATTGACCTTACTCAGATTTCTCGTGATATAATGCATCGATTCGGTTCGGTAGATTTTAAGAAGGAAATTTTCGAAAAAAAAAGTTTTTTTCAAATAAATGCTAAACTATAGGTTAAGTATACTTAATCGATCGAATATAAAATATAATCAGCTCTTAAAGTCATAAAACAACATCGACTGCTGCAAATTCGATTGAAATTGGTTGAATGGTTCGAGAGATATCGGTGTCGAAATAATTTAACAACTCTAAAAGTTCTTGTCAAATCGATTTTTAGGATTCATTTACTTTTTTTTTTATTTGAATAACTGCGCCAAATACCGCAAATTTTATCTAAATCGGATAAGTGGTTCCAGAATTTCTACCACAATGGTATTAAAAAATACATATATATTTGAGTTTTTTTATTACTCCAAAAAATTTATGGATTTTCCAGTGCTTTGAGCTTGAAGATAGCGAGAAGTTCCAGGGATGGCCTGCACGGTGAACCGTATCCCATATAGTTTTTTTTGCGTTATAACTGTAACTATTATGGCCGTTTTGACGACTTTTTTCGTTTTAACGATTTTTTTCGATTTGGGGTTTTTTTCGTTTTCGCCTTTTTCCCCCTTTTTAGTAATTTTTGCATATTTTTCTATTCTGATGAGTTTTATCCGTTTTGGCGACTTTTTCCGTTTTCTCGATTATTTCCTGTTTAAGCAATTTTTTTCGGTTTTTGTGTTTTTTTTATCATTTTAGCGATTATGACGATTTTTTGTGATTTTTTTCATTAAAGCGTTTTTTAGATTTGCCGTTTTTTTTCGTTTTGATAATTTTTTCCGTTTAAGCTTTTTTTCCATTCCGACGACATTTTTTTACTTTAACGATTTATTTTTCTTTCTACCCATTCCCGTTCGTTTTGGTAATTTTTTTTTCGTTTTTGCTATTATTTTCCATTTAAGCGTTTTTTTTTTGTTTTTTCCCATTTAACCGTTTTCCCGTTTCGTAGATTTTTTCCAATGTGGAGATTTTTTCGTTTTCCTACTTTTTTCCGTTAAGATAATATCTTTTCGTTTTGCTGATTTCTTCCCAGTTATGGCGATTTTTTCGTCTTACACTTCGGTATTTTTCCCTATTTGGCCGATTTTTCTCTGTTTTAGCGATATTTTATCATTTTGCAAATATCAAATCGGTCCTTTTATATGGATGCACAACATAAAAAGCTACCAGTAGCATCACGCATCACCTTCAAATTTATGAATCGATTTGAAAAATTTTTTACACGTATGGAAGGATAAACTGTCAGGGTGATCTAATAATTTAAATTTTTCAAGTTTTGGACTTTTTGTCTGTCCGTCCATTCGTCTGTCCATCTGTCTTCTGCTCTACTTACGCTACCTCTATTTTATGATAAATAATCAATAAATTGTAGTATATTTTAAAACATTGTTTTCCACTTACATATTTCTAAAAGTACTGATTACACACCTACATGGGTCAATGAAAAATTTGTATACTAGGTTTTGAAAATTCTACATACACATATGCATATGTATATATATATATGTAGACTTTATTCTAGATACGCATAAATAAATATGTACATATTGTTTATATTGAATATCTTGCAGTTTTTTTTTCATTATTTATTTAGTCACTTCATATTAATTTCAAAAACTAGACAAAAAAATGTTTTCTTTTTGTTTAGTAAGTTTATTTTAAAACTATTTATTAAAATTGAAAACAAAATATATAAAGTTTGTGATGAAGTATGCAAAAAAAAATAAAAGAAAATATGAAAAATTAAAAAAAAAATTAAATCATGTTCAGCAAAACACATTCTGTAGACTGACTGTACAACACAAAAAGTTGATAATATTCTAATGACGGATTCTGATAAAGGTCACCAAAGAAAAATATACGTGTATCGGCATTTTGAAAGTTTACGTCTGGTCTTTATTTTAGGTGGTGTTAAAGTTCTCCTCCTTTTGCACATTGTTATAGTGAATCGGCGTAGGAAATCTTGTAGTCCTTACGTTTAAGGTAAAATATGTGTTCAGCACTTTAAGGTAAAGCATCAAACCGCTTCCCATTTTGTCTCTTCCTTAAAAACATGGCAAAAGACTATGCTTCTACACGACGATGTAATGCGCTGAAACATCGGAGCATCAATGAAATGCATATAGACAATTATTAAACTCCAGCAAATAAATTTCATTTAAAATCCAATTATGACAATATGTCAAATAATAAATTTCTTAAATGTATTTGAAATCTATTTTATAAAAATTTTGTATGAAAACTTTTAAATAAAATACATTTCAACCTCGTTTTAAATGTTATGAATACTCCACTTTTTAGAACATCAAAAATGAAAAGTTTACTTTTCAAATTTCAATTTTACTACGTTTCTAGAACATGCCTGACTAACTCAGAGTTGATCGAATTAAACCATTTTATTTGATATAAATTTACAAATCCGAATACAAATATAAATAAATAAAAAACTAATTTAAAGTCTATATGACATAAAAATGAAAAAAAAAATTATTAAATATTTAATTCCTGGGATAAATAATGCAGTTTTTAATAATTTTGAAAATCTAGCCATTTCTAGCCATTTTTTTCAAATCTAGCATTTTTTTGAGCTGTCGAGTTGGCAACGGTGTAGACAACGTCTTAACTACTTCATCCAACAGAGTGTATAATATTAAGAAAGAGTACAACAACAACAAGAAACATATCAAATGACACAATGTTATTGTCACAAATCCAATTAAATTTATTCTACATAACAATGTTACTGATTCTGCCCATTAGCTTCAGAGATATTGCAGAACTTGCGTAAAATTTCGTTTTTAAATTTTGGTTTTTAAAAAATTCATAAAATATAAAAAAACAGCACAGCTTCCGTAATTTTTTACCGGCATTTGGATTGATATGTTTCAAGTAGAAAACGTGCAATATTTCATTAAAATCGAATGTCAACTTTTGATTTTATTCGCAATTAAGTGAGGAAACTCAATTGATATAATCACGATTTTCGTAAAACAGTAAAAGGACTGCACTGCAACTCCCTAACTGCCCTGAGTTGCAGCCAATAGACAAATTCTGCGCAGTAATTAAACAAATGCTGAGAAGAACAAAAAAATTTTATGTAAGTTGGAAATTGTATGTAAGTTGGAATCATATTGCCAAAATACTATGGTCTGGAGGCATAGTGAATCAGTAAAACACAAAAATAGCTCCGAATCGCTTCATACAAAAACAGTCTAAAAAGAGTTCAGTTTTCGTTCGTCTCAAACGCTAAAACCTTTTAATACGAGTAGAAACAACATGTACAATAAAATTGCATTAACTGATTCAGAAGATTTTGATTCTGAAGTTTTTGATATGATGAACATTGATACATATGCAATTGTTTTATTCTTGTGTGTTTTTACGTTAATATGAAATAAGATCCAAAACTAGTTCTTTTCTGTCTTCTCATGATAGCCTTCTAGAAGGCATCTACACTCTTTTCTAAAAGATCCGATACACATTCGTTCTCCCTTCTTTTGGAATGAGTACCCTATTTTTAGATTTTTCGTTTTGATCAATAAAAAAATGTACTTTAGAATTAACAAACATTCTCGTATTCTTTTTTCGCAAATAATTTGTATATAAGACTGAAATTTACGTACAAGAGGCATCATACATGCTGCTATTATGCCGTTTATGTTGCAGCTAGTACTTCATGTCCAATTGCTTCTTAATAAATAAATTTAGCCTCATATGTATAAAAAATTACTTTGAATGAGAAGGAGTTCGAAATAAAAAAAATCGTGATAATCAAAAACATAGAAGTCGCTATAGAAATTCCCAGATAAAAAATTTACCTCCGTTTGATTTTTCCCAGATAGGCCTTCTATGAGGCATGGCACGTATGACCAGCAAATAAGCCTGCTAAATAGTGCTTCCAATCAGTCCTGCTGAGTAATGGGTCGAGGAAGATCTTGGTCCGCAATGACATCGCGTGTAAAAATATATGAATATGCAATGGGAGTGGAAGTACTAGAGCCTGCTAAATAAGGCCTTATAGAAGGCCTGTTACTCCTTCAATTTACTGCTGGGTATATGTAGAAATAAAATTAGTTTTAGAATATTCAATATAAATGGATTTAATTAAATAAAAATAAAATTCGTATATAATTCCTTTGAGGGTGCCTCGGTAGGCTAGTGAGTAATGTGCTAGCCTATCAGTGTGGAAGTTGTGGGTTCGATTCCCACCATAGACTCTGGTCTGTTTCACTACAACGAGTGAAGGTTTTTGTTACTATTCTCGTTTAAATTAAGTTATGACATAATTTGTAATTGTATTTGTAACATTTAATAAATAAATAAATAAATAAATATTTCCTTTGAAATAATCGAGCATGTTCTGTGTTTCATGTGGAATTAAAATGTGCGGAATTATCAAATCATTTTTGTTGTAAATTGATATTTATAACAACATTTTAATTCCACATGAAATACAGAACATAATCGAATATGATTTTTTTTTATGTAGTGTGGGAATTTTTGGGGATGAGAAAATAGTTATTTTAGGGATTTTGGGGGACGAAAAATCGAACATTTGGGATAAGGTATGAAATAAAACTGGAAGCCCTGACGATAACTCCTAGTATTTTTGCTGCGAAATGTGTGGAACAATACCACTGGCGCCCTCTACCAGAATCAGTCGTTATTGTACAGTATTATAGAATAGAACACATATTATAGGATACAGGTGCCAGTTCTATAATATTAATAAACTTATGCAAAGATATACAACTAAATGAGTAAATAAAGACAAGAGAAAATGTTTCAAAATCGGTTCTAATGTCTTATATAATTATTAAGCGTAAATGCAATTCATAAGAGTTTCATATTATTTCCAAATAAGTTCTGAGGATTACATATTTCTAAAATGTCGTAATTTTTACGCATTTAACTTTTTTTGTTATTCTTTATTCTGCATCAAAAAAAGTGTCCAATAAAAAATAAAACAAAAAAGAAATATTTTCATTGTTCTTCAATTTCCTTTATCATAAACAGTCGTCATTTTAACAATTTGTTCATATTAATTATAAACAAATAAATTAAAATGACTTCTTGCACACCACACTTTTAGCACGTGAAAGTAGCATGAAAGTTGGTCAGCAGTTAGTCATCTATGCTAGTTCTTTATTTGGAAATTTTATTTTTTTGCAACTTTGAGAACAAAGTATGAAAAAGAAATTTTAAATAATATATTTGAGTTGTTCTTAGTTTTAAGAACCAAATAGATGGCGGTGTTTTCATGTTTGACAAGCGCTTTAAAGAAATATCAAATAATTAAGTTATGAGTTTTGTCGAACTGTATGGGTTTATATCCGAAGAAATTTTTAACTATTTTGGCTTAAGTTCGGTTTTTAATTTAATTTTTCAATTAAATTATATTTTTATTTTAGAGATAAATGTGAAGCATGTAGACAAAGAAAATTTTTACTGCGCGGAGGGTTGAACTGACGTTTCGATTAGTGATGTAACCGATACCGATATATCGGCGATACTTCAGATTTTCTAATACATCGGTATCGGCGATATTTTAATGTCGATACGCCGATACTTTTTAAAATTTTTTTTTCAGAGCATTGGAAGCGATGTTAGGAAAAATTTCTTTTTTGTTGTTCTATAATGACTTTTCCTCAAGGAAAAAGGATGAAAAATTACTATTTTCGCAACTTGTTTCTTTTTATGCGAATTTAAACGAATATATATGTATAAACTTTTAGAAGAATTGTAACAATTAAGTTATTATGTTATTTAGAAGAATATTAGTTGATAAATGTCCTTTAAAAAATCGATTTTTTAAAAAGCATTTCGATTATTTTTTAAAATTATAAAGGAATTACAAATTTGTATATAACTTAAATAAACTTTTACTTGCTTTTTCATAATTATCTGCATATTTTTAATATAGATTCTTTTGAAGCAATGACAATGCAGTTCCTTAAATATTACTTCCAGTTTTTTATACTGGGTTAATTCAATTTTCAATATTAATAATCTCTTACACTGTAATTTTGTATAATAAAAGAAATTGCCCTGCTTGAATTTTTTGTTAATCTTAATATGCGTATCGGTATCGGAATCGGTATCGGCGATATTTCTTTTTGAGTATCGGTATCGGTATCGAATCGACAAAACGGCGTATCGTTACATCCCTAGTCTCGATAGCTTCCGCTAATCTCATCAGAGTTCTTAACCGCTTAGCCCACTCGACCGAAGTCGTTCACACATACTAGTACTTGTAATTATCAATGATAATTCATACTAGAATAGAGAAATAATAAAAAGAAGATTAATACAAGACAAGGAAAAACTGAATATCAATAACTATCAAATGAAATACAGCTTTAAGAGTGACAGTATGAATTGATTAAAAGTAGATGATATTCAACTCTTAAACTGCAAACACCCGACTTTGGTCGAGTGGGCTAAGCGGTAAAGAACTCTGATGAGATTAGCGGGACCTATCGAAACGGCAGTTCAACCCGCCGCGCAGTCAAAATTTTCTTTGTCTACATGCTTCACATTTATCTCTAAAATAAAATTATAATTTAATTGAAAAATTAAATTAAAACCGAACTTAAGCCAAAATAATTAAAAATATCTTCCAAATGTCAAATATTTTGATTTTCTGACTGCCATAGTCCCCCCGTCCACAGGACGACAAAGCAACTTTTGCTTCTGCAAATTCCCTGAATTTTTATTGGAAATTGCATTCGTGTCTACACGATGAAATTTTAGTTGATCAGTTTTTGTTTCTTACATAGAATCTGTTGCTTTTTAAAATTAGAAAGAGGAATACAAAAGGGAGTTGCATGTGCATGAGACTGTCCAACCCTTCCCAATCTTAATAACTCTCTCTCCCACAACCTCAAGAGTTGTACAACAAAAGGTGCATGGTGTGGACACGGACATATTGCATTTGTGGCAAGCCGCTTGTGTAGTCTATTGTCAAATTGTTTAATTTGTTGGTGTAATCTTGGCTAGCCGTCAAAATCATACATAAAAACCTGTGCTCTTTTTTAAATATGCTTTTGATGTTTCAATAATACGTGTTATAGGGTGTATAATATTTTTAGTATTAACCCATTTACAACCAAAAGATGCAAGTATGTGTCCAAAAGTTTTCGTCAAAAGCCGGGGCCGCATATAAGCGTCACAGTTTTCAGATCAAATTTCGCTGAATTTTCAATATTTTGCGAGTTTTCTAATTCTTTAGCGAAGTTATAAGGCTTCGTATGGGTTCAAGGCACTTTTGGTGTATTTTTCGAATGTTTTCGAAAATTTTTTATTTTTTCGGACTGTTTCAGACGTTTTAAACTTTTTGATTTCATTAGTAATATTATAGAATACTAGAGAATTTGAGAAAAATTTGTTTTTTAACGTGAGTTAAGTTTCTAACAGCATGTTTACAGAACCCAATACGCCTAAAATACGCGTAAAAATATTGACGGCAATCATGTTTGCAGTTGTATATCGCGAATGTCATTGTCCATTTGTAAAACACGTAACTCGTCATATTTTTGGTATTTAGAAGACACCAAAAACAGCCAATTAGAAAATTGCATTCGTCTAAGCAATTAATTGTTAAAATAACATAATTTTCACATCAAAAACTGCAAAACTCTCATTATTTGATCTAAACAACTTTATTTAATTTATTTGTGTTGAGCTATTTCCCATATAATTGTCTTTATATGGAAAATGAAAATCTTTATCTAAAGTATATGTATTTCTTTTGTTTACAAGCAACAGCTTTTAGTGCGCATTAAAAGGGCTAACATTATTTAAATAAAAAACAATAATTTTGTGAGAAAAAGTAAACAAATAAAATTTATTGTAGATGGGTTACTCTATATGCACGAAACTACGTAAGTCGAGACGAAAAGTGAGGAACGTATTCTACAGACGCAAATTGTTACGTAATCGTCCATATGCCACTCGCACAAGTTTTGATTGCAACGCGTTCTGTAAACATGCTGTAACTTACGGACAATTTCCCATTTTTTCAGAGTAAATTGATATTTTGTGAATTTTCGGATGTTTGCATAGTATGTTACATTTTTACAAGTTTTCGATTTCTTTAGTGAAATTATGAGCTTCTGTCCAATTTAAGGCATTTCCAAATGTGTTTTAAACATCGCAGTTTGGAAGAATTTTCGATGTTTTTGGAGTATTTTGCGATTTTTTCGAATTTTTGATTTCTTAAATTAAATCATGTATTTCTGGTGGATTTAAAGGGTCGCTTTTAGTACATTTTCGAATATGTATTAACGTGTTGTTTACACAATGCAAATAAGCATTGTTTGTTTAAAATTTATATGAAAAGCACTCAATTTTTTTTGCGATTTCTATACTAGTTTTTACTCAAGTCGCTTGTTTGCATTGTGGAAATAGTACATAAGTTTCGAATTTTCGGAAATTTTTCGATGGTTTGTTAGTATGCTCGATTTCTTAGATTTTTTTTTGTGAATTATGAGTTTCTGATCGATTTAATACATTTTTGTTGCATTTTCGATAATTTTCGGAAAACTTTCGATGTTTTTGTATGTATGTACATATGTTAAATTTTTAGCGAGTTTTCGATTTTTTCACTGAAATTATGGCATACTAGTGGAGGGAGTTATTTTTATTAATTTTCGAATTTTCGGAGAGTTTTCGATGTTTTCCGAGTATGTTCGATGTTTGCAAGTTTTTAGTTCCGTGATTAAAATTATGGGTTTCTGATCGATTTATGGTATTTTTGTTGCATTTTCGAGTATGCGTGAAACTTCGGATTTTCGGAGAATTTTCGATTTTTTCTGAGTAACTTCGATAAATTGCGAGTTTTTTATTTCTTTAATTAAATCATGTATTTCCGTTGGAATTAGAGTACTTTTGGGGTTTTTCGAGTATAATGAATTTATTTCGAGCACATTTATAATTTCTTTTGCTCATGGCTTTGAAGAAATAACCCTTTCAGTCATTGCCGCTATTCGGCCTGTAGCAAGTAATTTCTCTTGTGTCATTTTGAACATTGACTTCGCTTAGTGGATGTACTGGAAAATGTCGGAAAAGTTCAAGGATTTTCACCTCTGTGAAATTTCGAATACTGGGCTAGAAAACAAGCGAAGCGAAGTTTATGTTCAAAATAACAGGGACAATTTCTGCTACCTCCCGAAGGTGGCGTATGCAGAAAATCTTTAGGAAGAAGGAAAGAAAAAATTCTTTCGAACATTTATATTGAAAATAATAATAACAATTATCTTTATCATGATCTACTGTGGAGACTTCAAATTCAAACAATGCTTCTGCAAAATTAAATTGCTTTGAATGCAACTCCAACTAACAATATGACCTCCACGGTCAGTGCCTTTCAAGTGATTTAAAAGTTTGCTAAAAATCAACAATAAATTCTTCAATCAAAAAAATGCCAGGCATAAATAAGAACAAAAAACAAATATTTTAAGTAATTAACAATATATAAAAATAAACAAAAGATTGTTGTACGTAATATAAAATATGTATAAAATAAGAAGAAATAAATTAAATATAAAAAGAAAAACATCAAAGAGAGCAAAGTACAAATGTTTGAGTTCATACATTTTAAGGTATGGTTTATTAAAAAATAACTTAACGGGTAAATTTACTTCAATTGGTTTAAAAATCGCTAGAGTTGTACCAAAGCGAGTTCATAACAAGATGACATCCGTGGTGAATTCAATTCTCCGTAGTCGCCGTAGTAGACTTTATATAATAACATTAAATTACAAATTTTAAAAACCCCGGAAGAAAATAGATGATAACTTCAAGACGGCTGAACCAATTTTCTTTAAGCATACGTTAGAAGATTTTGGATCAAGTCACCTTTCAAACAAAATTTATTAAATTTATATTGGGAGCTACAGTGTCAAAGACACCCAGATTCAATAGGATACATCTAGAAAAGATGTGATATTTTCTAAACGTCTGAACCAATTTTCTTCAACCATAGCTAAGAACACTCTCGATCAAGTCACCTTTCAAACAGAAAAAACTAAATCAAAATCGGTCCAGCCGTTTGGTCTGTACGAGGGTTCGTACATCCACACAGATACACAGACACACACTACAAACTTATAACACCCCTCTTTTTTGTCGGGGGCTAAAAAGTAAATACTGATGAAACTTGGTATTTTACTTGATTTCTGTTTTTATTTTTATTTTCTTTTTACAAAAAACCAGAAACAATTTCTCGAAACAGAAATATAGGCCTAGCTCAATTTTTTTTTAAATGGTCGGTGGGCCAAAATGAGGTCAATGAGGTCGCGATGTATGTATGCTGTCCGAGCGTATTGACTATGGCGAATTGAGTTTGACACTGACATCACCGTATCCTTCTTGTAAACATTTTTTTATTGCTTCGACAGATCGATCTACCAAAAAAGTCCTCTGGTTTTTAACGCCAGGCATATCAACACAAGGTAGCCGCAAGAGAGTTTACCGTGAAAATATGTACATATCTGGGCAGTGAAAAACAGCTGATATACTAATGGGAAGAACATGGCACATCAACACAGTAGAATAGAAGCTAATATGAAGTTACCACAGCTCTCTAGGCCATCTGTTATTAATTCATCTTGAGCCACCTGTTACAGTGAATTGGTCTTGATTCTTCGTATCTATATTTTTTGTATGAATTATTTTTAATTTCATGTAATATTGTACAAAGCTATTTTTAAACAATTAAAAGTAATAAAAATATACTAAGACATTTTAAATAAGAAAAAACATACCTGTCAGCAGATAAAACAAGTCATTTTAAAGAGGTGTGTCTCACATATTTATATACATACGTACACACGTACATACATACATATGTATACAGCGGCGAGAAACTCGTTGCATTAAAACCATGAAAACATTGCAAAACGCATATAAAAAAATAACAGCAAAATGAGTAGTGCAAAATTTACAGTGGCTCAAACGTATCATCGGACAAGCTCATACCGTACATATAAATAGGGCTGACTTTCATGCAATTAAAAATTGATTTTAAGTGCTTAACAAATGCACCTGAAAATGAAAAATGTGCGCAAGAATATTCATTTAATATAATATTTAGGGAGGTAACGATACGCCTGTTTGCCGATAAGATACCGATACTCATAAAGAAATAACAACGATACCGATTCCGAGTTCAAGTTTAAATTAACAAAACTCAAGAAGGGTAATTTTTCATTATACAAAATTACAGTGTAAGAGATTATTAATATATAAAATTGATATTAACCCAGTATAAAAAATTGGAAGTAAATTTTAAGGAACTACATTTTCATTGCTTCCAAAAAATCTATATTAAAAATATGCAGATAATTAGTAGAAAAATAAGTAAAATTTTATTTAAGTCATACAAACATTTTTATTTCCTTTATAATTTTAAAAATACTCGCCATGCTTTTTAAAAAATCGATTTTTAAAGGACATTTATCAACTAATATTCTTCCAAATAATTTAGTAGCTTAATTGTTAATATTCTTCTAAAAGTTTATTTTTGTTCACTTAAATGTACATGCAAACACAGTTTTGCTTTCAAATTCTCATAAAAAGAAACCAGTTGCAAAAACGGGTAATTTTCCATCCTTTATTTATCCTTGAAATTCTAAGAATAAACATATAGGAAGCCGTAGAAGGGGAAGGCCTGCACACACATGGAGTCGGCAAATAAATATAGAAGCTGAGAGAGCAGGGATGACTTGGAACAAGATTAAATCATTAACATTGAACAGAAATAAATGGAATAGGTTTGGCTTGGCCCTATGATTCTTAAAGGATCTGTAGGAAATTATATATCATAATACTATTTATATATATATGGTATGTGCTTGTCCGATTATACGTTTGAGCCACTGTATATAAAATAAGTACCCATAATCATGCCATTTTTCATATGCACATGCATTCATACATACATATACTATATGCGTGTGTTCATGTACTGAATTCTTACAAACATTTTTAAATACCAGCTCATAAGTCAACTAAATATTTATAACAATATGTAATCCACCAGCTGGAGTTGCTGAGCGCCTGAGAAAGATTTAATGCAGCTCAATATACAAACAAGTAAATATTTACAACAAAAAGATTCTGAGTTCATACATAAAAGAGCAACAGCTGCTTAATAATTTAAAATTTTTCAACTTTAAAGACAGAAATCTGCTCTTCAATTAAAAATATGAATCTTTTAATTATTTTAATGCATTTTGTTCTACTACTCTCTCTCTCTCTAAACTGATTCTCAATATGCATAGTTTGTCTGTCTATTGGCAATATTACTGTATAAAAAAGAAAAGTAAAACAAAAATAAATGATTTCGTAAGTTGTCTTACAACTTTTCGTGCCAAAATCAGGGCGCACTGTATGTATAGAATAGATTAGTCAGACCAGTTAGTCAGTCGAGCCCCACAGACAGGCCCCTCTATATTTATTGTTGTATTGCAATGAAACAACCAACGCAAAAATGTTAAAAAAAAACTTTCAAGAAACAAAATAATATTCATTATTTAAGTTTTATCGTTTGAGACTGGGGCATGTCTTTTCTGGTCAAGTGACAGCCAAGTACTGAGACAACCTGTAATTCAATGGAAAGTTTTTCAATTTATTTTAAAGCACATTATTCACGTGGTTGTATTTGGAGTAGATTTGTTCAAGTATAAAGAAGAAACAAATATGTTTAACACGACAGCCGTTACTGGTATCACACGTATGTCCCAGCAATGTTCCACACAGAAATAACTAAAATACGATTTCAGTCACGAACACTGCATATGCAATTAATTTTGTTGTTGAAGTTCAACCTACGATGATCACACGAGTAATTGGTTCAATTACGAAAATAATTGAAACTAGTTATAAATTTTGATTAAGTGCGTTGGTTGAAGATTTGTTACAGGTTAGATAATTCACAGAAAAAACTAAAATACGATTTCAATTAGTCTACATTTTTAAAATTTGCTGGAAAATTTTGTTTTTGATCACATTCAATTACGAAATTAATTGAAACTAGTTTTAATTTCTGATCAAGTAATTGAAAATTTTTTTAGGAATAATTTTTTCTGTGTTTATACTGAAAGTTTTGTAAAAAGAGTTGCAAGGGAGAGGGGCTATAAAAACTCCAAAAATAGCATTACGCACTATGTAAATAGCCCCTTGACACCATTGTAAATCCAATGTGGCGGTTGTCCCAAGATGTCTTAACAATTTTTTTTTATGCAAACTCATTATATTGGTATCAAATGAAAGGGTTTGCTGAGAAGAGTACGAAAAGTAAATTGACATCATTCTAATTTAATTTGGCGGATGTCTCAAGAAGGCTGACCAATTATTTTTTATTATGCAATCTCATGATATGGGTATCAAATGAAAAGGTCGGTTGAGATGAGTCCGAAAAATAAACTGACGTTATTCTAAACCCAATATGGCGGATGCTCTAGGATGGCAGACTAATTACTTTTTATGAGACCCCATGACAAATAAATGGCGTAATGTGGGGCAGCATATTCGAAAGAGAATTAAAAAAACTCAACTTGATAAGAGACAAGCCTACGAGCCCATATGTTCGGTAAGCAAGATGTCAAATTTGAGTATATTTTACCAATACAGTCACATTTTAATGCATATTTGCTGAGATTTTTTTTCTCATACATTTTTTGACACCACAATTCCCAGGAAAAGTTGTTTTGTTGTATCAATTCGCCGATAAGTATACCTTATAGATCTACCTTGGTACAATGTTTGCCGGGTCCACTAGTATAAGTTTGATGAAAGATATGTGTTCAATAATGCTGGTACGTCATTTGTATGCAGTTGTTTTATAAAAAAAACAGCTACACATGTGTGGAATAACATGTTTACGCATTAAATAATGCAAATATGAATTTAGAATCCTTTTTAATAAATTTGAGCTCAAAAAATATTAATTTGCTAAACATTTTTTTTAAATTTTTCTATTTGGTATGTACTAAAAAAATGTATTCCAAATATTAACAAAAATGCAATACTGCTGAATGAAAAATATGGTTCTAAACATCGATAAATTTCAACATACAAGTGTCAACAAAACTAAAAAAATATTTAAAATTACAGAAAGAAACAAAAAATTTGTTAAAAAACAAATAAAAAAATTAAATAAAGCAAAGTGTTTATGAGTGCAAAAAATACACAGTGCAAAAAATACTCTCTCTCTGTCGTGTGTTGGATTTCCCCTCTCAAGTTTGTTGAATACACAATATCTTTACGTGAAGAGAGTTGTCAATTTTTTATTGACAGGCCGAGAGTTGGAAATCTACGTATTTATCTGTGGTTATCAATTCGTCATGTATTTTTTTATGTATGTTCCCTCAAAACTCTGCCATTTATGAACCGATTTCGGATTTTTTTTTCTATTTAAAAGGATGTACTTTCAGATTGGTCCCGTTGAAAAATAGTCGGGGTCACGCCCATACAAGTAAATATACATTCGTTTTCAACTACTTCTACTCAACCGATTCTTATGAAACTTTAAACACACATTAACCTTTTGTTTAAATAGCTTCTACTAAACCGATTCTTATGAAACTTTTGCATACACCTTTAGTTATTCTTACAATACATTATGTTTAGAAAAGTGGACAGTACCACGCCAATGAAAAGCAAATAAGCATTTTAACTACTTCTACTTATCCGATTCTTATGAAACTTTGTATACACATTTAGTTATCGTTACAACACAACATTCTGGTTAGAAAAGTGGGCAGTGCCGCACCCACGAAAAGTAAATATTTATTTTAACTATTTCTACTTATGCGATTCTTATGAGACTTCGCACACGCAATTAGTTCTCGCTAAAGTACATGATGATAAAATATGGGGGCCGTGCCACGCCTTTTTGTAGTCGGTTTTTTGCAAGAATTATTAATACACTTTTCGTCAAATTTTTATAATTTTTGTAATAAAATTCTTTTTAATAAAGAAATATTTTTATAATATTTGTGGTAAATAATTTTTTAATTAAGAAATATTTATAAAAACAACTTTCAAAATTGCTTCGTTTTGCGAAATCGATTTCCATTACATACCTTATTGTCCCAAAAAGATTTTCGAGTGGAAATCATTTCAATATAAAGTTAATAATAACATTAAATTAAAAATTGATGATAACCTCAAAACGGCTGGACGAATTTCAGTCAAACATAGTTTAGAACATTTTGGATCAAGTCACCTTTCAAATAAAATTTACTAAATTAAAATCGATCCAGCCATTTGGTATGTACGTGGACTCGTACAGACACACAGATACACACTACAAACTTATAACATCCCTTTCATTGCTCGGGGGGTTAAAAAGGAAAAATGGCGGCAAAAATTTTGTTTTCAAAACTTAAAAATTGTTCCAAGAAATATAGATAAAATTATCTCAAATAGAAGATTTAAAAAGAAAAATAGCCCCAGAAAAATAGTGAAAGTTGCTCCAAATTGAAAAATAAAAATAGCCTCGAGAAACAAATTTGTGTTCTTGTGTTCAATACAAAAAATTTTTTACCATTTATAATTTTTGATTTGTGTTATTTTTCAATGAGTCTGTTTTTCTATCTCTTTAGGGCCATTTTTCGTATTTTTTGCACCAATTTTCGACATAAACCTAAAATTAAGGCACTATTGATATTGAAATAAGTTCTTTCATAAATATTGCAGCCCGTCCTGAAAAGAGTGAGTATACATGATTATTTGTTGATGCTCTCGCCTCTTTCAGGAGTTAAAGTGTTAAACATTTTTATTTTTAATTAAGTTGAGTTTTTATTTTTAACCGGTTATAACTTCCATAATATGAAGTTTGCATTAATGATATGGGTATAACTTTTGAAGTGCTTATAAATACCTTTCGACTGGTATATTCAATCCAAATCCAAATACATTTACAAGTTGCGAGCCAAAGACAATTGTTATTATTTTTGAACTGAATTTTTAAATAAAAATATCGTGGTCTCGAAAATATATCGATATAACGGCACTTTAGTGTATTATACTCGCCTTTGAAAATGCCTTCATCGAATGTCAAAAATGTACTGAAAAATGTTTCAAAAATATACTTTGACAGCTGGAGAAGTTCAAGAATACAAGCGTCGCACCTGGTTCGAATTTAATGTGAATTTCTCATTTTGGAATTTTAAAAGGTAAACCATACCGTAGCCAAAATATGTTTTAATCTAGTTTTATCTTAATGACTTAAGTTTTAAAAAGTTTTACATAAAATACTTTAAAATCTTACCTTCCCAGAATTTCTTTAGGTTCATATTTAGCATAGAATCCCTTGGCGGCATCCTTATCTGGCAATAAATCATCTTCTTCGTCTTTAGCCATTTGGACTGGTGGTATTTTGATTTTGACCGAAAAACTTTACACTAATAAAAAAAATTACGTCAAATAAAAATGTTTGGCGATCACTGAATGTTTGTAAAAACAAACATAAAAGAACAAAAACAAAAGATTGGATGGAGGTTAAAGCGAATTGTTTATGTATTGCAATGACGTCGTCGTATGTTGCTGATTATTTGTTGTAAAAAAATAGTTTGTTGTTATTATTATTGCTGCTGTTTACAATACAAGGGGAGCATAAATAAAAGCAACCGTCCACAAGTTTATGGATAATGGAAATTTTTATGTGTGGCTTGATTTCACAGTCTTTTTTGCTTTGAAGCGGTTTTGTCTTTTTTTAAATCTTGTTTGTTTTTTTTCTTTAGGGTATGAACGGGTGTTGGCGTTAACTTAAAAAGTAAAAAGAAGCGTGTGGTTTTGCACGTTCGTCAATGCCTATTTATTATGTTTTACTTTTTTATTGTACAAGAAATAGAATACACTATGCCATAATATTGATAAAAGGCAGCGCGCACTATACGAAAAAAACTTCTTTGATTAATATTTTTCTTCGTGATTTTCTTCGCATGTAAATTGATTACACAATAAATATTTCTGTATATCTTTGATATGTGTGCATATTTCTTGTTCTTTTATTAATTTCACTTTTACTTTATTTTTTGGCTATAAATTTAGTGTATATTAAAATATATGTCGTCATTTAGTGAAGCATCCAATAACTATTTTCTCGACATATTTTTTTTTATAGAATCAATATTCGTTTTTAATGAATGTGCCACTTTTCTTCTGCCTTCCATTTTTTCCCATTTGCCTACTTTGTTCAATGTCTGCTCTGCCACCTTGTTCAATGTCAAATAAGGTTACAATTTTCTTCACAAACCGCTTTTATTGAATGCGAATTTTTCCTTTTATAACTGTTATTTCCAATAATGGTCTTTTATTTTTGCGAATTGTAATTTTATTATCTACGTCTAGACAGTAGTGTTACGAATTGAACGATTTTTTCTGTCCCAGATAATATTCTTTTACCGATTGAATTCTTTAAGTTGTTTTGCACCAATTGAAATAATATTCACAAATGACCAAATTTTTAGCTTTATTTTATTTATTTGTTGGTTTTTTTGTGAAAGAAAATGTCAAAATTGGTATATGTTTTTCTCTTGCTTTTATTTTTAGTTTTTTTTTCTATTTCTTATTCGTACGAGTTGTATTTTATTGAAACGTCTCCGCAGCACTGCCAGATGAAAATTATATAGATCAAAAATAAGTTGAGTTTGAAATTCTATAAATGCGTAAGTGGCACACTATGCCTTTTTTGACAATTATCTTTTAAATCCCCTACGAAAAGTCACTCACATTTACATTACAGACTTTTTATCCATGCTTAATGCTGAGAGTACGAAAAATGACAAAGATAAATAACAAAAAACCCC
This sequence comes from Panzeria rudis, assembly GCA_956483635.1. Classification (NCBI taxonomy): domain Eukaryota; kingdom Metazoa; phylum Arthropoda; class Insecta; order Diptera; family Tachinidae; genus Panzeria; species Panzeria rudis. The sequence continues at coordinate 98,669,154 of OY101451.1, forward strand.
TCAAATTTCAATTTTTGCCTCTTTTCTTACCCCGCTAGCTTCTCAGCAACGCTCTCTCGATCAAACAAAAAAGCCTGCCGTTAAAGCCAGGTGAAAAAGGCACAATGTAAATTGCGTGTAAGCAATTTTATTATATATGAGCCAATCTCAAGTTATTGACTTGAAGAAGCAGACCTGAAGATGAAATATGAACAATATAAAATAATTTTGATAAAACTGTGGGTCTTCACTAGCCATGAACTTGGTATGAGCATTATGTCGGACATCGCATGTGGCTAATGTAGACAGCTCATGTCCATGTTTCATCCATGCTCTGACATCGATGAATGTTCGCCATGAGATTCGCCGTCAACAACCATTTTCAAAAGTAAGAAAAGAGACAGAACAAAATTATTATATATTCCATTTCTATTGCACTACCACTAACTACATTGATTAGGCAGAACATGGACATCGTACGTATTCACCACACAAAGAACTTGATAAATTTTTTTCAGTTGATCTGTCGGCGTCATTTTCAAGTAAATGCAAGGCGAACTCATACTAGGTGGCTGCAAGATATGTTTACACCACGGTAGATCAATGATCCAATAATACAGGGCGTGTTGAAAGCGCATATGACTTTTTCGCCGGGTTGGCTGTATCCGTCAATCGTTTTTAATCGTGTGTTTTTAAATGATTAGCAAGGCATAGACACTATTATGTGGCAATAAATAAGAGAAGGTATTTATTTTAGGCATATGAATTGTAATCACAGCTGTCAAAAGTACATTTTAAATAAATTTTCGTCTTGTTTTTCACAGGTACGGCCAACCAGGACAATTGATATTATGTTTGTTGTATTATTACCACCGCCTGTAAAATTAATTCGCCTTGGGTAGTTCTATAAGGTATACTTATCGGCGAATTGATACAACAAAACAACTTTTTTTTGAGAATTGTGGTGTCAAAAAATGTATGAGAAACCCTCAAAGCGAATATTAAAATGTGAGTGGATTGGTAATATATACTACCATTTGACAGCAAAATTACCGAACATATGGGCTGATGCACAGACCTTATATATCGACCTTGGTTACACCTGTCAGGAGTGTTAATGTATCAGCTTTTTTGACAGCCCAAATGTAAATTCTCCACGGCGAGTTCTCTTGCAACCATGATGAAATAAGTATACAGGTGGCAGCATAACGTCAGCCGGTTATTTTTTGCTCTGCTAGTTTTGTGCATAATCCACGTCCAGCACGTATATATTTTTGACAAGCATCATCTATTTTTTGTTGTATTTGTTTCCCTTATGCGGTCACCTGTATGCTTATTTCACCATGCTTGCAACTACCTGGTATTGATCTACCTTGAGTAAATGCATCCAAAACAGTGGTGGCCATACATACACTATCTTATTCGTTGTTTGTGTGTGCTTAGCGGCTAAATAGATACCCTGTCGGAAAATCAGTAGACTACGAAATAATCAACTTATAGTTAACTTTTCTTAGACTAACTAAAAGCTAACTACAATGTAATCCATAAAATCAATTCTTAAGTTGAGTACATAATCGGATTTGGTGAGAGCCAGCAACTTCACTCTCAGCTATTTTGAAACTCATTTCAAGTTTATATTAACTTTTTGCTGTATTATTTTAAATGGTACCTTAGCTGGGTAGTCAGCGCGCTGACTATAAAACGTGTGATACATAGTTCGAACCCCACCAACATCTTTTTGCAATTAAACTAACTACCAGGTGACTTAAATAAAGTCAACTTTAAGTTGGTTGAAAAGTAGAGCAGAGTGGAAAATGTACAGCAAAAAAATCAAATCGAGTATTAAATGTGATTGTGTTTGTAAAATATAATAAAATTTGACATCTCGCTTACCGATCAAATGGGCTATGCTGTTGCACAGGCCTTATTAATCGGCTTTCGAATTTACAAAAGGCGAATCTAACAAACAATTTTTGAAGTTTGAAACAAAAAATAAATAAAAAATAGAAAAAATCTTATGCATAGTTTTAGAACTATAAGAAATGTAGGAAAGGATCCAGCCTACATATTCCATAGTTCTTAATATATATGTACATGTCAGATACGCCTTTTGTAAATTAAAGTAACGATATGTATATACAATTGCAACAATTTTTTTTTCGTTTTGTTTCGAACGCAAATATGTCAAACCCCATATAAAAAATTGTAAACAATTTTTATCTAGATTTCTTTTATGTGAAGTTTAACATATATATGGTCCAAGCAAATTGACTACGGCGAATTGAATTCGCCACTGACATCACCTTGTATGGATTCGCCATGGTTAAAACTTCACAAAGAAATTACTTGAATCTGCAAATTTCTAAAGTACTAAACAAGTTGCGGCTGTGGCCTAGCGGTTTTAGAAAATTCCTAATGCCATTAATAAGAATAATATTTCAATAAACTATTTATTAAATAAGTTTGTATAGAAAAGCATTTATATTTAATATATTTATATTTTTTTTTTCAAGTAACTAATAAATTTTTCGAACTTTTGTTTATATATTTGAGAAAAACTTATTTTTTATAGCATTATTGTAAAAAATGATCGATATTATTTTTATATATGTATATTTTTTACATGAATTTGTAGATATATAAGAAAATATAACCTAAAAAATGTTTTAAAGCAAAAAACTAAAGAAAAAAAATTGCAAAATCTTTAAAACTAAATTTGTAAAAGTTTTTAAAAATAGAAGAGTATATAATACACAAGATATTTAAAAAATAGCTTTAAAGTAAAATTAAAAGTAAGGCTAAATATATTTAAAAAGAAAAGCTGTTTAATAGAATTTTATTGTTTATTTGTAATAATTAATTAAGTTTGATTGTTTGACAAACAACGATCATAGGTTTGATTATTAGGAATTAGGTTGTTTGTTGATAGGACGTAATTGAAAGTTGTTTTTTTAAATAAAGTTTTTTTTGCTGGACTTCAAATATTAGTAAATAACAAGTGTTTAACAAAGTCGCCTTTTTTTGTGGTTGTTTATTTTAAAGGCTTAATTTAAGTAAAACCTTATATAATATGAAATGTGTAGGGTGTATTGAGAGGTGAGTTTTTCTAGATATTGGTTGGATTACAATTTTTATTAATCACTTCTGTTGTGCAAATCATGTAAGTCAAATCACCATGATTGGCAAAAATTAATTCTATTAATAGCTGAGTTATTGCTTTTTACGTTTTTGACAATTACAACAGTGTATTTTATTCGATCTCTGAATGCCATATATAAAACATTCAGGTATGTGATAGAAATCGATTTTGAAAACGAAGCACTTTTGAAAGTCTCTTTTAAAGCACTTTTCGTCAAATTTTTATAATTTTCGTGATACAACCTTTTGTTATAAAAAAATATTTTTATAATATATGTGATAAAATAAATTGTTTTCAAAAACACCTTTCAAAATTGCTTCGCTTTCGGAATCGATTTCCATCACATACCTGATTAAATTAACTGTTATAAATTTTCGAAAATCGCGTGATTTGATATCTTGTGATTTATACAACAGTTGAGTTTAACTAAAATTAAAATTATGTTTAAAGGAATACTTTTGCAAAATATATATTATAATTTATATATTTGTAATTTTCAAGAGAATTTTAGAGGCCAAACATTTTAAATTTAACTTACATATGTATGTATAAAGATAGTTTAAAATTATCAAAATTCTAATGAACAAAAAAAGTTCAAAATATTTTTAAACCAAAGTCGGCACCATTTTTTTCATGTTTCGTTATCGTTTTTCTTTTTTCATTGAAAGACTTCGATTTTTATTAAAACTATCAGAAAAAAGGTGCATTTCTATATATAGTGTTATCAAATTTTCTACACTCTATTGTTGGGCTTGCATTTTAGCTTGCATTTGGGCCAGCATTTCTTGCATGCGCCTAAGCTCGGCTTCTTTTTCCTGCAATATTCTGTCCTTTTCGCCTAAAACGCTATTTACTACAATTTGGGTGGTGGAGTCACGCTCTTGTTTGAGGCCATTTTCTTTACCTTTATTAATGCCTTTAGCTAAACGATCCGAGCGATAGTTTTCATAATGAACCTCTTGGGTAACTTCTTGTAAGTCTTGCATATGTGTGCTAAAACAAAAAAGTTTTATTGAAATTTTGTTTGTTTTAACTAATTACACTATGCAACAAGAAAAATGCCAAATAGTATCACTATATTTTTTTGATGTGTTATGCTTCACTATCTGCAAAACAGTCGAAATTTTAAATTCTATGGATAATTTTTTTTTTACAATTTGGGACTTTTGAATCATAACTTGTTCAATTTTATTACAAAAAACACTAAAAAAATTGAAACAAAATTAAGCTGTTCTAATATTATTTTTTATATACTTAACGATTTCAGAAATATTTTTAGCGTAATGATAAAAAATATTTTTTTATTCAAAATTAGAAAATTTTTATTTTTAAAAATTTATAAAAATAATTGAAAGTGGCCAAAACTTATCATTTTTATTAACTTGTCATAAAGCCACATATACAACGAATAAAATAAGCATTACTTTATGAAAATCGATGAATAAATATTGATTTTATTCACAATAAAGTGAAATTAGCTGATTTGTGAAAAAATTGAGCCTTGAAAAGGCTGCTCCCCAGATTTCATTACAACTTGTCAAATCTTGCTAAAAATAATTTTTTAAATAATTTGAGTTTTAGCCATCTTTAAGATATTTTAACATTACTTTTTTTTAAGAGTTGCGGAGTTATTCGGAACGAAATATAAAAAATATATATTTTGTTGTAAAATTGAAATTTTTATTTTTTAAAAATTCATAAAATAATCAAAAATGGCAAAATATTTATTACCAGTTTTATTACTGGATCATAAAGCTACATATACGTCAAATGAATTATGGTATATTCCACGAAAATCTATCAATAAATGACGATGTTATTCATAAAGTGAAGCTACCTGATTTTGGAAACATTGTTAATGCCAATTTACACAGTATAACAAAATACAATTTTTAAAATAGCAAGGTTCTTATGACAGACTCTATATGCATATACTATATATACATGTATCAGCGTTTTGAAAGTTTACATCTGGGATCAATTTTAGGGGGAGTTAAATTTCCCCCCTTTTGCATATTGTTATACATACTGACTCGGCATAGGATATCTTGTAGGCCTTACGTTTAAGGTATAAGATGTGTTCCACACACAAAATTGAACGAGTTTGCGGAGTAGCCTCTTCAGAACTAATTTTTTTTTAAATCAAGTAATTTCACTTTATTGTAAAGAAAATCAATATCTATTCATCGATTTTAATGAAATGAAACTTATTTAATTTGTAGTATATATGGCTTTGTGGTTTTTGAATTAAAATGGTAAGATTTTCCACTTTTAATTTTTTATAAATTAAAAAAAAATAATAATAAAAAATTTTTAATTTTGCCTAAAAAAATATTTTTTATCATCATGTAAGAACGGCTTAAAGATAACTTTATTTCAATTTTTTTAGTATTTATTGTAATAAAATTATACAACCACTTCCAAAGTTATAATGAAATCGGTAGAGCAACCTCTTCAAAAATTCCAAATTAAAATAAAATAATAAAATAAAATAAAAAAGATTTATACACAGAATATAAAATTTCGGTTGTTTTTGTATTTAGAGGACCATAAAATGTCAAAAAATTTAGTGGTAGTTCTTGGAATTTTTCTTGTTGCCTAGTCTTACTTACATTAACATGGTTCTCAGTTTAATGAAATCGCAATGTTCAGGATTCTCCACTTCTACCACACCCCAGGGATACAAACGTCCTCGGACTTTTTTGCCCTTAACCTCTAATAAAGTATTGGCACCACATACAGCAAAGGGTACGGCGGCTTTAAGCAGTTTCACTTGTTCCTTGTAGTCTTCATCTTCATCGGAATCACAATCGGGCAGTGGATAGATTTTAATGCCATGATCTTCGATTTCCTGCATAATGCGGCATTTTAAACGTAAGATTTCCTTTTTAGTCAGGCAATCGGCTTTGGCAATAACAGGCACTATATTCACTTTGGAGTGTAATTTTTTCATAAATTCCACATCTAAAGGTTTCAAGCTAAGAAATACCAAATTTATAGATAAAAACTTTTCTTCATAATTTTAATATTTATTCTTAAAACTTACCCATGGCCAAATGGTGATATAAAATAAAAACAACAGTGTATACGATTGTCCACAATATTACGACGATTTAAGCCACTTTCATCACGCAAAAAGCGTTCATATTGCTCATCTATATACTCCAATATGGCACTAAAACTATCACCATTATCGATGGCATCACCGAAACCTGGCGTATCCACCACTGTTAAACGCAGCTTAACGCCTCTTTCTTCTATTTCAACTGTTGAAGCCTCTAATTTAACAGTTTGTTTTTGTTTTTCTATAGCATCAGGTATAACACGTTCTGGATACAAATCTGTCAAAAATAAACTGTTGACCAGGGTGGATTTGCCTAGACCAGATTCACCCACAACCATTAGAGTAAATTCAAATCCCTTTTTAACCGATTTGCGATGCACCTGATTGGGTAGATTGGCAAAACCCACATAGCCAGGAGTTTCAATACTGGAAAACTGCAATTGAGAATAAAAATCAGTTCAAATTATATTCAGAAGATATTAACAAACAATTAAACAAGTGTTTTTTTTTTTCAATAATATTTTTTTTCATCATACGGAAATGCAGGTGTTAGTAACGATGCCAGCATAGTATCCCTTCATTCAGCCCCGTCAGCAGTCTCTTCTACTTACAAACGAATAAATAAATAAGAAACGTGATGCCACTTCAAATGTAATTCATATTATACACATGTGGCTTTGCTGACTTTTGTGGCCAGCACCACGGGTAGACGCACACATACACACATACATACCTGAGGTTTGCAACTGTAGTTTGAGGTGTTTCGTATAAAAAGAAAAACTTCCATTCGAAAGAGAGAAAAGCAGAATTAAAAAAATAACGCTTTTGCCAACAGACAAAAAATTATTGCATTTTTGTCCAGTTTTTTTATTTGTTGTATGAAAAGATTATAATGAGGGTATAAAAGAATAGGCCTTAACAGTTAAGGCAATATCGAAAAGGAAGGGAGAAATATTTTACAATCTTTAATGAGGCAAAACGATCAGGTGACTGGTCGATTTACAAGATTCAAGAATCTAGTCAGAGCCACTAAAATAAGGTCATGGATGAATTTCTGCAGCGATGTGGAGGGATCCTCAGAAACCAACCGTTTGCGTAAGATATTAGCAACCTCACCGAAAATCTTAAAGCACCTGTAACTATAGTCCCGTTCACACCATGACAGTAACTGTCATGATAGTACTGCCATGGCAGTTCATTTCTATGACAAATTGTGACATTTATTGTTACTGTCGTACTATCAAGCCCAATTTGATATTGGGACTTTGCTGTCGCGACAGCAACTGTCGTGATTACTGTCATAGTGTAAATGGGACTTACAAAGAACAGGGAATGAACGATAAGATGGTAGAGCGCTAGGAATTTATATTAATATCGTTAGGTTTGTAAAAAAACCTGCATCAGTTGGAAATGATACTGAATACACGACAGCCAATCGGGGCACTCCACAAGGAGGTGCCTTATCACCTCTCTTATGGAACTTGACAGCTAACTCTTTGCTGCTAAGCTTAGGGCGCAAGATGGTTACGACTATTGCATACAGTAACGACATACATAGCTGTCTCCGATGAGCACTTGAGTACAATATCTCCTCCTTTCTATGCCAACGTCCGGCACCAGGCAGCTTAAGGACACACTGGTGGATTAAAAAAAATTGTTTTAATTTATTTATATGGAGTTTTACAGTTTTCCGTTTAAACAAAACGAGAAGAAGTAATCAAATGGCATGGTAACGTCACCTGGTTATTAATTCGCATGGAAAGCATCATCTTTAGACCCCCGCTGTGAATGCAGCTCATCCGTTGGTTCACTGTATCAGTGAAGTACACGTGGTTGCAATTTGGGGTGCATTATTTTGCTTTGGTTGTAACTGGGAGAAGGGTCCACATTTTGACAACGTAGGCTGTAAAGCGTCGTATAATCTTATATATCGCTGCAATATACCCTTTTTCATTCTATAGGAGATTACAGCGAAATTATTCAGCATTTTATTCACTAATTTCTTTTTTTTGGGTCATGTGGGCTATATGCTAAGAGAGTTCGAGCCTTCCGAAAGCCATTTCTTCAATTTTCAACGTTTCCACCATAGGAAAAGTAAACCGAAGATTTATGGGCTGATAGCTATTCTGCAGAGAACCTGTGATAGCGACCATAAATGAGCCTTGTCTATGGCTGTACATAACAATTGTTGTTGCTGTAGCTCCTGGTACATTTCGCGTTTTGTTTGCAAAAAAATTAAAATTTTTCTGATCTCATACAAATAAAAACAATTTTTTTAAAGTAGTTTATATCTAATTACATGATTGAAACTAACCACTTTTTAGCAAAGAATTCTTGAAAACAGTCAATGATAAAATGGTATTCTAATTTTTATTAATATTTTCTTAACTGTGCCTATTTAATTAACCTAATACTGTTTTTCACCTCTTTGCAATGTATACATTAATGTTTATTTGGATTCAAGTGAATGCCTTTATAAGGAATGGGGGGTATGGGAAGCAAACAGCAAGCGGCTTGCACCAAACATTGTTGTGGCTGTGTTAGCAATTAAAATTAATTCAATTTTATTGTAATTTTATTTTTCATATTCCAAAGTCTTTGTTAATTTTGTTTACTTATGCACTTGCCGTTCATAGAAAATGACTTAAGTCTTTTTTTTTTTGTTTGCTTGTGAAAGGCTGAGCAAATAAGAGAGCGTGAAGCATGTGGTGAGGGAGGTTGGTTTTTTAAGTCAGAGTTGAATTTGATTAACTGCCTGATGATGTATGTTCATTCTATTTAGAAGGTTTAATGATTCAGATTGTAAAGATATTTGCTTTTCATTTGAATTGTAATTAATGTTTCGAAATAATTGAAATGGAATTTGATATAAACAAAAACAACGATGGAATTGAACTTAATGGCGTTTGAAGTGTTAAGAGGACGACTAAAACAGAAAACAATAGGTTTAAATTGAAGAGTTGAATATAAATAACTCTAGTTAAGTGTTTTTTATATATCGCATGCGATAGTTTTTCAATTTAATACTCAATTTCAGGCTGTCACAATGGAAGACGATATTTTTCGAACGAAGCCAAATCCATCACTGTACCCGAACGTTCGGTCTAAAACACTTTGAAGTTTCATAAAATTAATGCTCAGTTGCAGGTTCTCCAATTTCGATTGCAAATATATATAAATTGAGGCTCGAATTATTGACGCATCCTAATTATTAGGCTATCAGCGACTTTTTCGTGTTTTCAGATTTAAAGAAATAGATCGGCTGAAAAAGCTTCGGGAATATTGTTGTATTTTTCTTCCGACGGAATTTGCTTGAATTTTGAACGGATTTTCTGTCATCCCACTTCAAATTATACGAAAATCTTCGGAAATCTCAATTTAGCGTAGAGTTAAAAGAAATTAGAGAATCTCTTTAGAAAAACGTCGAAGAGATAAGTCATATTTTTGTCAAAATCAAGCCATTTTTCAATCTCATTTCAAAATATCGGCTTTGACTTTTTCACGACTAAATGAATTCAGATATGTAACTATTTTTTTGTTTGCATATCATCATGACTTGTATTACATATCATAAAATAATTTTTTTTTAGAATATTAGCAATGCGATTACCGGAGATATTTATGATATACAGAATAAAGTCGAGGCCAAAAAGAGACAATTCAAAATTCGAAGCCAAATATCTTTGAAAATATCAAAGATATCTTAATGAAACGAACTATATTTTCTTCATCTACTCATGAGCTTTGTATATAATTTAAATCAGACATCAGCATGTTAGGCCACGCAAGACAAAGAAAAAACTGAATATCAATAACTATCAAATGAAATACAGCTCTAAGAGTGACAATATGAATTGATTAAAGGTAGATGATATTCAGCTCTTGACTGCAAACAGCCGACTTTGGTCGAGTGGTCTAAGCGGTAAAGAACTCTGATGAGATTAGCGGGAGCTATCGAAACGTCAGTTCAACCCTCCGCGCAGTCAAAATTTTCTTTGTCTTCATCAGCCTTGCCCAAGCCCTATGCGCTAGGTGCTCTTTTGTTTTTGTAAGAGCAGTTAGCTATAGGCTGTGTGTTTTAATACACACACAGCACTCAGCACTAGCAATACGTGTTTTTGGCTGTGTGTTTTAATACACACATAGCACTCAGCACCAGCAATACGAAATACACAAACAACTTTGTCTTATTAGTTTTTTTGTCGTTCTTCACTGTATACTACACACACTGTATACTATACAGGCAAGTGCAAAGCAACAACAAATAAATATATGAAATATTATTTTTTCTTTGTATGCATTGGTTTTTGCAACAAAAAATATTGAATAAAAATTAGTTTTTCTTTAAATGTATAGGTGTTTGTTCTTCCATAAGAAACTTCTGGGCACCCCTGGTCTACATGCTTCACATTTATCTCTAAATAAAAATATAGTTTAATTGAAAAATTAAATTAAAACCGAACTTAAGCCAAAATAATTAAATTGCTTTGGATATAAACCCATACAGTTCGACTAAAACTCATAACTTAAAAAGTGTTTTTTTTTAATTCAATGGCGCATATTCAGAAGTCCCGACCGAAGCCGGAACTAATAAAACAGAAACTAAAAAATAGTTCATACATAGTTACAGATCTTATTCGCAACCCTGCATATTGACATGTAGAGAAAATATAATGTCGATAATATTTTGAACGATATGTATATGCATACTGTAATTAATTAAAAAGCTTATGAAGCCAATAAAAAAAATTTTTGTTCTTTAGAAAATTCATACAAATTCAAAAAAAAAATAATTTTTGGATTATACCTGCCTGTCCTGTAAACCGAGCCGATTTGAAAACGCCCAATTTAGAGAAATTAAATCCACTAACAGCAAACTTTTTTGCGATTTTATATATTTTAGAACTTAAAATATCATATCTGAAGTTAATTTACTATTTACGATTTAAAATGCGTCAATGGGAGCATGTTTTATTTTACTTGGATTCGGTTTACAGAGCAGTACCGATAGTTTGTACATAAATCAATTAAAATAAGCACCTGTAAAAATAGTTATTCAATAGAATTTTGTTGAACAAAAACACATCTCGAGTTTATTTTCTTTTTTGTATGGATATTTTTTGCACACAGTAAAACATGGGCGCAATCATCATTCAGTTACAGCTTTGCCCATAATTAAGTGAAAACTTTTCGTGCTGAAAGTAAACAACTGTGAATAATTTAAATAGGTACTTCAGAAAGTTAACACTTATTGATTGATAGTTTCTGAATATGCGCCAATATCTTTTGAGCGAGTAATCAAAAAAATCGCAAAATTTTACCAGAAAGGCACTTTTGAGGGCTACTAAAAAATATCACAAACCTTCCGGTTTGGCTTGGAATGCCCCATATATTAAATGGATATAATGGATAATTAACTAACTTCAAGCATTCTAAATCTAAGCTAGATTTGAATGTTAAAAAATTTAATCTGAATTAAAAGAAAACTCGATATATTCTTAAACAGATTTTCTTGAATAAAAAACTCGATATGTTTTAAAGGAGATTTCAGAATTATTAAAGCGTTTCACTACAATTTATATACATATTCAAAACAACTAATGTTTAAAGCTTAAATTTAATAGCCAACAATTGTTTTAAACAAACTGCAAAATTAAATTGAAAAACACAAATAGTTACACAAATAATTGCCTCATCCTGACATAAATAGTAAATAAAACTTAAAAATTGTTCATTCAGTTTTCATAAAACAAAATCAATGCGAATTTCAAATGTAAATGTATTTAAAATGGATATAAAATATAAAAACAACAACTTACTACAAAATACATACATACATGTTTAATTAAAACCTATAGAAAAAATAAAATAGAAGAAAAAACAAATGAAAAATTAGATAAAATACTAAAAAAAAAAGTACATTAATGACCTAGAAATATTAAGCACAAGGAAGCAAGAATAGCCAGGCATTTACGGCCCACATTGGGTGGCGGGTGGCACGAGTAGTCCAAGTACAAAATTAATTACTTTGGAAATGAAGCATAATTTTCTTTATCAGCTGCACTGACTGCGTATGAATTTGTTATTCAAATATTGATAGTATTTCCTTTTTTTAAAACAATTTTTTTAGAGAGGGATTACAAAGCAAAACATGTAGATGTTGTTAGTAAAATTGTATAGTATGAATAATTAGGAATCCATAAAGCGTAAAAACCATTTAACAAAGAAATGAGAATTATTCATGCAAAAACAGTACAAAATGCTATTGTTTTTCTTTCTTTTTTAAGAAAAATTGATTTAACAGAGTCTTAAATTAGTTTTAAAATTAAGTATTATACAAACATTGTGCTCTATTGTTGAAAAATGCATTAGATATACACGAAGTATTAATGAGTATGAAGAAAAAATTTTTTTTTTAATTTTGTACTTTTTTAATATTATTTTCCATTTTTTTTAATTTGTAATGTGACGTCAAAAGATATTTAACTTTTGAGTTAAATATGTTTGACGTAAGCTCTTACGTAAAATTTAACTCTTCACACACGTGAAATATTAAGTATAATTAAAAAAAATTATTTAAAAAACATAAAATATTCCATTTAATAGATAACATCTTGTAAAAAGTCAAACACTATGCCCATTCAAAAACCTAGAGAGCGAGAGAGAGAGAGAGAGATACTACAGCAAATAGAACACAAGATACAATAACATTAAATTAAACATTTTTAAAGCCCCCAATGAAAATGCATGATAATTTCAGAACGGCTGGACCGATTTTCTCAAATACAAGTTAGAAGATTTTATATCAAGTTACCTTTCAAACCAAAGAAACTAAACTAAAAACGATATAGCCGTTTGGGAGCCACAGACATACAGATTCAAGAGGATAGATCTAGAAAAGAGGTGATAACTTCGAAACGGCTGGACCGATTTTCTTCAAACATAGCTAAGAACATTATCGATCGAGTCACCTATCAAATAAAAAACTAAATCAAAATTGGTCCAGGGGTTTGAGCTCTACTTGGGAACAGACAGACACACAGAGACACAGATACACACTCAAACTTATAACTCTCTCTTTTTTTGATTGGGGTTTAAAAACTGTAAATAGGAGTGGGCTGGATTTTTCTGTAGTTAAATTTTAGCTATAATAAAAATAAGAAAAAAGGGGAATAATAGAAAAGAATAAAACTATAGAGTTCTTGACTGCTGGTGTTTATGTTATTTTTTCTGTTTATCGCCATCAGCCAACAGAACGTGCTTTATTAATTGATTTATGTGTTTTATTTTCGTTTTCATTCAGTATGAATGTGTATTTAAATTAATTTTGAAGAGATTTCTAGTATATGATTTCATTTTTATTGTATGGTAAACAACAGTAGCCCACAGTCATAGTGCTAGATGCAGTTTGGTTTAATTTTCTTGTATGTTATATGTTCATCCATTCATTCATTCAATTTGTAGTTTATTATTATTAATAAAAATGTTATAAAAATATTGTGTCATCGAATACAATAGAAAGTCTGTTGTACTGCCTTTTCACACAGCAAGAATAATTGAAATGCTATGCGCGCGTTTTACTTGGAAGGCAATAAAATGTACATACTTTCAATTGAACAATATTTTGGTATAATCGACAAAAAGAAGAAAGTGGGGAAAATAAATTTCGAAAATTGTCTTTAATAATTCACCGTTTCAGGTCAAGTTTTAAAATTTTAACGTGTACTATGTATGTGCTAACTTTAAAAATCTATTAAGGGATATAAGACAAAATTCTTCGAATATGGTTATTTGTTTTGTATCTATACGGGCCATGCCGTACGGACGTTTTTAAAAGCACGTTTAAGGGGTTTCTCAACACGGTACATACATACATTGAAAAGCGGCTTCAATAAGTAAAGATTTTGACAGTTGAAAATGTGCATGTAAATCGTCGGTGATTTGACTGAAAGTATTCTTACATAATTTTTGGATACAAATATTTCCTTTTTTAAATTATCCATTTCTTTTAATTTTTGCATATTTCCTACAATATATTTTTAAATATTTTTTCTTTATAAACTTCATTTATTAATGTATACCAGGTTATTGCCCCACAACCTTGCCCCATAGAAATAAACAACCCCTCAAATACGCTTCTCAATTTGATATGCCGAATGTACATGTTCAGTTTTTACATTTACTAACATACATACTTATATACTTATTACGAACGAACAATGGGATAATGTAATAAGTATATTGTAAATTTTACAAATTTTTTTATACCTATATGTACATTAGGATGGCTCTTAGCTATATGGCGATTTTTTCAACTTTATTTTACTTTCACCCAAGTTTGGTGTGTACTGATAGTCAACTCAGTGCTTTTCGCGCCGTTTTTAGTGCTTTCTCAACTTTGCGACTCGAAAAATTTTGGAGTTAGTGCTCGGTGCTTTTTAGTCTTCTTTTTGGTGCTTTTATTTTTTTGACGGTGGCACTAAACCCAAAATTCAAAAATTAGTTTCTTTATCTAAAAAATGTTTTTCAAGTGTGAAATTCTTTGCTAATGCAACTACTTTCTGAACATGTTTTTTGCAGTCTTGCAGAAGAATGAAATAATTGATTCGAGCAATCAGTGGTGCTTCATCTTTTGTACATACATATTTCGTTTGCTTGGCACTTCAGATTTCAAAAACTTTCAATTTTCACGAAATTGGACATACATAAGCATATGTATATTCTACTCTTACGTACGCATCACGTGGCGTAAAAACTAGCCCGATACTTTTTATGGTTTCTTTTTATAGCCGTCTAAACTTGGGTATCTCGGACATTTTTGAAATATGTTTGTCATATTCAAGATTGAATAACTTTAGTGCGCGTCATCGGATATAAATAAATTTTGTCTCATTCGAAAGGTTTCAGTCTCCTCCTAATAAGTATTGATTAAAAATGACATAGCTTCCCGCTAGAAAGTCCTCAAAATGCCAAAGTATCCTGAAAACCGTATTTGTAATTTTCTTCATTTTTTAACCGACATAAAAAAAGAAGGAGGTTATGAATTCGTGTGTATTTTTTATGTTTGTAATGGAATAACTCTGTCATTTGTGAACAGATTTTCAAAGTTTTTTTTTTTTTTAAATGGTTTGCTTGCTGTTTGGTTCCACAATTTTCTTTCGAAAATCGGTGAGGAAATTCACTCTCCCCAATCAAAACTCTGTCATTTGTAAACCGATTTTTTTAAGGGTTTGTCTGCAGTTTTTCAAAATTCTTTTTTCGAAAATTTGTAGGGCATTATCCCCTCCCCCAGAAATATTGATTTTCGCATAATCCTCTATTTATGAAAAAATTTTCAAAATTCTTTTTTTTCTTGTTTCAAATGAATTGCTTGTAGTTTGATTTATTAATTATCACATAGCTCCGACATTTCTTACCAGATTTTCAAAATATTTTATTTGAAAGGACATGAAAGGTTTGGTACTATGAAAAATTGCGGGCGAGCACCCCATTTGTAGACAAGCACACCATTTGATCTAACATAAAATCGCGTTCATTATTATTGGACCCAAGTGGGCTGGAACCCTTTCTTTATAATTTTCACCAGCGACCTGATAACCTAACTTCATTTCTACTGTTTACAGATATTTTAAATAAAAAATCCTTATGTACAAGCAGTTGTACTTTTATTTCTGCCACATAAAGCTTCATTTAAGGACAGTTAAAAGGTAACACTTTTTTATCCTCATTTGTGTTCATGTACATCAAAATGATAAAATGTTCATATATTTTTTAAAATATGTCTAACTTTTCATACAAAATAATTACAGCTAATGTAAAGTTTTTTGGGTGTACAAACTGTTTATTGCTTTACTTGCAAGTTTTTGCTAATAAAGCGGTCATTTACTTTTTCATATCTGGGAGAATAATTTTTCAAATTTCTGCTTTAATCTCCCGTTGCTAGTTTTTGCTAGGAAAGTAAATGAACAGACCTATTAATTTCATAAAAAATCTTGTAAGAAAAATGTTGCTTACGAATTTAACAACATTTGAAACCTTAACAACTTTTCTCTAAGGGGCAGGCCACACGGCACTCGCGTTTCTGCTTTTTTTATTAAATTTGAAAGGGATCTAATCATTGGACTATTTAATACGTTATTTCTTTTATGGAATGCGAAATAACATAATTTTCTATGACGAAGTGATAACCTGGAAAGCACATAAAAATGAATTTTTCCCAAAAGTTCTGGGCAATTAATATTTGCATAAAGTTGTTTATTTCACTGCTTCCTTAGTCATACCAGAAAATTTTCGCTTATTTAATTTGGGTTGCTGTGCCGGAATTGATTGATTTATTTAGTAGTATTTTAAAGTCGGTTTAGTCGCTTTATTTTTTGCGGTTTTTGTTTTGGTTTTCGAAATATATGTACCTTTTTTTAAATGAAGCACTTGCACTACAAATGTTAACAAATCTAGCTGGAGAACGGTTTGCCCTATTCAACTAAAAATAACAAAATTTGATTTTAATATTATCTTTACGCCGTACAAACATTATTTTTTGATTTGCTCAGTTGTTTCAGAGATATACCGTAGAGCCTGTGGCAAAAAAGATATGTTTATAAAAATGTTTCTTTGTACAACATTCATAAATGTTGCAATCTTCACAAGCAACATTTTCTTCTTATACATTTTTTGTGAAATTAGTATTTTTGAGGTTATGAGGCAAATTATATGTTTTTTTCTACATTCAAGCGGGCTAGCGGCACGTCTTATGTTCAACCGATTGATCTGAAAATTAGGCAAGATAATTTTTTTTAATCAATATTTACCAAACGGGGCATTGAATGTAAAAGAAAGTTGACAAAAAAAGACATCACCATATAGGTAAGGGTCACCCTAATATGCATAAGTACGTGCATAGATATGTATGTACATATATTTTGCTCTTACTCATAACATCCCAACCCATTTATGAACTCAAGTGCCAGTTTGTTTTGAGTAACGTTTTTATGGATCAACGTACGTGTTGTTTAAAAAATGTTAAGTGTTTATTTAAGTGCTAATATAAATGTACATACATATGAATATGTATGAAGGATGGATGCGGGAGTAGAAATTGCAATTACCAGTGATTTTTTAAAAGAAATTTCTTTGCAAACCAAAGAAACATTTTTGAAATCTTCTCTAATGAATACTGAAGTACTTTTATCATAACATTTTTCTAAACATACATACATACATACATACCGACATACGTTTGAGTTTTTCGTATATATTAATTTGCTCTTCCATTGAAACATATGTAGGTATGTACTCAGGAATATTTTTTGTCGTGATGTCTGAAGTCAGAGTAAGTCTTCAACTTTACGAGACAATCAACCTGGTTGTTTAGAAACGCCTCAGGACAAAAATCTTTAGTCAGCGAAGCCGGGTTTCGATATACCAAGAGGTAAAACTATTAATCCCGGCCAAAGGCCGGCTATGCAAAAATCGTTAGTCAGCGAAGCCGGTTTTCGATATACAGAGGAAAACCCTTAAGTCCGGCTATGCAGAAAAGTTTACTCAGCGAATCCGGTTTTCGATATTCCGAAAGGGAGCCCCTCTTCACGGTACATTTTCTGATCGACTTCGGATACGGATTCGGCATCTGTGTATAGTATCTGACCGTCTTCGGACCAAAATCAGCAAAAAATTTTTGCTGGGTTCATATAAAGATTTTTTTAAACACATTATATATTTACATCTTTGTATATGCCATACATACACATATGTACATATGGAGGTGTTGAAAGTTTATCTTAAAACAAAGTATTTGTCACACTATCTGTGGACTTCATTTGATATTCTGCTGCTTTTCCCATGTAAACTTGATTTGTTTACTAAACTTTGCATCAATGGCTGTAAATTGTTGTTGGTGCATATGTTATAATGAAAGAATTTGTGCATGTATGCAAGTGTAGTTTATGAATAAATGTACTTTATAGACTCCCCTTTAGCTACAACGGTTTTAATGTAGCCTCTTCTATATAAACTAGACGCTGCTTGATGTTTTGTTTTCTTACTTTTTGTTGCTTACATGCAATTTAGATAGAGTTCAATTGACTTTGAAGAGTGGAGTTTATTTTATGTACATTCTAAGTGATTATATACGTACATAGGTATACATATACAAATGTTGTTTAGTTTTCTTTATCACACCATTGTTTTTATTAAGAGCATGAGAAAGATGGTGTAAATAAAATGGATTACGTTATTCTCAGTCTTTGTTTATATAAATTTTTTTTGTTTGAATTTTAATCAAGATACGAGTAAAATTAGTATTTTGTGTCCAAATTACAACGAATTAAATTATTCATGCTGAAACACCTTCATAGGAGGAAATAGTATAAAATTCCAAACAGAAATCTATGTGTAAAAAGCCTGGAGATTCCCGACGTATGGAAAAACAGGCAAATAACACCAGTACACAAACCTGGCACATGCGTAACCCAAGAGTCAAAGTATTGCAAAGTCTGTTCCTGCTCAATTTCGCGGAGCACTTCTAACTTGCTGACCATCAGCACGATTTTCGCGGGGAATGTGTACCACCATCCGCGAAACCACGATCAAATTATCAGAATATAAAAGAACTGTCCTCGTAGAAACATACCTCTCCAAGGCTTTTGACAATGTGTGTCACACCACCCCACCCTCCTAGAAGACAGCCGAGTCAACACTCCCGAATACCCGGGAGAGATAAACAGCGAACTGCCTTGTGGGACAACGATCTCTGTAAGAACAAACAAGAGAAACTTCATGGCGGGGTCTTTCCCCATTTTTTATTCAACGTATATGCCTCAACACCAGTAATAAAACTTGTCTTGTTCGCAGATGACGACACAATAATGTCAAGAAGTTGTTACATTAAAATAACTGAGGAAAATGACAGCAGCTACATATATTCCACCGTTAACAGATTTCTTCACAAACCAAAACCTCCAGTTATCGGGCCCCAAGTGAACAGCCAAACTACTAACATCGTGGACTAACATCATGGTAAGCCGGCAGCTTAGTATCCACATCCATGGTCAAAGCATCCCCACCATCAAAAGCCATAAAATACTCGGCGTCATGTTTGACAACCTTTTCACATTCCCCCAACAGTCCGAAGAAGTGGCAAAGAAGGTTGGCTGCCGGAACAAAATACTGAAAGCACTTGCCGGCAGCACGTTGGGGACGATCCTTACAATCCACAACACAGTTAGTTGTCCTATACTCCGCTGAACCCCACGCATAAGTGACACGCACTGGAAGATCCTTCAAACAGTTCAGAATACGCTCTGAACACCGTAAGGTCATCTACAAAGCAACACCCAAAAACTGTTTCGCGAAATTGTTCCTGGTTTCTGAGATATCAAGCATTTATTGTGCTCGATATCATTTTTGATAAATTTTTTTTAAAAAAAGTTTTTTTTTAAATAAAAAAATAAATATCAGAAATCAAATAAGATACCAAGTTTCATCAATATCAACTTTTTATTCCATGTAAATATCTTTTCTAATAACATTTATACGCTTATTTTCAATAAAAAGTAGAAAATTTCATCTGAATAACAAGTTACTCAATACTAGTTTTTCTTTTCCCGGACTTTTTCATTTCCCGGGAATCCCGGGAGTTGCCGCCCAGTAGAAAACGATACAAAATAGCATTTCACTTAATTTATTTGAACAAAAACAAATACCAATTTACGAGATCTGTTAAATAAGGTTATGGATGCATTAAACGTAAGTAAAAAAAATTATAAAATTTGAGGTCTTTAGCCGTGCCGTATGGTTTTTAATTTTAATTAAAAAATGTTACTTTTTATTGCATAACTTCTGATTAGCAGCCACCCGAAGTAAAAGAATGTACTAGTTTCATACTTTTTTATAATTTCCGTAGCTTCTTAAGTAGAAAAGATATTGCAATGATGTATGATTTATTTCATAAGACATTAAAGAGCATTTCATACTGCTAAGCAAAAGTGAATTGAAATAATTAAGTGGCGGAAAAGTGACCACCTGAAAATTACATTTTTTTGTTTGTATCGATTTGTAATTGAACCCTGTGTAAACCTGTTGTACATGTAGCTTTGATTTTTTTTGCAAAAATTTTAAGTTTTTGAAAAATTCGAAATTTTGAGCTTTAAAAAACTCATGTGTGGCTTAAAATAACAATCTGATATTTTCAGAAAATATAGACCAGCCGCCTTATTCTGTAATTCGCTAATGCTAAAGCTAAATCTTGATCGCTAAAATGCTGAACAAATACAAAATTAAACATTTTTGGCGATGACATTAAAATACTAAAATTTCGGTGGATTAAATTTTGAAGACATTCCATAATTTAGCAATACACATTGGAAAATTGTATTCGTAGAGGAAAATTGATAAATCGACCGTATAGATTTTTAGCGATAGAGATTTAGCTTTAGCGAGTTACAGAATAGGGAGGCAGTACTTTTTTATTATGCCCACTTTCGCTATGTCCACTTAGTGACAATCTGTTATTTTCATTTCTTCACGAAATATGTTTTTTGAGTGCTGCTCTTAGAAAAATATGAAAAAATGGAGACAAATAAAATGTGCCCAAAACTACAAATTTTTTCTTTTATTTACATATTTTTCTAAATAAAAGCAGCACTAAAAATGTGTGCTTACAAAGAAGAAAAGTTATCATAATAATATTTTAAAAATCCCGGGAATTCCCGCACAATTTTCCCGGGATTTATTTCCCGAAAAATGTGCGGGATCCAAAGAAATCCCGAATGAAAAACACTACTCAATACACAGCAATTAGTATACATATGGAGCAACAAAAGCTACTTTTTACAAATAAAATAAAAAAAGTGGTTACTGGAGCACAAAACAAGATATTTTACTTTCAGTAAAAAGATGTTAATTGATGAAAATTCACAAAAATGTACATTTTTATTCCAAACATATGACGGAAGCAGTGGTGAGAATACAAAAAAATTCTATCGGATATATTTTGAGAAAACTTTATGTAAATGTTCTTTGTTGGCTAAACCAATACCAAGGTCGCGATATATAGAAGCTAAAATATTGATCCGTCTAGCAGCCACTTAAGTGTCCCTTTGTTATTCCTTAAATTTTTTTTACAATTGTTTCGCCACGTTCGAGTTCTGTAGGGGCAACACCGACAAACAATAATAGAGTTTGAGTTCTGCCACAATTTGGTATTAAAAAACACATCAAAAATAGTTTAGGCCAGTTTCAAATGAAAGCACTCTTTTAGATTAATTATAAATAACGATCCTTTATTTTTATTTTTCCTTTAACATAAACAAAAACAACCGACAACAACTACAGAGTTGTATTCCAAGGAGAAACCATTGACACGACATACTGAAAAACACGTTATCCGAAAAAGAACAAAGTAAACAGGAGAATCCCAAAACTAAACACAAGCAAAGAACAGCAGCAGGCAAAATTAAAAAGAAGTGAAATACGCAACAGTAGCAAAATTATGAAAAAGAAGATAACCGCGCCCTTGATAAAAAAATTGTTGTTATAATAGCTTAAGGATTGCAGTTTGCGTTCTGGTTAATTAAAATGCTATTTTTAAGATACAGGTTAATACTTACACTTTTTGTTTCAGACATTTTTTGATTTTCCTTCTCGCTTTGTGGTTTTTTTATACGATAAAAGAATTTTATGCTGATTCAATGTATGATATTGAATATTCAGAAATAATTATTTTAAAACGGTAAAGATAATTGGTTCTTTTGTTTAGTTGCTGCTGTTAATTTTTTTTGTTAAAATAAAAACGTAAGACACAAAATCACACAAACACACGCACAAACAAGAATTCAACAATATGTAATTGTACACGGGGAACGTTATAAACGATGACACACAATTTTGTTTTCCAGAAAGCAATTCTCACTTTTTTCTTTTCGTTTTACTTTTTGTACAATATACTTGTTTTTTAATTTAAAGATAAAATTTGTTTAACATGAAAACAAATGCAGCATATTAAAGAATGGTTTTGTTTTTTGTATAGTTAGCACTTATAAAACAATACTAATATATTTTACTTGACAAGTTCTTTTCCTTTACTAAACGACCGGCTTTTTTTATAAAATTAAAGAATACCTCAAAATTATAATTTTTAATACAAACAGCGTTTTCACAACCAATCACAATGAATGCATTTTCTCAACTACTTATTCATTTCTCCGACAAACATAGTTGCCAGATAAAATTGGCTACAAAATCGTTTCAATGGAAGAATTGTCAAGGAATTTTAAATCTTTCAACAATCACAAAGGGCTGTTCACATATTACGTAATGTCATATAATGCCGAATTTTATTTATATTTGATTTACTGTCTGTGAACATACAATTTGTTTCTTATACACAGGCGGGGATACATAGGGGGAGGGGATATTTCCCCCCAAAAAGGAGTAAATTTCTATAGAGTTTCTAAAAGAAGTTTAGAAAAATAGTATGTTTTACTTAGAAGTTCCCCCCCAAAAGCTCAAGCTGGATCCGCGCCTGCTCCTACAATTATACGACACGATTTTTTTCAAGTTGGTCACAAACATTGCTTGTTAAAATTAATTGAAATTGACGATGTGGCGTAGGTTGCAAGCAACTTGATAGTCAATTTTGTTTTCAAAATTTCGTCGTCAAGGAATCAACAATGAAACGGTAAAACTCGTTCATAACGAATTATCAGTTGTAGTAAACTAAGTCTATGGTCCCGTCGTTTTGGTTGACATTTTCATAAAAAAATGCTTCGTAGTAGCGAATTTGTTTTTAACGAGTCCTTGTTTGTATCGAACTACGCGAATTGCGAACTTTTATTAGATCAGTTTTTTTGCTGTTTCCCCAAAATTCGTTATAATCGAGTCTTACTGTAATTTATTTACAATAATTGTGATCAGCTGCTTAAATTGAACGAAAACTTGAAAGGAAAATTGAAAGCAAGTTGGTATTCAATTTCAAAATGTTTGAGTGAGTTAGTAAAAAAGTGAAACTTGAAACAAAACTTGAAGCAAAAGTTGAACGTATAACCTCCAAGCTATTTATATATTTTAAAGCTATTAGGGCCTGTCCCACGATGTCGACAAGTCGATGTCGTTCTCTTATTTATATTGCAAAACAAAAACAAATTTAAAATTTTTATTATTGTTTTCAATATAAATAAAAGAACGACATCGACTTGTCGACATCGTGGGACAGGCCCTTATTTCCACTTAGAGCCATTTCATACTATGCCTTTTTTGAATATTTTCTTTTAAAGCCCTAAGTGGCTTTTCACACCGCCTTTTTATGCTAGCTTTTTTGACAATTTTCTTTTAAAACCCCTACGGAAATTCACGCATATTTACATTATAATCTTGTTTGCCATACCTTTTTTGGAGTTTATACACATGCTAAATGCTGAGAGTACGAAAACCCCTACGGAAATTCACGCATATTTACATTATAATCTTGTTTGCCATACCTTTTTTGGAGTTTATACACATGCTTAATGCTGAGAGTACGAAAATTATAAAGATATATATCAAAAAACCCTCTAATTTCAATTCGTCCCTGTTTTCTTACCCCCTTAGCTTCTCAATGCCTCTCATCCTAAAAAAGCCTGCCTTTAAAGCCACATGCTTAATGCTGAGGGTATGAAAATTGCAGATATATTAAAAAACCTTTCGAATTTCAATTCGTGCCTTTTTTCTTACTCAGCACACAAAAAAGGCCAAGTAACACCAAATATGTTTGAACTACAAATCGTCTGATCTGGCAGCCGTGCCAATGCATGCACAGTGTCTATCGCCATCTGGTGGGCAATCCGAATTGTTTCATCCTTTTTTGGTAGCCCAGCTGACTTACTATTTTTTTAGATTTCTGTTTTGTTTTGTGATTTCTATACTATTTAATAGTTGAAGTAATTGTTATCTTTAAAATGCGTTTTACCCAATTAGTGCGTATACGCAGCAGATATCCTGAATGTTCTGCAGTCAAGCAACAATATGTGCCCAAACACCAGCCAGTTTTAGAAGAGGATGTTAGAAAATTACAAGACTTCCTGATAAGCAAGCCCAATATAGTGGTGCTAACTGGGGCTGGTATATCTACGGAATCAGGCAGGCAACATTTCTCAATTCAAAAAATGTTTCAACATGTTGCAACAATTTCTTTTATTGAATAGGTATACCAGACTATCGTTCCGAGGGAGTTGGCTTATATGCCCGCAGTAACCATAAGCCTATACAACATATGGAATTTGTTAAATCTGCTAATACGCGTCGTCGATATTGGGCACGTAACTTTGTGGGATGGCCTACTTTTTCAGCCACCGAACCCAATGCCACACATCATGCCTTGGCCCGTTTTGAGCGTGAGGGACGTATCCAGGGTGTAGTAACACAAAATGTAGATCGTTTACATACCAAAGCCGGTACGAAAAATATTATTGAGTTACATGGCTCTGGATATATCGTAAAATGTTTGTCGTGCGACTATCGCATAGATCGTCACGAATTCCAAACAATTTTGAATACTTTGAATCCAGAATTTAAAGATGCCCCCGATATGATACGCCCCGATGGCGATGTAGAAATACCTCAGGAGTATGTAGAAAATTTTCGCATTCCTCCCTGCCCACAATGCGATGGACATTTAAAACCGGAAATTGTATTCTTCGGCGATAATGTGCCTAAAGATCGTATAAATTGTATAGCAGAAATGATTTATAATGGAGATGGCCTCTTAGTGTTGGGTTCAAGTCTTTTGGTATTCTCCGGTTATAGAATGGTTTTACAAACCAAAGATTTAAATCTGCCGGTGGCCATAGTTAATATTGGTGAGACAAGGGCAGATCATTTGGCGGATATAAAACTGTCTGCTAAATGTGGAGATGTCATACCGAAACTGTTTGCTTTTAAAAAATACTAATTCGAAATGTTTCAGAGCGTGTTTAGTTAGTTTAATTTGTTGTACAAAATTTAAATTTTAAGAAAATAAACAAAAGATGGAAGTTGTTTATGTAAATTTATAATGCTACTATTTTTGTATTGGTTTCACCAAGAACTGCAAAGTTCCTAATATGCTTAAAATACTTAACTTAGATTTTTAAACTAGAAATATAATCAGCCAGTTTTTATTATATGCCATTTATTACAACTAAAAAAAATACATTGAATTATTCACATATGAAACTATGATTCAATTCAGCACAAATATAAAGAAATAGCTTTCGTTAAGATCTCTACCAATTTAAAACTTTATTAAAACAACTTACATAACGAAAACTTTTTCAATTTTCGGGGTAGTGAATTTTGTATTTGTTATGGGACACACAACTACACCATTTTCCTTTGTGATTTCCGGTATAGCCAATTGTCCAAAGATTTGCCCATTTGGTAACATCATTGGTAAATTGTGCTCATTTAGTGGCAGACCTGTCATTCTGCAAATGAGACGACTTTGCACACAATGAGAGTATGGCAAATTTGTGGCAATCTTATTAAAGTCTTCTTGGCAAACAGGACAATTCAAATTTTTACAGTTTTCTGAATAGCATTGAGGTGTCTTTAACGAAGACAAACCAGCTTGAACGGCAATGCTGAGTAATGACTGCGACGATATTTGAAATAAACGATAGTTTTCGTTACGAAATTTCAAAACTAAATCCTTCCAACGACTGCAGTCAAAAAGACTTCTATATGGTTCAATTGCTGTATTAGGTTGATAAGCTAAAAGTGCCATACACTCACATATTTCTTTAATTTGAGTTTTTTCAAACGCTGGGAAATGTTTTCTGGCATGAATAACTGCTTCAGTTCTTAAATTGTTTCGTACAAGTTCAACAAACTCCTGTACTCGTAAATTAAATTCTATATTTGAATTGATTCTTCTTAGTTTAGATTTATTATCGGTGCACCATAAAATGCACTTGGTAGTTTTGAACTTTAACAAGTCCTCTTCAACTTCACGAGACGTATGAAAAATATCTAAATTTGTAAGATGTCTAACATCAGAATGGCTTGATAGTCGATTTGCTGTTTCATAGTATCCCATTCTCAGCAGATGTTCGATAACCATACGATCCATACGCATTCGCTTCCATTGATCAATTGATGCATGCCATATATCCATATCGGAATTTGATGCTTCGGGTTGAGCTATGCCTTTAAGATGACCCAATTTTTTCTTGCACACAAGTGCAGCATTTAATTCTTCGTTAATACTCTCTTCAGATTTGCGTTTTAGAATTTGGAGTCTCTGTTCAACACTACCAACCATTTTGCTTATGTCCGAAACAGTAGGATGTGCTGTCAAGGCCTTTTCAACATCTCTGGAAATATTTTGTATTTGATCCACTTCTCTATCAATTGTTTTTTGAGCGATGCGAAATTTTTTGTTAATTATTTCATATGGAACTTTTAAAGTTGAGTGTTCCAACGACTTTATTTCCGACATTTTATTTTATTCGAAAAAAGCAAAATATAAAATTTCTACACAAGCAGACAAAGAAAATAATAATAAGTTAAAAGTGATGTGCATTTGGTTGCCGAATATTGTTTTGGGTACTCGATTGCGTACCCGATACCAGGGTATAACGATACCAAGACCGATGTAAGCGGGCAGCTGATATTCGTATCTCTACCTGCTTTTAACATCAACTTTGAGATAACAGCAAAATGTCGATTTTTTTCTTAATCTCATACTAGGCAAAGACGTAATTTTAGTTTTCCTATAAAATTTCATTTTATACAAATGTTCATCGAGTTAACATGCACTACTTTTGGATATTAGTTATTTTATTTTTAATTTTTCATACAAATTTTAATTTATAACGGCCCTCTTCACAATGTACGGTTAAAAGTTAATATGGATTTTAACGGCAAGTTCGGCATACAAAACTTGCATACAAAAGTTCACGTTAACTCTCAATCACACATTGCATCAATTATATATAAAATCACATAAATATAATCAGAAACATCGTTTTTCATTTATTTTAATAAATGCCCACACTAATTTATTTTCCTGTTCCTGGGTTCACGTTGTGCACATGAGTGTGAATTTCGTGTGAGTGTGCTTGTAACCTCCAGTTACAGTATCTGCTTTACTAGGTGGAATTAAATCGACATCAGACTATTTTGTATGTGTGTATACGTTTTTTGTACTTGATATATTTAAAAAAGCAATAACAACTCATCATAAGATTCTTTTATTTTGAACTTTCTTTGGTGTTCATACAATGAAAATCTTATTGTAGAAACGTTTCTTTCTCGTCTCGTGACATATCTGGTTAGTCGGTGGTAATAGTGGAAACGCGTGTTTTGAGCCAACTACATGTTTTTGCGCAAATTACGTTTTCCCATACATTTGTCATTTGAGAAATGTACATCAAACAGCCTGTTGTGCTCTAAAACATGTTGAAATTCGTGCTGGTCATTTGGTCATTAATTTATTGTGATTAATAAATGCGAAAAAGTGAAACGAAGTTGCACAATTAATGTAAACAAGACAATAAAAACGTCAAACTTATTACGAAAACTCAAACATGAAAACATTTACAACATAACGGAAACATTTCGTCATCGGTCGGTGGTACTATTATATCAATATGACCTGCATCGTCTGAACCGAGACTATCCCTATCAAACCGATTCACAGGCTGCCACAGCTTTCACAGTACGTTCACAACTGACAATGCTGTTTTGACAATAAAGAATACATATTAGTTGTCAAAGTTGTCTGCGTGACGTAGGCGTCCAGACAATAATTATTACAATTAATTTTAAATTCCAGAAATTCCATGTTTTGTGCGAGCATTGTACGTTGAAACTTAAAAAATGTAGAGAAAATATCGAAATTATAAATATTATAAGCTTTTCTTTTTGAATATATCTTTTTTATTAACAAAAACTCAAATTATTGTCGGCATACGTCAAATCATTGTCCGATTTACGTCCCTTTTCATAATGTATGATTAAAAGTTAACGTGGGCTTTAACGGCAAGTTCGCCATACAAAACTTGACGTTAAAGTCCACGTGAACTATTCGTACATTGTGAAAAGGGTCGTTACTGTCTTCAATATATTCAAGTGATGCCAACTAACTAGTAGTAAAAAAATGTTAGTCAAAACAGCATTGTTTAGTGTAAACACGCGTAAAGTGCGACAAATTGCTTTATAAATACCATCTGGCATCCCTATTCTATTTTAGCTGACAGCTTCAGCTGTTCTTTGTGATTAATTTTTTTGAGGGCAACGACACAAACAATTGCAGATTTTCAGGACATTCATCAGTTATTTTTATCAAATATTTTTTTAAAATCTCCAAAGACAGGTACAAATTGTAGATTAATTGAAAGTACTTAAAAATAGGCTATGATTTTCTATTTTCAAGACAAAATCGATCAACCATGACGCATTTTTCTATTTTTCAGAAATAAATATATACTGCAAAAAGCGACGTGAATGATTACCTAATAGAGGAAAACAGCAAGGCAAACAACATACAACAAACAAGTGTAGGCAAGCAAAACAAAAAACATTGTTTGCAAATTCCCATTTGCTTGCGAAGGGAGGTCAATCAATTTCAATGTTTTGGATAGAGAAAGCCGCAGAAAGCGGTAATCATTGCGAAAAATAAGACAAACCTCAAGAAATCAAACAACAAAAACAAATACAATAGGGTAAGTAATTCACAAGTATGTTAGGTAAAATAATATATACATGAACAGATTTTATATTTTTAAAGAAAAAAATTAAAACGCAATTAATAATTTTTATTGAAAAACTTTCTAGGGGTCTTCTAAAGACCTGTAGTGGTGCTCGAATTTCGCAGTTTTTTTTTGTAGTTGCCAAGGCATTATGTCTGTGCGTTTGTTAACTAAGCGACTAGTCAAACATGGTCGTTTTTTACTTCAGACCTATTGGAAACGAGATATACACACCAACATTTTCGAACAAAATCAAACACGAAATACGCGTCAACAACGTCTACCAACTGCAGTGTCTGCAGCTGGAAAGGTAAGAAGCTGAAATGTTAAAAAATTCGACAAGTTTGTATTTAATTAATTATTTTATTTATAGAAATGGGCTCCTAGAAACGCATTAAACTCTTTAGGAAGTGCTGCTCGCTCCTCCACTGCGACCGGGCAGTTGGCAGCCAGCGTTCCACGTTCGGCTGGTATTTTTCGTTTTGGCCAACATGCCCGTAAATTATTCATCGATAATGTTTTAAATCGTTGTACAACTACCTATTCAGCTGAATTGCGCAATCAAGCTACAAAAAAGCTATTCTATGGCGATTCTGCTCCATTTTTTGCTTTAATTGGTGTTAGTCTAGCCTCTGGTGCTGGTGTATTAACGAAAGAAGATGAATTGGAAGGAGTTTGTTGGGAAATTCGTGAAGCTGCTAACCGTTTGCAAAACTCCTGGAATTATGATGAAATTTCGGAAACCTTAGATTCCAGTTTTAGTATTAATAAACTTGCTATAGGACCGGCTATTGCAAAAGGTTGTGCGGCTGTTGTTTATGCGGCTTCTTTAAAAAATCAATCTGAGTGTGGCGACAGAACAATGCAGACTTTAAATGATTCTTCGACTTCATCAGTCCTGGATGTAAATCCTTCTCCCGAACATAAACAAACTCTGCAGCCGCAATCTTTTCGACCCGAGCTAATGTCACCTTTACAAAATATGTCCAGATTTGTGCACAATTTTGGTGGTTCATTAGATAATTTACAAATGTTTAGCCAAACATCTGCAGCTACACAATTTGAACAGGCTCTCAAAGCTAAAGATCAGAAAGAAGATGCGGAGGAGAAAATATACATTAAATTGCCTACCAATAGTAATAACACCTTTTCAGGTGTTAATAGTGGTGTGGCAGGAGTAGTAAGTTAAGTTTTTATATATAATTTTTAAGAAATTTGTTATGTTTTATTTCTACAGCAAACTTTGGACACAACCGCTGATGTTAGTATACGCCGTTATCCATTGGCCTTAAAAATGATGTTTAACTATGACATACAAAGCAATGCTATGGCCATTTTAAGAGCCATGTATAAGGAAACAGTACCTGCTCGCCAACGTTATATAAATGAGGCCGCCGAATCTTGGGAGCAACACATTCAAGATCAAACTTTAATCTTACCTCCCCATCCCAATATTGTATGCATGTATGGCTTTTTTTGTGATGAAGTGGGCAATTTTCCCGATGGTCATTTATTGTATCCTATAGCCCAGCCTCAACGCATTAATCCCAATGGCTATGGCCGTAATATGTCTTTATATTTGTTAATGAAACGTTATGATTATAGTTTGAGAGCATTCTTGGACTCTCATCATCTAACCACCAGAAGCAAATTACTCTTACTAACACAATTATTGGAAGCTGTAGCCCATATTAGCCGCCATGGTATAGCCCATCGTGATTTAAAGTCCGATAATATCTTAATCGAATTAAATGATGATGATTCTCCTCCTATATTGGTTTTATCTGATTTTGGCTGTTGTTTGGCGGATAAAGTACATGGCCTACAAGTGCCATATAGCTCCTATGACATAGACAAGGGTGGTAATGCTGCATTAATGGCTCCCGAAATAATTAATAAAATGCCTGGACCTTTTGCTGTGTTGAATTACAGTAAAGCTGATTTGTGGGCTTGTGGCGCTATAGCCTATGAAATTTTCGGCTTGCGCAATCCTTTCTATTCTTCTAGTGGTGGCCTTAATGTGGCCAAAGGCGAACAGACGTTTTCTTTGCGCAATTCCGATTATAAAGAAGAAGATTTGCCGTCTTTGTCGGATGAGTGTCCCGCCTTAGTGCAACAATTGATTTACAATATTTTATCGCCAAATCCTTCGAAACGTGTTAGTCCAGATATAGCTGCTAATATTATGCAGTTGTTTTTATGGGCTCCCTCACAATGGCTAAAAGTGGGTGGTATGCCCAATAGTACTGAAGTAGGCTATTATAGATATTTTTCTATAAAACTTATTTTTATTATTTTGCTTTTTATTTTATATTGTAGATTTTACAGTGGCTTTTATCTTTGACAACCAAACTCATGTGTGAATCAAACTCGGCTGTAGGCAATGACACTTTAAGCCCCTCTGCCTTCAATTATCAGCAAACTGGACGTCGTACTTATGTGGAATATCTTTTAATTAGCAGTTTTCTGTCAAGAGCTCGCTTGCGTCGCATTAGAGGTGGTCTTAATTGGATACAAAATGTGGTGTAAATTGATCAGTCCTCTCGTCCTAAATAATGCTCTTAACTGAGCTTATCTCTGCGAAATATATATTTTTTATTGTATTCTTATTTTAGTGCTTATTTTCTTAATCATCAAAAAACGCGAAACTCGAAAATGAGTGTAATTAAAAAAGGTCTTATTTGGTCCGAAAACGAATGAGTGAATCTTTGGCAAATATGTGTAAAAATAAACTTAAAAAATTATGCTTAAAATTTATTAAAAATAAAATTTAATTAAAGGTCTGATATAGTTAAACGTAATGTTTCTCTACGTTTAAAATTTTGTGTGGAAAAAACTCAAGATTTACTTGCATTATTTTACCTAAAAAATTCAAACGCGATTTACAATTCAGACCATAAGAAAAGTAAACTAGTTTGTAAATGTTGTGAGAAGAAAGTAAAAAGTTGTATCATCCGCAAAATGCTTAATTCTTTTTTTTGGCAAAAAATTATATGAAATAAATAAAAAGTAACAACTAACATTAAAAATAAGTGTTTTATTGACATATTAATATTATGTACATTAGTTAGATTTTCAAGTCTCACCCCAAATCGGTGGGCGTGTCACACACACCCACCAAAGTTTGAGCAAATGAGCTGTCTTTTATGAATCATAACTTAATAAATATAGTATTTACAAAAAAAGTTTCTTCTAAAAAGTTTTTTGTCTGTGAAGTTTCCAAACAGCTTTTGCCTTACAGACTTTTCTCTAACTCGCATGTTTACGAAGTAAACTGAAAAATATCAAAAAAGCCCGTAACAACATAGCGTTGCCAATTTTTCATGTATTTTTTCACAAAAGCTGCGATATTTTGCATTTGCACTTTTGCAAGGCCATTTGTGCCGAATACTGAATTCCGCAAAGTAATTTTTAGGAATCTTAACGTTTAGCCAAAATTCGTTTGTGTTAAAAAATAGCCATAAAAATCGGGAACAATTTATTTATCGCCAGAAAAATCGCCATGTCGCCAAATCAAAAATTTGGACGCCAAACAAGGTTAAAAATTGCCACGTTTGGCGAGAAATGGCTATATCTCACAACCCTACATTCGATTACCAAACCCACAATGGACCGAAATCTGATGAAAAGTAAAAACGCTATAATGAAAAGAAACGAAAACACTAGCATTGCAATTTAATAAAACAAGCACCAGTAAAAAGCAATTTAAATAAAGGATTTGCTAGTAAATTTAAATGCTAGTGTTTTCGATTTTATTTTTAATTATAGGCTTTTTAATTTTCATCGAATTTCGGTCGAATATAGCTTAAACCTTTTGTAATTGAATGCACTGTTCAACAAAATTATAAAACTATTGATTTGTTTTATTATTTGTGGTACAAAACAGCTTCCGAAATGATAACATTTTAATTTTTATCCACTATAATGGTAGAAATGGTCGATTCGTGTCGTGTTAATTTACTTATTTCCGTATCATTCAACTTTGTGTCTTATTCTTGTGTTTTAATCCAAACATAGCGTTGGAAAAACATATTTGCATTATAACATAATTTTTAAATGTTTAAAATTTATATGGCATAAAAATTTAGTTTCTAATACTTTTCGAAAAAATTTCAGTATTCGAAAATCAAACACTTCGAATTTATTACTTTTTTGCACTACTATTCGAAAACATTAGCTTTTGACTTAAATTATAGATTTAAAAAATTAACCGCCTTAAAATTATCAAACAAAAAAATTTCTTTAACGTTCAAAGAAAGTTTTTTTCTCCTAAATTTGCGACTAACAATTAGAGGTTCGTGTTCGTACTAACCACTTGCTTTATAAATTTTAACTGTCATACGCTTATCCCGGCCTTGCATCTTGAATATAAACAGTGTTTTTGTACACAAACTCGTCGAAATTGTCACACAGCCTTTATTAATATTACAGCCCCCTCTATTCAACCATAAATTTATGTTTTTAGGATAAACTGACATCTTTTCAAAGCTCGCATCCTTCTTCGCTGACAGCTAGATGTCACTGTTGTTATTTCATTGACTTGCAATTTCCAAAGTTTTCTTTTTTTAGAAAAACTACGTGTTGGTTTTTACTTGTTATTAAAAATACATATTTCGATTTTAATGTTTTTAAACAAACTATTTCCCTCGTAAAGGATGATGATATACGTATGTTGTATTCCTCCCTGCCTCACTTGCCACAAGTCCGACTTGGGTAAAGAAAATTTCGGCTGCCTAATTTCAAAATACAGTAATTGACAAAAATGGGATTCAAATAACTTTGTATGAAAATAATATTGTCGAAAATGGACCCGAGACAGTAGTGGCTGGTTTGGATTAGGGATGTAACGATACGCCGTTTTGCCGATCCGATACCGATACCGATATTTAAAAATAAATATCGCCGATACCGATTCCGATACCGATACGAATATTGAAATTGAGTTCAAGTTTAGATCAACAAAACTCAAGTGCAATTTTTTTATTATACAAAATTACATTGTAAGAGAGAATATTTTAAATTGATTTTAACCCAGTATAAAAAATTGGAAATAATTTTTAAGGAGCTACATTTTCTTTGCTTCAAAAATATCTATATTAAAAATATG
Organism: Panzeria rudis; assembly: GCA_956483635.1. Lineage (NCBI taxonomy): Eukaryota > Metazoa > Arthropoda > Insecta > Diptera > Tachinidae > Panzeria > Panzeria rudis. Next base: position 98,703,146 of record OY101451.1, read on the forward strand.
CAGATAATTAGTAGAAAAGCAAGAAAAAATGTTTAATTCCTTTATAATTTTAAAAAATACTCGCCATGCTTTTTAAAAAATCGATTTTTTTTAAGGACATTTATCAACTAATATTCTTATAAATAACTTAATAGCTTAATTATTAAAAGACTTCTAAGTTTATATATATTCACTTACATTTACATGAAAATACGCTTCTGAGTTTAAATTCGCATAAAAAAAATTGTGAAAATGGGTAATTTTTTATCCTTTTTCCTTGAGGAAAAATCATTCTAGAATACCGAAAAAGAAATTTGTCCTAGCATCGCTTCCAATTCGGTGATTGGTAATCGAAAAACAGAACTTCTTGCAATGGCAAGGATATGTAAAACTAATTAGAAATTATCCAAATTTGCAATATGTACTTCCCGATCGCGAATTCTACATTTTCATGACTTCTTTGGAGTATCTTTTTTTTGCTGGAATAAGATTTAAAAATCAACGACTTGAATTTGAATTCATGGTAAAATTAACCAAAAATAAATATTTTTTTTACAAAATAACAGCATAATATATTATTAATTTTTAAAATTGGTATTAATAAGATTTACAAAATAACGAAGTGGATTTAATTCATGGTAAAATCGAACAAAAATAAATTATTTGTTAAAAAAAACTCTGAAAAAATGTTTAAAAGTATCGTCGTATCGACAGTAAAATATCGCCGATACCGATATATCGGAAAATCTGAAGTATCGCCGATATATCGGTATCGGTATCGGTATTCGTTACATCCCTAGTTTGGATATTGTTTTTACACATGTGTACACCTACATATGTATACATATATTAAAGCAATAATAAAAACAAATAATATGTTAGTATATAAAAATTAAAATTACAAACGACTTCGCAGTATTTTTCCATACAAATTTATGTTTTACAAAATCAAGCCATTAAAACTAGGGATGTAACGATACGCCGTTTTGCCGATCCGATACCGATACCGATATTTAAAATTAAATATCGCCGATACCGATTCCGATACGAATATTGAAATTGAGTTCAAGTTTAGATTAACAAAACTCAAGTGCAATTTTTTATTATACAAAATTACATTATAAGAGAGAATATTTAAAATTGATAAAACATTGGAAGTAATTTTTAAGGAGCTACATTTTCTTTGCATCCAAAAAATCTATATTAGATAATTAGTAGAAAAGCAAGAAAAAATGTTTAATACCTTTATAAAAAATACTCGCCATGATTTTTAAAAAATCGATTTTTTTAAAGGACATTTATCAACCAATATTCTTCTAAATAACTTAATAGTTTATTTATTAAAAGACTTCTAAGTTTATATATATTCACTTAAATTTACATGAAAACACAGTTCTGAGCTTAAATTCGCATAAAAAAATTGTGAAAATTGGTAATTTTTTATGCTTTTTCCTTGAGGAAAAATCATTATAGAATACCGAAAAAGAAATTTGTCCTAGCATCGCTTTCAATTCGATGATTGGTAATCGAAAAACAGAACTTCTTGCAAGGGCAAGGATATGTAAAACTAATTAGAAATTATCCAAATTTGCTATACTTCCAGATCGCGAATTCTACATTTTCATGTCTTCTTTGGAGTATCTCTTTTTTTTGCTGGAATAAGATTTAAAAAACAGCGACTTGAATTTGAATTCATGGTAAAATTAACAAAAAATAAATAATTTTTTTACAAAATAGCAGCATAAAATATTATTAATTTTTAAAATTGATATTAATAAGATTTAAAAAATAACGAAGTGAATAAAATCATGTAAAATCGAACAAAAATAAATTATTTGTTAAAAAAAAACTCTGAAAAAAATTTTTTAAAGTATCGTCGTATCGACAGTAAAATATCGCCGATACCGATGTATCGGAAAATCTGAAGTATCGCCGATATATCGGTATCGGTATCGGTATTCGTTACATCCCTAATTAAAACTATATACGTACATACATATATTTTATACTTAATGGAGCAATTTAAATGCATTTTTTATGAGTCATTTATTTTTAAACAAAACACAAATAAAAATTTAATTAATGAAAATTTATTTGTTTTGTTTCTTATTATGTATAGATAGATTGAAATTGCTTTCAACACCAAACAAATTTAGTTTTTGGAAATATAAAAAGAAACTTAAAAATAGCCACAGAAAAAATTTGAGAAATAGTTATTAACGATGTCGAAAAAGTTCTTACTTTCGTACAATTATATTTAAAACAAAATTTTAGAATTGTTTTTGTTTTAAATGTAATTATATGAGAGAAAGAACTCTATCGACATCGTGAAATAGGTAGTAAATTAATAAACTATATGATAACACTATGCAACAAGAAAAATGTCAAAGAGTACCACATTATTTTGTTGATGTGTTATGGTCCCCTAACTACAAAGACCATAGAAATTTTAAATTCTATGAATATGTAATTAAAAAATTTTCATTTTCTAAAATTTTAGATTTTTGAAGAGGCTGTTTGATCCACCGATTTTATCAAAACCTAGAGAGGGGTTGTCCAATTAAACACAATTTCGATCAGGACATCAGCGAGCAGCCCACGGGAGAAAAGAGCGTGGGTGTTCACAATGTTTCATAGTACCAATCCTTTCAAATAAAATACTTTGAATATCGGTCAGAAATTGCAGAGTTATGCGATAATTAATATATCGGACTACCACTCTATCCGCGCGATTTATACTTCTATTGAAACAAACTTCAAGCAAACCCTTTCAAACAAAAAATAATTTTGAAAATCAGTTCATAAATGGAGGAATTATGCGATAATCAATATTTACGGGTAAGTGGGGAGGGGATTTGGGATCAAATTTCCCCACCGAAAAAAAATTGGGCCAAAATGCAAGCAAAACCATTAAAAAAAAGTCCGTAAATCGGTTGACAAATGACACGAGTTAAAAATTACATTCGAATTGATAACCTCATTCTTTTTTGAAGTGGGTTAATAAATAAATAAATTAAAAAAAATTTTCTTCTTCTGCAAATGGTGATAAAGGGTAACGAAATAAAATGAGGGACTTTGGTTAGGGTTCAAAGAATTCAGAAATGCAAATCGCGCACCGGACATAGCCGGTCTTTATTTTTGTCTATCCAAAAATTAAAAAATATAGACGTTTTTTTAGTAAATTTCTTTCATTGCACTTTAACTAGCAATCTTACGTAAATGTAATTAGCCTAATACACAATTTCGTGGGTCTTGTAACACAAAATAAATGAATAAAGTTTACAGCTACCAAAAACATAAGTAGCTCGTCATGTAACATACATATACTGAAAATAGTCCAAAATTAGCCTCCAGCAGGTATTGCAAAAATAATCAACTTAGTTGGAAATTTTTTTATACCCTGTTAAGACATGGATTTTTAATTGAGACAATTTAATTTTAATTGAGCAATTAAATTCATTATTCACACATAGTAAATTAAGCTTACGCAATTAGCATTTGACTTGCCAATGGCGTAATAAGTATACAGGTGGCCGTATAAGGACAGCGAACACAACAATAAAATAAAAACTAGATAATGGTTGTCAAAAAATACACGTGTTTGACGTAGCTTATGCACAAAATTACCAGAGCAAAAAATAATCATCTGACTTTATACTGCCCTGGGCTTGCCACTGTATACAATTTTTGCTTCTCACTGAACATACTTCACAGCAAACATACTTGTCACAAAGGGTTGCGTTTCGAACTTTACTCAATTTATGAAACAATTAAGTACTAATTGCTCAATTTATTAATTGAAACCTTGTATGGTAAATTGAGCTCAATTAAGGACTTAATTGCGTAAATTTCCTAATTAATTAAAGTAATTAAGGCGTATGTCTGAACAGGGTATAAACCACATATTACATCTGGATTACAATATCGATTTTCGGACTTTTGTCCGCTCAGTTTTTAGTTCTGTCCTAACGTGCAGTGGTTCCTAAACTAAACTATGACGCCTATATTATAGGAAACATTACAAAAAGTGGTTGCAGCTGGCGTATATTTAATATTATATCAATACATTACATAATAATACACATACGCCCTCGTGCAGTGGGATAATCACTGGTTGGTTTTATACGAACTACCTCATTTACAACATATTTTGGAATTTCTGCAAGCTCTAAATCCATTTTAGACCCTAGGGTCAGAACTTTTCGTAAAATCAGCTTTTTTTGCAACCATACAGACACCAACTCGCCAAAATGTAAATATGTATATACATACATTAGTGTACAGTGATTTATTTCCTTCCCAACTCAACTTGAATGTGCATAAATTAATTGCTATTATTATTTTATACGTGAAATTTTAGAACTACATATTTTAATATTTATTAACTCTTTCGCTTTAATAAGAATATATAACAACTGGTGATAGTTAATTGACATACATAAATATGTATAAAAACATTAATATTCTATTTTTAAATTGTGTAAATTTAAGAGATTTTCTTTACATGTGAATGCAATATAAATATAAATTTCCTTAACAATTTTCCAGCTTCTATGAAAACAAATAAGATTTCTCTCTTAATACTCTTACTTAGACTGGAAATGTGGCAAGTATAAAAGCTGTGTAGTTTTATAAAGACAATTTAGTTTTATGGCGGCAAGGATACGTAAAACATGGTTTGCTAAACATTAAACGATTCAAGTGTTAAAAAGAAGAAAAGGGCAAACACATTTTTAAATAACGGTTTATTTTCTTTTTATAACAAAAACAAAACTGCACATCTAACAAAAGAAAACAAAATATGGAAAGCAAAACAAATAGTATCACAAGAGAGTTAATGTGTGTTTGTGTGCACTAATAATAACTGTAAAGCAAAAAAAAAAAAAATAATAATAATAAACAAAGGAAATAATACAACTACACTTAAATGGCAGAGTAATTGAAAAACAACAAATAAATAAATGATATACCACAGGGATTTATGAAGAAATATTGTGTATGTGTAAATAAAAGCAAGACTGGATGTTTATAAAGTGTTAAAAATTATTGTGATGATGATGGCTGACTGAGTGAATAATAGCAAAGAGTGTGAGAGACAGGCATATTAAAAAATGACATACATCAGTACATATGTATGTTCATAAATGCATTTGTATTAAATTATCTGGAAATAATTTAAGGTTTCAATAAAAATTATAATAGAAAAATAAACAAATAAATTTATTTATGGTATAATTGAAAAGGAATTACTGGAATGGAAAAAGCAAATAAATAAATAAGTAGAATCTTGTAAATGTTTATCCAGATTTTGCAAAACTTAAGTGTTTGAAAATTTTCCGGAAAAAATTGTAAACGAAACTCCGGGGGATTTCAATGTTTCTAAACAAAAAAATAATGTCATCCATAAACAAACCAAAAATATTTTTCTTTAACAAAATTTAAATTTTAATACTAAACAATTTATTAAATTTGTTTGAGATATTTTCTCAATTAATTAAACAAATATTTTTTTTAAATTGTAAAAAAAATGCAAAACAGAAATCCAAAAGATGGACGAACGGACAACAACAGCGGAACATAGATAAGGGTAGTGCACTAATTTTGCAGTTTCCACTAATACTTAGTGATAGTGCAAATTATTATACAAAATTTGGTAGTGATGTTAAGAAACTTTTGCACTTAAATTAAATTATTTGCGCTTATTGCAACTTGTTTCTTTACTAATTTGAGAGCAACGTGGAAATTTTGCACTAAAGTTAGGGTAAACATTTTGAAAGTTTATTGAGAGTATGTTTAAATGCAGTTTATCTTATTAGTGCTGGTTCAAATTTTACACTAATTGCGTGAAGTGCAAGTTTTTTGCACTAAATCTGTATTTAGCTCTACTACAATTTTTTTTAGTGTTAGTGAACAAATGGTTTCTTAGCTCTAAGCTGGTGAAAAATAGTACAAAATTAATCTTTTCAAGTTTATTTACTGTTAGTGCAGTGCTTATTTCAATCAATATTTAGTGCACTACCCCCAAATATGGTGCGAAATAATAATTTTTTTTTATAACGGAGTCAATCTGGAATAAACTAAAAATTTTCCAAATCGTTCTACAAATGGGAAAAAATTAAAAAAATTATAAAAAAAAGTTCAAAGCTCTTCAAATTTTAAAAATTTTATGCCTAAAATATAATTTGAAAATTTTCTACAACGATATTGCTCAATTAACCGATCTAGATAAAATTTACGGCATTTGACGCAGTTTTAAAATTCCAAAAAAAGTGATAGAATTTAGAAATCCGATTTGACAAATTTTTCGTATTTATTAAAAAGACGCTGCTTCAAGATCGGTCGTCAGTGATATCTGTCGAACGAATAAACTGATTTTAATAAAATTTGCGCCATTTGAAGAAGTTTTCAAAGTTTAGAAATGTGACCGACTCTAGAAAATCGAGTTGACAGGAATTTTTAGAGTATATTAAAGAAAAAATTGATACTTTTCGATATTTTTGGAAAACGATATCCCAACGATATCAACGTTAACAAGAAAAAAAAACATGGCGAAAACTTTATTATAACCGGTTAAGCTGTTCGCACGTTATGAATGGTTTACAAATTTACACACACACACACACACACACACACACACGCGCGCAACCATACTGACATCATAGTAAAAATGGTCAGAACAGCTTCCTAGGACCTCAAGAGAGAAAGACCTATTTTCGAAAATCGCGTTGAAATCAGTAATCTCCCATTATTTTGTGGGAAATTAAAAATACATTTCAATTAAGATCAAACGATTTGCATTTTATTTAATTAAAAAACATTCATAAATTTATGTCCGATTGATTGACTTTTAAAAAGAGTGGCAGACGACTCAAAGTAGTTCCTGTTGCAAAAAAAAATTGGTAATAAATCTGTATCTTTGAAACTTGCGATCCGATTACAAAACGATGTAAGTAAAAATCAAAGAGGAGGACCTAAGCTTTAAGAATATTAAACTATTAACCACCCTGTTGAAAGACGCGGTTGGCTAAAGGGTGTCAAATTTAACTATCCCGGCCATCAAAAACCTTGTAACTTTTAAAATCTCTCTATATCAACCAGAATTACACAAACTAAACAAACTCATCATCTATTAATTCTTCTCTTCAGCCGTATGTCAATGTCCAAATTTGCAAGAGAAGTGGTAGAGAGGTAGCTTTAGTTTGGTACCAATTTTAACAAGTTTAACCCTTCTATCGTTGTTCTCGATTGCTGTATCCAAATGATCATTATGTTTTAATTCGTTAAAGAACATTTTTGTAAGATCCTTTTCTATTTGCTCGACATGTTTGTTTGCCATACGATATCCAGAGCGTATGAGTGTTTTTAATTCAATTAAGTATTAACCATACGCCCACAATTGAATTGATGCTTGCGTGCTTGTGTATTCATTCATTTTCATTTCCTTCACATTTCCATTTTCTTCGTGCCTGTCTGTGCCAACAGTGCTGATGATGTTGCTGACGATAATAAATTCAATTTGTGCCAACATATGCTAACATCTTTTACACAGAATAATTGAATGTTAATCCTTAAAACAAAGTTAAAGTTAAGTACAAAATAGGAATATAATTTCTTAAAATTGTTTCTTTTTTTATCTGAATGACAAAAGCTTAATGAGACATTTTAATGGATGGTAGACATACATATTTTCCAAGACATATACATATGTACATACATGGAATATTCAAGAACTAAATTTTAAAATTTATAAATATGTTTTGTTAACAACTTTTCAACTTTTTGCCATAATCTCAAAAAAGAGATGTTTTCCAAGCTAATTTCGAGTTGCTGAGCACGAATATGACATTAATTTATTTGTTGATTAATTTATTAATTAATTTATTTATTGATTAATAACTATGTTGTTTCAATGCAAATATTCATTGAAGTTTAATGAAAAACGGTTCATGGAAAGCATTTGATGTTGTTATTCTTTAACAAAATTATTGATGTAGATCTTTGTAGTAGTATAAGTGAAACCGATTATGGCCATTAAGCTAGGTTTTTTCTATTTTGGATGAATAAATGAAAAATTAATGAAGCAGTTCATAGATTTATTGTACTAGTACATTAGGTCAAAATTAATGAACAATTTGTTGAAATAGTGAACTTTTTCCTTAAATTTTTGGTTCAGTGCATATCCTTGTTTTAATAATAAAATAATTGTTGCAGTTATTTCCATAGAAATTCAATTATTAAAATCAAATTAATTATAAAGAACTAGAATAAATTTACAAAACCAGACAAACATGAAAACTAATGGAGAGTCGTAAAATATAAAAATACCAAAATAGTGAAATAAAAATTAACAAGAACAGGAGCTTGCGCTTAATAATAAAAAAATTAATAGGTAGAATATAAAAACAATACAAATGCCAATATCAATCAATATAAAGTCAACGACAATATATCGAAAGCAAAAATAACAATAACACCGCACAGCTGAAACCACAATAAAAACAACAAATACATATGTACATATAATAATAATGGCATCAACATAAGCTTCTCTTAATAAATTAACAGAAAACAAAAATAAACAAGTGCATAAACAACGACGAGAAACAACAACAACAACAACAACAACAACAACAACAACAGCAACAACAACAGCAGCATTGTTATTACTTCAGAAGAAGCAAAATAACCAGCATTAGAAAAACGAATGATGCTGCCACCACCAATAAATACACCAACAATGGATGACAATTCAAATAAAACTCAAAGTCTGTCTAAACAACAACAACAACATCAATTAAATCCACAACATCAATCAATTTCGACCAACTCTTTTCCCACTGTGCCCTTTAATACCAGCAGCATAAAATATTTTTTTAATAAAACCTTAGCTAAAGTGGCACAAACAACAAATCTTAGTGATTATACAACTGAATATTCTTCAACATTTGCTGATGCAACTTTAGCGCCATCGTCCTTCAATTCTTCTGCTAACTTGTATGCCATAAAGGCTGAAAGTTATGATGGCCTTCTAGATGGCCAAGTGACAGGAGGTGGCAACAGTGGTGTTGCTGAGGTTTCAAATGGTTTTAAAAAGAGTTATGCTGCTGCAGCCGATATGGCGGTGTCCTCATTGTCAAATGGCAGCCATAATTTGGAGACTACCACTGCATTTCCCACCGCCCAAACGATGGCAACTTTTATAGCGGGAAATAAAAATCGCGCCACAACAATAATTGTATATCCAACAGGTGTGTATTCAAAATATATACTCAATTTTATATGTATGTATAATATTGTATATGTATAAATATGTATGTATGTATATCTAAGGCGGCCAGTAATATAATATCTGATGATCCCGAGGAAAAGAGACCTTATCTTCGCAGCAAGAAATTTCAGTGGAGCCAAAAATAGCTGTTTGTGAAAATTTTTTCGATTTTGAGATTATAGTTGCTATCAGCCCTCAGACATATTCCCCCACACTTTGTGCCCCAGAGAGTAGTCTCCTCACGTGTATATTAACGAGTCTTTCCAGTATTTTTAACAAAAATAATAACAGTTGGACTTTCATCCTTCGCTCTTCCGTCGTTTATATTTCCTGCTTTTGGAATTAATACCACGGTCGCATCTCTCTTTACTCAGTGGGAATATGTCCAAATTCTAGGTTTCGCATAAAAATGGAGATTAACTTTGGTTGAATTAGCTTTATCGATTGCTGTAGTAACGAAGATTCCGCTTGACCCTGCTGACTTGAAAGGCTTAAAAAGAGCTATAGCCCATGTTTATTTACCAGGCTCGACTTCTTTGGATAGCTGATCTTGAAGGGATCTCCAAAAAAAGTTGTGCATTTATTTTATTTTTTAAACTAAGAAGTAACACTCTAAGGCACTTAATGCCTACAAGTTAATTAATTAATGTGTTAGCTTCTTTGGGAAACGAATAGAGTAGAGAGAACTGATGGTTCTCCATTTTTGTCACCATTGTAAAACACCATATTTATGTCATGCTATTTATATCTCTATTATGAAAAATAAAAACATCGTAAATGACCTTTTCTGACATTTTAATTGTTCATAAATGTACATGTGCGTTCAAATGACTATGTATCTAACATTTGTTTTATTTGGTTACATATGTGTGAGATAATTTGTTCTTTTGACATATTCACCATGACATAACTTGGACATAATGATAAATATAACATTTTTTGACCTTTAACTTATTACTTGCCTTTTCTTTTGTATCATTTATTTATATATTATTATTATTATTATTATTATTATTATTCCTTATTACATGAATATGTGGTTTATGAAACAATTTCAAAAACATAACAATACTCATTGGTATTTAAAAATAAATTTCAAATATGTAAAGCATACTTCTAGGTTTCTTAACATATAACTACTCTTACTTTTCTTCATCTCTTTCTTTTGCAGTTTCACCTGAATCGATTGTGATTCCCATTGTATCGTGCATTTTCGGGTTTCCAATATTGGCATTTATCGTTATCTGCTGTTTAAGACACCGCGCCAAATTGGCGAGAGAACGAGATCGCAGGCGCAACTATGATATGCAGGATCATGCTGTCAGCCTGGTCAGATTTAGCCCAATACATAGGCTTAGTGAGTTTAAGTGTTGTAATGTATTGATTTTACTTTTAAATATTTTCAATTAATTTACACAAATTTTGCATAAATTCCATTGGATGTTCATGTTGTTGAAAGGGATTCTTCTATGATATTTTTTATACACATATATATTTTATTCCACAAAGCAATTCATTTTTTTTTAATTTACAAGCACACACAATTAGAGAATTCACAACAGCGTTCTAAAATGTGTCTTAATATAACGACGTTTTAATTTTAGTCTTTTATTATGGGTTAGCAAGTTTGTTGTTTTTGTTTTGTGTGTAAATGAAATTTACCACCAGATGACAAGTTTAAAAGTCCAAGAAGCATCTTTTTTTCAATGCGGCAATATTTTAAATAAAGAATTTGTGCGTGGTTTAAGTGTGTTGGTGTTTCTTTGGCTTGTTGATAGGTACCAAGCACTAACGTGCTTGTGTTGTTGTTTTGTTTGTTGTGTATTTTGAGTTCGTGTTATATACATGTGAATAGTGAGAAATATTCGGCAAACTTCGTCGTTACTTTTATTACTTTAATATGCTGTGCTTTGTATCGTTGCTCACAATGAAATTTTAAGGATATAACGATATTGCTATTTCCAAATTTTAAGATACACATTGTGAATTCCCTAAATATGTTGTAGCAGTAAAAATATTTAATTTGCACATAAATACATATTTTCTTTACATATATTCTATAGCATACTTTATATTGGCATTGTTTTTCATTTGTAGTTGTTTTCAAAGTAAAGCATACTTTTGGGGTTTTTAAAAATACTTTACCAAACATTATAGCTCTGGCAACAGGATCTCATTATTTTAATTGTTGATTTATTTAAATTTATATTTTATTTTTAAAGCTTACATTTCTTTTTCTAAAGTGTGTCTATTAATTTTAATGATAAACAACATGCTAACTTATGTATGTACGTTTGTATGTATGTGGGGTAGTGCAAGTAATTTATTATTTCATATATTAAATTGCAGCATACTCATGAAAGTAATTTATATGAATTATATTAGAAATAGGCTTAATTAAAATGTTGAAGAAAAATAGGTTTTGAAGAAAGCCCATTTTTTATTGTGTTGTGATTAAAAAATTAATGAGTTGTGGAATATAAAACATAGACATCTATATAAGCATACATACATAAATACATTAGAGTAAGTGCGGGTAATGTGGTATACTTATTTTATATTTAGCTATAATTCTTAGAAACATGACTCGATTAGAACAGATTTCAGCTGGTGTCCTACTACAAGTCTTAGCTTTACATTCATAAATACATTAGAGTAAGTGCGGGTAATGTGGTATACTTATTTTATATTTAGCTATAATTCTTAGAAACATGACTCGATTAGAACAGATTTCAGCTGGTGTCCTACTACAAGTCTTAGCTTTACATTCGGTAAAGTAAAAATGTCTTTGAAGCCCAAGTTTTAGAGAAATTGGAGAAAAATTAAAAGAAAACCATAAACGAGCCATTTTAAAAATACCTGCTTATAATTTTCTGCCCATTTTCTTACGTCATCCATTTTTGACATGCTTATTTACGTGAAAGGATAATGTGATGTAGTATTCCACTTTAGCCGCCTTTAGCTATACCACATTAGTCGACCACATTACCCTAAATAACTCTAGTTTGAGGTAGATTTTTTTTTATATCGTAGGAAGGGATATAATGCTACGAAGAATTCTAAGCAACTTTAACCTAGAAACCATGGGTCTAAAATGAATTTCGAGATAGCAGAAATATTTTTGTAGGGCACTTCAGCCCGCTATATCGTCGTGGAATGGTAGTTTTTTGCAACTTTTTTAAGAAAGGGACAAAAATGCAAGCTTATATAAAAACTGTCAAAGAAGAAATGAGAATTATAAAAACATAAACACAAAAAGTAAAAAAAAAACTCATATCTTAAAAAACGAATAACTTATCTTCGATACAAATCCATTTATTGTATGAAGATTGTAAACAAAACCATTGGACTCCTGTCGAACATAAGTTGTTCTTTGAATTTTGTAACCTTTTTATGTTTATAGTTTTGTAATTCTCATTTCAGTTTTGAGAGTTTTTATATAAGCATGCGAAACTTATTTTAAACACACAAGACGATTAAATGTATCATCATATCTATTCCTCTTCTTATTGTTTGCTGTTTTGTTACACTTCATTAAATTAAATTCTATTAGCGTTTTTTCCTCTTCTTTTTTTAGACCAGCATATACAACTTGTTTGTTAGTCAATCCCAATTCTAATTCCAATTCCTTTCTTTTTATTTACGAACTTTATTATTTCTTATTGCAATAACAGTTTAGTAATTTCAATCATGTTTCTCTTTTCTAAAAGATAATGATGATTGTTATTTTGATTTTGCATCGATTTGTCATTTCGGAATGTAATTGATTAGAAGATAGTTTTCTTACACTAACAGCTGGTGCTGACACTTTAGTAGTTTTATTAAAAAATGGGGAGAAAGAAGAACAAAATACAATAGAAAAAACTATTTTCAATCTTTTTCTTATTCTTTATATGTAAAAGAGCAACGTTACTGGCTGACTGACTCATCATTGCCCACCCCAAATGACTTAAACTAGAAGGTAGGTAGGTTCCTCTCCTGATGTCTAGATCTGGTAAGAGGGAATTTTCAGAAATGCATGTGCTAAAGGGATACAAATCTATGGACCTAACAAAGATAGAAAGTAAAATTCAAAATACATTATAATTTAATCCAAAAATGAGCGGACAGGTGTTTGGTACTGTATCGATATTAACACTTCCAGGGGGTGAAAATGTTATATGAAGAGTATTTTTTTGGTATTTTTTTGTAAAGGTATTTTTTTTGAAAAGATAAGCATTGTACATCTTTTTGGTATTTTTTTATGGCTATGAAGGGATATTTAAGGGGAATATTCGGGTAAACTTTGATACTTTTAAATACAAAAAAGGTTTCTAAGCTAATAAAAAATTGTTTAGTTCATATTATTTCTGCTTAAATTAAACGTTGGAAAAATTGATTATTTATACGAAAACGGGAAGTTATAAGATGTTTTTGTACTTTTTCTGTATTTTACTTTTTAATATTTATATTTGCAATAGTACTTGAAATGGTAAACTTTTTTGATAGGGAATTCTTTAAAGTATTACAACCTTTTTAGCGGTTCTTTTTTTGAAAAAAGTACTTTTTTTCAATTCACTTTTTTATTATTAAAAAGGTATTTTACTTAAAAATTTTTGAAAAGGTTATTTATTTTACCTTTTTTGAAAATTTCTTTTATTTTGAAAAAGTCCTTTTTTGAAAAGATACTTTTCCTGGAAAGGTCGTTTTTTGAAAAGGTACTGTTCTCGAAGTTATGTATTTTTTGAAAAGGTGGTTTCTTTGAAGAGGTATTTTTAGAAAAGCTAATTTTTTAAAAGCTATTTTTTTAAAGGAACCTTTTAAGAAGACACTTTTTTGAAAAGGACCTTTTTTGGCATGCAACTTTTTTTTGAAAAGGTATTTTTTTAGGTACTTTTTTGAAAGAAACTTTTTTTGAAAAGGTACTATTTTTAAAGGGAAATTTTTTGAAAAGGTACTATTTTTAAAGGGAAATTTTTTGAAAAGGTACTATTTTTAAAGGGAAATTTTTTGAAAAGGTATTCCAATAAGGGTTCGATTTATTTATTTGTCAAAAATGGTCTCAAGGAAAATACCTCACTAAAAATGTTTTTTTTTCAGATACGCAATCAAAAGGGTTCGATTAAAGACACTTTGGACTTCATTTTTTAAATAGTGTGCAGTTCTAAATTTTTCCAAAATATTCCGAAGAAAGTGAACTAAAAAATGTTTTTTTTTCAATAAAATTTCCCTAAAAATTTGGGTATCCAGCTGGATAGTATGCTAGACTATTAACCGGGAGGTCGCAGGTTCGATTCCTGACAAGACCCTGGGTGTTTCTGCAGAAAAGCCGAAAAGGCTTAAGCAAATATATGTTTTTCAAATGCATTTTTCGAAACTACTGCTTAAAATTTCCAAAATGGTTTCAGATATGCGATCAGTAGTCCTCGACTAAGGTCCCTTCCATTTCTGAAATGTTGTTGAAACTCTGCAAAATCCTATTTGTCCAAAATTATCTCAATAAATTAAAAAAAAAATTTTTTTTCTTAAGAAATATCACTAAAAATCCTTTTTTTCCAAATTAATTATTTAAATTTTCAAAATGGTTTCAGATATGAGACTTAAAAAGGGTGCGTAGTCAAATCGAAATCAATAATTAATTATCGGATATCTGAAGTACTATATTATTCAAAGGATCAATTTTGCCATGAGCTACTTATGATCCAGTGAGAAAAGTCCAGCAGAAAACTAACGGAATAGGTGGAAGGGAAGGGGTAGCTCCCTTACAAAGTAATAACAAGCAATTATAAATTATCGCATATCTGCAGAGATATATCAGGGAAACTCTTCAGTCTTTATAGGAGTTACCTACTGAGATATTTGAAGTCGATGCCAAGAAGGCAGAAACCTATAACTCTGCTTTTATTTAGTTGCCAGTCTTTTTGGCAGCAGTGGGTACCATTTAAAATAACTATGTTTTTAACTGAAGGTGGTTTAATTTTTCGCTTTAGTTTTAATTACTGTGATTTGGCGAAAGTTAGAAAAATAATTTTTAAAACACCTAACTGTATGCAATATGTTTTCTTTAACATTGCTTCTAAAAGTATACCACCTAACTTCTTTTTTAAATTTTATTAGTTTCAATAACTTTGGTCTTTCTCACTAGCAAATTATATTTCCTTAAATGTATGCAATATTCTTTTTTATTACTACATCAAGTACAAATACCTATTTTTCCATTTCATTTGTTTTGAAAACTTATGATTTTCTAAAATACAAAATTTTTTTTCATTGATTTTTGTTTTTATTTCCTGTTTTAGATTACCGATCGTCGCGAGCTATCAGTCTACGTCCTGAACGAAGCCTAAGTCAAGGTTTCACCTCACTTGAACTCGATACTGTGGTGGAAGAACGTTGCAGTGATGTCGAGCAAACACAAACGGAAATTCTACATGCCGAATCTCCCATGGAGTCATCAACAACTTCCTGCAAAATGTCATTCTCCAGCAGCTAACAAATGCCGCTAAAATCAAACAGTCCTACAAATACAAATTCAGTTATGCCTTCAACGTTAACAGAAATAATTTTACCCCCCATATCGACTTCACGTTCGCCACCCTTAACGCTGACTTCGAAATCAAAGTCCGCCGATGTAGCACAGAAATGTAAAGTGAAATATTTACAAACACCCACAGAGCATCCACTGTCAAATTTAAGTACGCGTCAGTTTACCTTAAAGCGGCAAAAGCGTGTTGGGGCCGAAAATCGTCCGCGTAAGAATCCGCGAGTTACGTCTATGCGTAAATCACGTTCTTTAGATGCTGAACACAGTTATTCGTTAGCCAGTATACAGTCTCCATTATGGGTGACACTCACCAATGCCCGCACCATAGAAGAACTATCAAGAGAACAAATTTAAGAGAAAATTAAGAATATCATTTACGAGCGGTTTTCCCAAATGCAAACAGTCGACTTGTCTAGAAAACTAATATGAAAAGCTCTCTCTTTATCACTTTTAAAATGATTTCTATAGAAATTTTCTGGACAAGTCGAATGTCTGGGTTATGGAAACAAATTTTTTCTCTATTGAATAATTGTGTAGTTTGGAAGAACTATTACGATTTTTAATGTCTAAGATCAGAGACCAATAATGAATAGTTATTAAATAAATGAATGTATTTGGTGAAGGTTAATAATTAATATTTAATAAGCCCCACAACAGAGTTTCAAAAAAATTTTAGTCTAAGTTATAAATACTTTCATCCGGTTACTTTGATTTATATTCGGGTATGTTCTGTATTCCATGCGGACTTAAATTGTTCGGAATTATCAAAGCATTGTTGTTGCAATTGATTATTTATGTATAACCACAATGCTCTGACAATTCCGAACACTTTTATTTCGCATGGAATACAGAATATGCCTGCTTGATTGTCAAGTATTTGATTCACAAATTCTCATTATTTATTTAGTAGAACTGAAAATTAAAAATAAATACAAAAAGAAATTTATTAATAATAACATTAAAGTGTTGGAAAGTTTATTTACGAATTCAGCGCTTTAGCGCCTCTTTTTTAAACTTTTTTTCTTTTAACGTTTTATTATAAATAAAAAGTAGACAGCACTTAAAGAAGCCATTACGTTTTGTTTACATTTTATATAGTTGTTTCCATGGTAGAATAATACAGGTAGTGGTGAAGCGTTAACGAACTTTTTTTTTGGGTTCGACTCTGTCAAAAGTTGTTTATGTTATACCAACACACCCACACCAGAGACTTGCGCCGAGGGGTTTTGATCGGCGGCGGCTGGCTGGGAAAAAATAGTCGGCGGCGGCTCAAATTCGGCCGAAAATCGGCTGGAAATGCACATGGACATTTAATAAAAGTGAAAATTTTCATTTTGTTGTTAAATTAGTTTTTCTTTTTCATACCAATTCTTCACCAAACAAAATGCATAGAAATTAAGCATTGCTTTGCCTCTCAAAAATTTTGATTGTCAAACTGTTTTAAGGCTTGTCCAGATTCAACCTAAAAAGCTATTTGTCAAGCTAAAAATTAATTTCTCTGTTCGCAATTTTATGCATGAACATCAATTATATATTTTACCGTTGGAATCTAATTCATGAATCATGCTAGAATTATTCGGATATATAATACATTATAATTTATGTATATTGAAACAAACGTCTATACCTGATTTATTTGTATCATGATAAATGGCAAATTCTATATAGGAAAAACAGATAAGATAAAGCAGGTTATTTTTCAATATAAAGTTTGACATTTGTCATGATAAAAATTTATCACGTATAGACATAGGCTAAAGCAAGGCGAATTGATACCAGGTGGCCTTATTATTGTAAATGAACTTTACCAAAATGTCAAACTCTATGTAAAAAAAACTAAATAAAAACTTTTTATGTATGCATTTCACATGACAGATAGGTGAAGTCCAGTTGTTGTCGTACTAATAAGGCCACTTGCTATTAATACGCTTTGGGTTACAATGAAAGTCTTTCTCTAATAAATTTTTAAATGTAATTTTCACTTTTGCAAAAAGCTGTTTGCTGGGAACTATCAATGGAAATTCGTCGAGTCTATAGAAAATAATAAATTATATACAGATTAAGAGCTTCTTCTCAAAGATATTTCTAATTACTAAATATGGTCTAATTTAAAAACTGGACGAAGAGGAAATCTTCATAAATTAACTTCGTTTGTGTTTTCGATTCCTATTAATAATGCGTTTGTAAAGAAAGAAAAATAATGTAATTTCCCGAATTAATGATAAGAATTAATTTTAATGGACATTTAATGTTTTCAATATTTTTTTGCAAACAAATTAAAGTAAAGAAATACCAAATATATGTGGGAAAAAATAAAAATTCTTATGAAATAAAAAACAGGTCCCATTAGGAAGTAAGTAATATAATCCAAATAAAGAAAAAAAATTTTTCAACTCGAATCGTATATGGCAGAGCCCTAAAGGTACACATAAGAAATACAAACGAATTGATAATTTTCTCCTTTTTTAAGTCGGATAATGAATATTTATTCTTTTGAATAGTTTTTGACAGTTTTTGGCAGTTCGTCTTAGTAAATCAAGCTTTTTTTCTCTAAATGTCAAGCTTTTTCACAATTTTGATCTGGCAAGCCTAGGTCGCAGAGTAATGCATACAAATATATTTTTCGTTATCTTACTCTACGTCTCCACCTAACCATAGACTACTAACTAGACCCGTCACTATACAACAACATTACGAAGATTGTATGAGAGGGAACGCAATTCTTATTTTATAATGTGGTTTCTAATTTGACTATGTCCTTCATATTATCTTAGTAAGAGCACTTTGTATGTAAAAATGCACAACACATGACTTGATATGCTGTTGTAACTTGGAGTTATTACTGCGCTGTTAAAACAATTGCACTAACAACTATGTTATACCCTGAAAAAAGCATTAACTTGAGCGGTCTACACTTAACATTAACTTGAAGTTAATGTTAAGTTGGGTGTAGACTGCAAATTACTAAAATAATGCTTGAACAAAAATTATGAAAAAAAAACATAAAAAAGTAGAAGTGGAAATTAAAAAAAGCAATCGGCGGATTATTTTAAGCCGTTTTTGAGCCGAAAAATGATCGTCGCTGGCGGCTTCCATTAAGCCGATTTTAGCCGCAAGATAAATCGGCGGCTGTGGAAATTAGTCGGCGGCTCGGCTTAGCCGTCTCGGCGCAAGTCTCTGGTAAACACACACATGTGAACATATACATTTTTTTCAAATTTTCTTTTGTGCTTTTTGACAACCTCGAACCTAAACAACAATAAAAAGCCGTGTTGTTTTTGCTGTTGTTGGGTTGTTGTAGCTTCGCTACTACCTAGTATAATTCTACCATGGTTGTTTCTTTGTATCATTTGCTATTTCTTTCTTTCAATCCAATAGGAAAACAATGCAAGAAAAATGTAGTGTCATAAGGGCTTAAGCATGGTAGAATAATATACAAGGTAGCCGCATAACTAATACAAATGTCCAAAATGTCAAACATTAATAGAGAGTGTGTATGTGTGTTTCTATAACAGAAGCAACAAACATACGTGTTGTATTGTGTGTGCAACGTAGTTATTTCACATATACACAACACTTGATAGTTCGTACCACGAAAAAAAATAATCAGCTGGCGTTCCAGAGCTACAGTGTATATTTTTCTACCATGGGCTTAAGAGTTTTATTTAAATTGGCATATTTTTAAGGTTCCAATCAAGACAAATCATACTCGTCTACTTTCGCCGCTTGTATTTTTGATCTCCCTCAGATGTCAAAATGCCTCTTTGACACATTTTTTAGTACATTAACACAGCGTCTTCACGAGACATTAACTTTGAGACAACATGAGAAAAAACGTTGGCAGAATACTAAAAACAAAACGTCGAATTTTTTCTTAATCTCACACTAGGAGAAAACGTAATTTAACTTTTCCGACAAGATTTCATGTTATGCAAATGCTCATCGAGTTAACATGTACTACTTTTGCATAATTAGCTATTTTATTTTTAATTTTTCACACAATTTTAAATTTATGAATCAATTAAACACATTTATTCATTTATTTAACACAGAAATTTTATCAAAAACATCGCTTTTCATTTATTTTAATAAACACTCACACATGCACACTATTTTATTTTCATGTACATGTGTTTTTTGACAGTTCATCTCATAAGATTGTTGGTATAAGAATTCTTATAACAACGCTCTCATAAAAATTCCTATAACATTGAGATAACACCAATTTGAAGTCTACACGTAACATAATTCTCTCTGCGATTGAATTTGACAATCTCATCTTACATATTATGTTACGTATAGACCTCAAGTAAGTAGAGTACATTTAGTAGAATAATATACAAGGTAGCCCTGGAACGCCAGCTGACTACTTTTTATTTGCTTTTTTCATGGTACGAACTATCAAATGTTGTGTATATGTGAAATAACTACGTTGCACACGCAATACCACACGTATGTTTGCTGCTTCTGTTATATATACAAACACACATACCCTCTCTATTAATGTTTGACATTTTCTATCCCAAAATGTACATTTGTATTAATTATGCCGCTACCTGTTATATTATTCTACCATGGCAAGAAGGTATTTTTCAAGGCGAATTGGGGAGAGTATACCTGGCATGAATATTCCTTGGTGGCGTCGATAGCCCAGGTGATTATTTTCGCCGCTTTTAGGCTGTTTTCCTAAACGCATGTTGCTTTGTAGTAATAAATTGCAACTTGTTCCTAAATGTAACAGTTAAAATTATGACAATATGGTCTGCTCCTAAACTTATCATTTCTGTCATCCATAAAAATTTGGATGCAAAGCAAGGCACAAACTAACTTTACAATAATCAATACGGTATTAATACTGTATTGGCACATTGTAAACATACATTTAGGAAAACAGCCGTAATTTGAACCTCCCTCATATATCAACACACATTTTTCTGTACAATTTTCGACACCCCAAGAATGCATTTTTCACGGCAACTTCAGGCGAGTATACAAGATTGCTTGGAACTAAGGCATATTTATACCAGGTATATTCACCCCAATTCGCCTCGGAAAATGTCTGCTCGGGATGTCAAAATGTTTACTGAAATATGTGTCAAAAAGGCACAGGTTATGGAATGGAGGACAGAGGGAGAAATGTTTTTAAATAGGAAGACCTCTTCAGGCAATTTTAATAGTTAAAATTGGAACGAATGGAACAAATTACGGAAGCTTAGAGGACATAAAGGTTTAGAAGATGGAAAAAAGTTACAAAATCCAAAAAGTAATTAAAGACCTCTTCAGGCAATTTTAATAGTTAAAATTGGAACGAATGGAACAAATTACGGAAGCTTAGAGGACATAAAGGTTTAGAAGATGGAAAAAGGTTGCAAAATCCAAAAAGTAATTAAAATTCTTAAAAAGTTTATAATGTGTGATGGTTTTGAGATTCACTAAATTATTGAAAATAAATTAAAAAGCATTTAAAGCTTTCATAAGCTTTTCTGATGGTTAATGACTTTGATAAAATGCAATAAATATAAACAAATTTACCAAAACCATTTTAGTACGATATAAAGTTTATAAGTAAGTAAAATGTAAGCAGTGCTAAATTCTACTGACAAATATTATTTAAAGGCCGTTTCACACTATAATATAAGTGTTAATACTTTTGAAGAAAATGAAACGCTGACGTGATGAATTGTTATTTTTTTTTAATTTTCAAACAGCAATTAGATCAAGGAGGCATTTTCGATAAAAGTATCAATACTTGTATTATAGTGTGAAACGGCCTTAAAAAGTTTTAAAATATATGTTCCTTTGAGCATCACCAGGCAATTTGGCAGAGGTAAGTCACAAGGTAGAATGCTACAACTCCTCTTGTACAGTAGTTGTCAAAGTGCTGTGAATGATACAGCAGGATTCTGTTGGCTGAAGTAGTTAGCGCATTTATTATAAAGCGAATTATGACTGAGTACGTGAGTTCGATCCCTGTTCGGGGCAGTCTTAAAAATTATAAGTTAATTGTTGTTGTACTGTTTAAGTTACGAAGGAAGGCCTGTACGATGACCACAAGAGGCGGTATGTATTAGAAACCAAAAGTACTATGCATGAAAATGCATGGGAACAAAAAACTTTAAAGCTTAATTACTCAGAATTTTCTTTTTTGCACTTGTACCTCTTTGCTTTTAAGCCTCTCAATTAATAAAATGGCTACACATGCAGCTTAAGAAAGTTAATGCGCCCACTTGACATCAGAGGAAGTGCAAATACTGTTATAAAAATTAACAGAACGTCGAAGTTAAGAGAGTTAAATAAATAAACGCTATCTTTCTCATCAGCTTCATGTCGACATAACCTTCTTTCTCAAACTTACATGAAAAAATATAATTTTGTACACGGATGTAAAAAATGTCAATCCATATCTTTTACAGATCAATAGTTGAATTACGTTTAATTTTTTTAATAAACCAATATTTTTTCATCCTTTATTCCTTTTCTATTTCTTCGGTTTACATTTTTTCTGCGTTCCTTTTTTTCGCATAAAGATGACCTTTTTACTCCCCACAATTAAAAAACAAATTCAATAAAGTTAATTTTCTCTTAAGCGGCACGTGTTAATAAGCCAGTAAAAATTTTATTGTCATGGCAATAATGAAGAGGCGTTGCAAAAACATGAGAAGCGGTATTAAAAATTTTATAAAAATAAAGAAAATTATTTTTCCCTTATGCTAACTACAATTTAAAAGGGAAAATGTAAAAAAAAAGGTCATAATTAGCAAATTAAAATTTTTTTTTAACATGCGAAAAGTAAGAAAGTTTTATGTTTTTCTCTTGGAACGATTTTCAAGGATATTTGTTTTGTTAATAAAGAAAAATCTTGTTCCAGAATAAAGATTAAAAGATAACGGATAAAGGATTTTAAATAATAAGACAGTATCTTCAACATTTCTTAATAAAGTTTTAGTAACAACCATCTGATAAAGCTAGCCTTCTGTCTGAATTATTTGCAAGTAATTCTTACTTGCCGGAAAGCAACCAACCACTTCTCGCGCTTGAAAGGGTATCTGTAACTATGCCAAAAATATTCCGAGCGCGTGCAGTTAAAAAGGTTTTAGCAGAGATCAACATAAATAAGTCTCTTGTGCCGGATGGTAGGTTTTCCAGCTCTGGTCTTGAAGCAGTGCTCTTCGGGGTTTCCATTGTTAGCCCCCTTCGGCCCATGCTTGATAATTTCCAAGCTGTTGGAAGGTTGCTAATGTAACGCCAGTCCCAAAACGGTAGAGACTAGTAATCCTGAAAATTACCGTGCATTCGCAATTTGTTCTGTGGTTTCCAAAGTGATGGAAAAAATTGTGAATTTCCTTCTTGTGAAGTATTTGGAGTTCAACAGTTTACTCAGCGACACATAGTATTGCTTCCGTAGGGGGCGCTCTGTGGGAAAGTGGTGCCATTCAATACACCATTTACACAAAATTAAAGTGGTGGTTTGGCGTTTGATAGAGTGACATGGGGCACTTTTGTCAAAACTTGTTGCTTTTGGTGACAGCAGCATTTGACATTCATACTCCTTCAGTAATAGACCAAGCCTGTCGGAGATTCGGGTATGAGCAAAAACATGAATAATACTCTTAATCGCGATCTTCAAATACCAATTCAACATCTGAAGGGGATCATAGACTCTAGGATGAGAGAGGAAGTGAAGAAAGCTTGAAACGAAAATTTGCAAAACTTCCAAAATCATGTGGAGCTCTTATGATTTTAAATCGTCTAAATTCCTTTTATCACTAAGTACACAGAAAAAATATCATCAAACTGCAACTAACAATTTCAATTGTTAATATGTAATTTAAATTCAAACATATATTTTGTTAATATAACAAATAGAGTTGTTGATACGACAAACCCATCAATTTTTTCAACAAACTGAACTAACCAAATTTTTTATTATGTGTAATAATCTGTTATTATTACTTATGAATTTCCCTTATTAGTAGGTCAGCAGTTAGGGAGAATGCTGATTCAATTTAAGTGTTAAACCTACAAGAGAAATTCTAATTAGAATCACTTTTGGCAAGTGATTATAATTATAGGGTGTAAGGGAATAAAAGAAAGGGATTAGTTCTTGTCTTTTATTTAGCCAATCTGATGTACGCTCACCTTCTTTATTTTAGGGAAACCAGTAAGAAAAAAGAAAGGCAATTATCCAATTTTCTATTTTTGGGTTTTTTATTTACAATAAAGTTTCTTCCAGGTTTTCAATGTTACTCGTTCAAAGATCGTTTTTTAAGTAAGTAATATTAAAAAATAGTATAAGGTTTAGACTCGGCTTTTTACAATACGATTCTATAGCTACTTTTATATTTTTGTCGCAAAGGAATTCATGGTTGACAATTTAGTAATGTAGAAACTGTTATAATTTACGAAAAAAAGGGAAATGTTATAATTCAATTTGTATTTCAATTTGTTTGTTAGTAACGGACATTTGTTTAAAGAAAGATAAATTTAAATCAGAAACGCAAAATACTTATTTGTCCAAACTTGTTTGGACATTATGTATTGTGAAAAAAATTAACATTCATCATTGTTGATATAACAAATGAAGCACACACGTAAATGAAACAAATCAAGAACTTTTTTTCAACAAACTGAACTAACCAAATTTTTTGTTATATATTGTGAAAAAAACTAACAATCACCATTGTTTATATAACAAATGAACGCACATACGTAGATGAAACAAAGCAAATCACGTTTTGTGTGTATTCATTATTTGCGTATTCAATAACGAATTGCTCTGTAGCTGAGAGGTAAGAACGTTAGTCTATTAGTTAGGAGGTCGCCGGTTCGATTCCGCCTAAATACATTTAGTGTTTTTCGCAGACAAGCAAAAAGTCGATTCAAGGATTTTTATTGTATAAAAAAATTGTTAATACAACAATTATGATAGAAAATGTGTTCGGAAAATCAACTATTCACATTGTTGATATAACAATAATCTTAATTGAAATAAATTTAAAATCAGCAAAAAAAAAAATTGTTAAAAATTTTTTTCTGATTTTCCTTTAACTTACAATTTCGTAATTGTATTTATAAAAATCGTTGTAGGCTCAAAATCAATTAATTATTTAATTGATATAACAAAAAAATTAATTGTATTTACAAATTTTTTTTCTGTGTAGAAGCGACTGTAGACTTCTAGTGGGAGTATTAACGGGACACTGCTGTTAAAATAGGACAAATACTTGATGGTACCTGCAGGAAATGTAAGGAACCTGGGGTGAATGAGACCATAGAACATCTACAGTGTCACTGCCCGGCTCTAAGCCGCACAAGATGTAATTACCTTGGTGCTTAGACCTACCGGAGTCTCGAACTTGTATCGAGAGTGGGAAGGTGTAGACTACTGAGGTTAGTTAGGTCTGTGTGGGAGTCACTTGCAAAGGGCACCACGAACTAGGCTGCCATACGTACAGGGTTTTTGTTATCTACTGGGATCGCTAAGGATCAACTCCGGTCTTTCACCACCCAGTTTAATCTAACCTAATCGAAATCTTATAGCAACCTAGAAATGAGGTCATTCGCAATGTTGTATGCTTACTTCATCTGTGTTAATTATGGACGGTGTAAAAGTTAAGGAATCAGAAGCTCTTAATGTTCTTGGCATGAAAATTCAATACGATGATCGATGGAGCGATAACATTTTTCAAGTCTCAAAAGAAGCCTCAGTTTCTTAAGACGGTGCAGGAGATACTTCAGTCCATCTGGTCTCCTCAATACTTACACCACCTACATCCGACGAAAAATGGAATACAACTCTCACGTCTGGGACGGTGCTTCAAAGTCTATTTTGAAGCTACTCAACAGCGTGTAGGAGAGAGCGGATAAGCTTATCGGTGAAAGAAGAGTAGCCAAATATATTGACTCACTGTAGCATCGACGCAATGTGGGGTGTGTTTCGCTATTCTATCGTTACTACAACGTATGAAATCAGGGAACTTGTTCACGAAACCCGATCTTTTTTGCGTACAACATGTTCTTCAATAAGAGCAAATCCTTTTGTGGGCGATCTGCCAGCGAAACGCACTACACACTACAGAAATAGTTCATACTTCGACCGAATACTTCACATGTGGAATAAACTACACAGTCACTTTCAGTGTGGGAAAGTTCCAATCGGATTTCCACAAACACAAATTTCTTTATCCTCCTTACCATAACCAATTTTCCTAGTTCCGGAACAACGCATTGCAGAAGTAGGGGTCATCTTCTGAGTGCTGATAAAAAATTCGTTTTATATGAAGCAGGTGCGATTCCTGCATCAGCATTTCCGAGGGGAAATTTCCAATCAAACAAATGAGGTATATTTGATTAGTTTTTGGGAGAAGAAATATATCTTTTCCGCTTCCCTGGATGCGATATATGTATGATCATTCTATGGATAGTTTCCATAGCTTTGTTCTTTTTAGATAAATTTAGTATATTTTCCAGACTCTCTTAAATAATTGTACAGCATACATATTCAAAGTGGAAAAGTTCAAAAACTATACAAAATTAAACTTTTTCAAACTTTAAAGTCAATTTATTCAATATTTTATTTTGTGGATTAACTTCTTTTAATTTAAATAAAAAAAAAAGATTTTTACAATTCTGAGTTCACAAACTAAATATAATTTCTTTTTAAATCATTTTTTTCTGTTCAAACACGTGCTTTTTTGTTGACATTTATAGCACGTGTTTTATTGCTGATCATTTACTGTCACTTATGTATATTTTATCACAAACATGAATGAATTTTTTGTTTCTAAAAAATTTTTGTTTAAAAACCCACCCTTTTTTTTAATATTTGACTTTGTTACTTCCCACAAACTGGGATTTGTTACTAATTTGATTTTGATTTTTTCCTTTTAGATTTTTATATATGAGGATGTTTATCTTCTGAAGAGATATTTAATCCTATTAGTGGCACAATTATGTGGCATAAGTCAAAAGAGCAGCGGGTGTTAAAATATCAATTTAATTTAATCTAACGTGTGACTTTTTTGCACATACATACACACATACATACATACATACAGAATAAATACGTCAGGTTGCCTGCTTTGTTTGTTGGGTTCTATTATTTCTTATTCTCTGTTTATCTTTTTTGCTTTCTTTGTCAGTGTGGCCAGGTTTGGAAATATAAGACTAAATCGATTAAGAAAAGAGAAAAATTTAGGAAAAAATGATTAAGAAAAAACAAAATTAAATCTATTTCTGAGGACATCCTGTTGAAATGAAACTCCTTTCGCTTTGTATTTCGTGTATTAAAGCACAAAGTTGAAACTGGTCACACTGATTGCATAAATTCATTCATATGAATTCGTTACTTTTTATCTGTGATACAGATTAAGAGCAGGTTCTCATGCCACAACTGTTTGTGTCTGTCTACTTGTGATAAATTTGTTGTTGATAGAGGGTGACAAATTTATTTGAAGTGTTTGAGGCTGTTAAGGCCGAAGGGAAATATTAAATGAATAAAACACCTAATTAATGTTTTATTACGAAAAAGCAAATCAATGAGAAGATCTATGTATATGTGGTAGAATTTAAGAATTGTGATTAAAATTAACTATACCCCCATTGGATGGAGAGGGTTGACGCAAAGTATTCGCGTACTTCCCAAAGTATGTGGGAGAAACCAAATAATTCAAAGGAACTAAGGACTAATTAATGTGTAAACAAAACTTATATTACATTTGCGGAGCATTCTCCCGTCAGAAAACATCTGTGGAAAAAGAGCTCCACGATATGTTTGTTAGGTACTATAGAGGATACTCTGAAACAAATTTCGGCATATTTTTAGATACATATAGAGAGATTTTGAAAATGCAGCGGACCATATGATTACGGATTAGACAGGAAATATGACCATTCCAGTCTGGGAATTAGTACGAAGAGAAATGTTGTGACAGGTGAACACAAGGAGGAGTTTTATCTCTACTCGTAAATACTTTTTTAGAGCTAATGAAAATGTCTCAAAAGTAGTCGGGTACGCCAATGACAATATGCTCCTAAGCAGATGTTAATGGACCAACAAATACTTTAAAACTTTTCGAAAATTTCCTAAATTCAAGTCTCCATGTTTTTACGAAAGGCAGTGGACAAGAAAATATATATCTCTCTACACCAGGGAGTCTCACAATTACTGCTCCCATAAGATTCATTCATCTGGGCAATTTGGTCACAATGCGTGACTTAATTGCTGTTAACGTTTAAATTACATACACATTATAGTTAATGTCAGAAGAACTAAGACATGGTTGCATTGAAATTACTTTGAGAAACCCTTCTCTAAGGCGAAAAAATATTCGATCCGATAAGATGAATTATTCGGCTCATGTTCAGCTGCCGGCGATTGGTTTGTGGAAACGTACAATACGTCGAGAAAAATTCTTCGGATCTCGATCTTCTCACTGTGCCAAGCAAATATTTCGAGCCAAATGCTTTGGCTCTTGATCGGAGAACTACGATAAGCAGATAATACCATCTGACAAGATAAATCATTCGGCTCTTTCCGAAACGTGCAATATGCCGAGAAAATTTGTTCAGTTCCCGATTGTATACCTGCGAAAAATAATTACTACGCTTTGACAAGATAAATACTTCAGCTCTCGATCGGCTAGCTACGATCAGCTTATGAAAACCTGCATTACGTCGAGATAAATTCTTCAGCTCTCGATCGTCTAACTACGATAAGCAAATACTACGATCCGGCATGGTAAATAATTCAACTTTTGCTCGGCTAACTACAATTAGTTGGTGAAAACCGTGCAATACGTCAAAATTATTACGGCTAGCGAAAGAATCTTGGCCAAGCTTTTGCTAAACTATGTTGCTGGGATGCAACTTATAGCAACCTTGGTTTCTTCGAATTTTCCTTCTCCGCTTGTTGGCAAACCTTGATAATTAGAATATCACATCTACTGAACTAGAATTGTAATCTAGTGCTGTGAGAGAACAGACAGCCTGTCACAAAAAGGCAAGTCGCGAGGCTGGTTCCCAAGGACTAGCAACCAATTCGAGTTCTAGAACATTATATGAGAGCGACCTGTCACTTTTACATGGCATTGTCATTGGAGAGGGTCAATTGACATAATTAAAATACTGAGTGATAGGATACAGAGCCGAACTTAAGGTCCTGTGGGGGTTTCTTTAATACTAGTCAAATGACTATAGTTTAAAAAAATATGTTTGATTTTGGAAAACATTTGCTTGTATATTGAGGATATTTCGTTGCTCTAGTTAAGTGATATATTCTCTTTTCTCTTGGGAACATATTGTACCACTCCAATGTTCACCGGTGATACGTGAAGTACGTTGAAGACAATTGGTACAAAATTTCGCACAGCGTAGGAACAGCTCTACCTTTAATACTGCAGCTTATTCATAATATATAGTATTATGCTTATGAAATTAAGATTAGCAGACGAGCAAAAATATTCACCAATGGAAAGCGCCAGATCTTGATTTTCCAAATCCTAGCTCCACCGAGATCTATAATTTGCCTTAGAATAAGTGTGAAATTGTTTTGAAACTTGTTTAGGCAGATCAGCGCTGTTTTGATTTGTGATAGCTTTATGTGCTTAAGATCAAATTCCTTCTTTGGCGTTAGTACTTCGCTGCAAACTAGTTTTAATACTCGGGGAAAATAAGAGCCCTCCCTATGTGGAGGAAATGGATAATTATGCGCTGCTCAACGATGCGAAAGCTTCGTTATCGGTTTAAATTTTATATTTTTGTAGGGAGCCAAGCACAACATTTACGGAGTTTCTTTTATGAAAACAGGCTGATAAGAAACTCGGTGCATCCACCACCGCTAATGCCTACCATAAGCTTATACCCCTTATCAAGAATCTGCAGTCCATCTAAGGTTCACTCTGCATTATTAGAGGTTTCTGGGCTCTCCACTTAAAGAACATATGTATGGTCCTTTCCACACCTGCTACCTGACTAGGACTTTGGTATGATCTAAAGATTATAGTTTTACATCAGTTGATGGTAATAACCGCGGCGAGTAAAATAAAAACAACTGGAATTTATGTTGTACAACACAAACGGTCCGTGCAGTTATAGAAGATTCTAAGCAGGTTCTTGAAAGCAATTAACTTTTATAATTGCTGCTTTCTTTATTTATTTATTACAAAAAATAATCACAGAGATTCATACATACCACTGAAAAATAAAACTGCAGCCCGGCGAAAGTAGGCAGGATTAATACGGAGAACTTACTTTCAAGAGATTTTCCTTCTTTTAAACGTTATGACAGTAATATTTTATTTCGCACTTATCAAATATGTTACTAGCATATTAATAAACAATTTAGGGTTGTTACCTTATCAGCATCCAAACACTCGTTCATAAGTTTCTATACACAATCAAACACACGTAATATGAAATAAGCTCCGCCTCTTTCTGGTCAAAAGGAGGGTGAGTTTCAACACAACACATGATAGTACAAGTATGTAGAAAATGTTTCTACAAATATGGCATATACACATTGAATGTAAGGACACTTTAAAATTTGCAAAGCATCAGTAACGTTATAGAGCGAAAGAAATCAAGTTCACTTGAAATTTTTAAGCAAAGTGGTCAGAAAGAACTGGAGTATGGAATCTACTAAAATTAATCCAGACAAGAAAACGGACAAAGATGTTCCAACAATATCCAACAATGCTGTCGAAAGAGTTTTATTACCAGTGAAATCTGTTACTTTAAGAGGTCATCCGCCAGCTTTGATAAAAGGAATCAGTGCTCCAGCATTTTCAAATCCTAAAACCGAAAGTCTATCGGATGCAGAATTATCAGATTTTTCTCTCAACGATACCGAG
Organism: Panzeria rudis; assembly: GCA_956483635.1. NCBI lineage: Eukaryota > Metazoa > Arthropoda > Insecta > Diptera > Tachinidae > Panzeria > Panzeria rudis. The sequence goes on from OY101451.1 coordinate 98,733,765, forward strand.
GAAGATGAGGAAGAGTTTCGTAATTATGTCTTGCTTAATGGTTCACAAAATGAAGGTAAATTTAAAGGATTTATAAAATTCTTGTCTGATTTTTTTTTTAAATAAATTTCTTTACTTTCTAAAAGCGGACAATTTAGCTAACAATGCTACTGCTTCACAAGGACTATCAATGGGTACCTCACCACCTATTAACCCAATTGGCTCTAATACAGGTGAGGTATTTGGCAAAAATGGGTTTCCTTTGGTCCGCAAAGTTTTCACCAATACTCGAGAGCGTTGGCGTCAACAAAACGTTTCCAGTGCTTTTGCGGAGCTAAGGAAACTAGTTCCCACCCATCCTCCCGATAAAAAGCTGTCGAAAAATGAAATCTTGCGTTCAGCCATTAAATACATTAAGCTATTGACTCGTGTATTGGAATGGCAAAATGAACAAGAGGATAAACAAGAAAATGAACCCAATAACAATAATCGCACTACCTTAAATGGTCATATGCCCGTTAATAATGCCAACGGTGTAAATAATGTTGCAGAAAATAGATCTAATGGCAACAAACTAATGACATTTAATCATGGTACCCAGGCTTCTAATAACAATTTGTTAATGATAGCACCATCCAATATGTTAATACATCATTATATCAAAACGGAACAGCTGGAAACTTCAGAAATTGTAAGTGGTAATAGTAATGGTTCTAGCAATATTCCTTTGATTGCTGTAAGAAATACGAGTATTACTAAGACCAGCAAACGTAAGTCTTCCCAAGACAACACTTCTAAAGATGATAAGAAACGTAAAAAGGAATCAGTTGCAGCAAATGTGTCAACAATTTCTAACAATCGTATTTAAGTAGTGAAATTTATATTTCAGATATTTAACAAAATAGTGAATCACTTTAAGTGAATTAAATAAAATTTTAACAAATAAGAGTTTTTCCTATCCAGTAGAAATTTTGTATATTGAAAATTTACATAATATTTATATAGTTAGACAGTAATTAAACCGATACTATTTTACAATATATTGGCCTGGTGCAGAGCACTGGACATAGCGAACAAGCAATTGATTTCGTCTAAAGAGGATTCTTAGCATAATAGCAATTATTATAACTGGTGCCTTAAATTCAGTGCCAACGAAGGCACTTTTTGCTACGTTGTGCTGGCTTCCAGTGGATCTGCTGGGTAGAAAGCTAGCACTACATACCGCAGTTAGGCTTAACGTAATCAGCTCATGGAGCCATCGACCATGATGTCATGCTAGAATTTTAGAAAACATTGGAATCATTCCTGCTCTCATAGACTACTATTGCACTCCAAAGTCCTCCTTCAAGAGAGAATTTCGATACTCTTGGGAGTCTACATAGACGACTCCAAACGGAGAACGAGTTAGCGGGGCTGTCTAAATTGCGGAATTCGTAATCAAAGCCTTCATTCATGGGTGTATACCACTACATCCAATCTAGTCATACAATGCCGCACATCGCTAAACACGTTGGCTAGTCATTCAGGCATCACCCTCAAGCGGATACGTGGACACGAGTCCATTTCAGGCAACAACATCGCGGATGATCTGGCTAAGAGTGAAGCCCTGCTTTGGGATGTCGATATTGAAAATCTCTGCGGTCTCCCACAGATGGTACGAGTCAACCTGCTCGTGCGGAACCGCATGGCTATGGTCATGTGACACTGTAGCTTCGGAACCCGCGCTAAACGTATGGGTCTCCCCTACAACGACAATCGATTCAGTTGCAATGACGAAGAAGAAGAAGAAAATATCATGCATCTTTAGTGCCTCTGTCTCGCTCTGGAAAATCATCGCCTTCGTCTTCTAAGCAAATGATCCTTCAGTAGCCTCTCCGAACTGTCAGAAGTGGAATTAAAAAACATAGGTTCCTTTATCAGGAGCAGCGGGTAGTTTTCTCGTTGACTTCCCAAATGGCGTTTAATTTATACGCCTAACTCCTCTCTTCTTCTTCTTCTTCTTCTTTCCTCTCTCGAAATCTAACTTTTCTATTTAAGTCTAACCCTTTTCTTTTCACTCCCATCTTTCTTTTTCTTCTACAAAGGGATCATATTTTAGGACAAAAATGAACTGGAATCTTTTCTTTCCTTCTACACCAACAACCTGCTAGCCTAACGTAAGTATTTCCATGGATCTAATCGTTAATCGAGTTTTGTTAATTTGGGATTACGGCATTCGCTATGCAACAATGTAAATACATTGTTCAATAGTGAATGCAATAATCTCAAAGTAGAATAGCTCGATTGAGTCAACTCGTTATCGAAAGCGAAGATTAGATCCCATATGACCTTGAAATTAGTCACCCTGGCCGTCTATCCGATGGAGCAAGTATCTTTCATGATAAAATACTTGTTATAAAGCCCTTCTGTCATACACTATTTCTTCAATGCTAGTTGGTCAATGAATAAATATGTATGCTATTCAGGTTAGGTCGCCAGGTTATTCCTGGACATTGTTGTAACGTCACTGGAGGTGCGAATCCAGCTTATAATTTTTAAACTGAGTATGAAAACTAAGATTTTTAAAGCATCACAATAGAAATAGTTGATACTTTGACCGTTTTAGGAGCGGTTATATTTTTCTCCTCCCCTTAAAAACTTGAGTGTTTCATTGGCAATGCATTATCTGCCGAGCAAATTAGATTGATTTTTTAGAGCAAGGGTTGTTCTAGAAGTTTTTACATTATAGTACCCTCTTCCGACCAAACAGCTTTTTTGCCTTTCCTGATCAATACGTTGGAAATACTAATATAATCTTACATTAGCAATCTACTTGTAGGGTCGTCAAGACTCTTGAATAGTCAGTATTAGAGGGCTGCACGAATGTACTCAACAGTACTCGTATGTATGTTTGTGTGTGTATGCATGTATGTTTTCTTGTACATATGTGTGTATATATGTATGTATATATGTATGTGATTTGGTCGTGGTTATGTATGTACACATATATACATGCATGTATACATGAGTACATACATAAGAACATACATCTATGCACACACGAAATTCATACGAGTACATTCTACTAATACATTTGAGTACAGTTTGCAGCCATCTAGTCAGTATACCTACCTTCAGAGACGTTGTACAGAAACATCACTATACGAGATGGTAAGATTTATACAGAAATCCATTGAAAATATGCCTTCCTCGACATAGAAGCTGCCTTTAACAATGCATCAGTGACACTCATCCAACATGCTCTCTGGGATGTCGGTGTTGAGCAATACATCAGTAACTGGATTATAACCATGTTGAAGGCAAGAAACGTCACAGAATTAGACAGCAACCAAATGTCAAAAAGGGCATGCAGACGAACTCCACAGGGTGGAGTGACCTCTCTCTCTATTAGATAGCGCAAAATATCTATGAGTTATCCTGAATACAAAACTATCGGGGAAACTAAATATGCAACACAGGGTTAAAAAGGCCACGGTTGCCTACTACTGCTGTTATACGAGTAGAATGTTTCGTTGCAAATGATTAAATGGATGTATACAGCACTTGTACGGCCCATATTGACTTACGGTCCGCCGGAAGTAAAACATATGTGATACTATACAAAATACTGGGATCTGCTTGCATCACGTTAATTGCGCACAAGTCCTTCAGAGGCTCTGAATGCAATACCAATTGTTAAGCCTACTATGTCGACACGATTCTTTCCATCTTACATTTACATTTACAACAATAACTAAATTTTAGAATTTGTTTTTTGTTTTAAATGTAATTGAGCTAAAGAAAGAATCGCGTCAACATAGTCGGCATGGCAGTAAATTTAATTCCGATTGACATGCATATATTGACTGTATCTTCAAATAGTGCGGCAAGACTATCGGCATATGGGAGGTGGAGCTCATCAAGGACTTATGGACATGACAGCATCTTATATCAATTACCACCGATACTGAGGAAACCTTCTGATTACATGGTACATCAATTGGACTTTGATAACGATTTCAAAGTCCTCATTCCATCCAGACGGAAGTAGAAAAAGACTACGACTTCAGAGTGTATACTGTATGGATCAAGAATTATCAGCGGTGCTGGCTCTAGAGTTTTCTCAGGTGATTTTGGCATAAGACACCTCTTCCGACTTAATGATGGAGGCAGTGTATTTGAGGCAGAAGTGCCAGGTGGCACTTCTGTCTCTAAGGTCACACACTACTTTTTCCACTTTAGTTAGCCAGTGTAAGAATGTGCTATCAGGGTTAAAGCTCGTTTGCGCATACACCGTAATCGTCGATGAAAACGAAACGGGAAACGGGATATTTAGAACTTCGTTCCATTTACCACTGGGTAGCTTCGTGCGCAGAGAGAGAGAGAGAGGGAAGACGAGCGCCTCAATCGACCAAAGGTTTGTTCACCTGAGCCGCCGTTTTTTGGATATTATGCTTTCAAAATAGCAAAACTTACTCACATCTTCTATTGATTATATCTACTATTTTCTCTGAATTGCCAATCTTCGGCTAAATGTGATTTTAAATGCTTAGAAATCATAACATTATGAATTTCCCCAGTTAACTAAACATTTTATATGGCCAATAAAACTTTATTATTTTTTTAAACTATTACATCTCTAAAGAACTAAATTTAATCTCATTGCAATAGTGTATTCGATAATAAAAATAACTGAAAAATTTACCCCCCGATAAGTTAAGAAAGGCAAAAGACAAACACATAATATATATGTAAATGTATTTCAATGCATAGGAAAAACAAATTTGCAAAAAAAAATCTTATCTATAGAAATTGGACGAAGTTGAATGAAATAAATGGAAATCAAAATCAAATAAAATTGAAATGAAATAAAGAAATCTTATCGTAATAATAGCAATAAGAAAATATTACAACAGAAGTCAAAATTTTATAAATAAGATTAAGACTGGTTGGTTGGTATCAATCACATAAATACAAACAAACAAACAAACATGTACTCAAAAAAGCGAATGGGTCTATTTAAATTCCCATGACTTTAGCGAACAGTCACGTTTGTACGTTGTAGCGGAAAGGTTTTGAAAAATTATTTTATTGCTGTTAAGAATTTAATAATGGCTGATTTGCTGGTAGCCTCCTTTGGCACTTTTGGTGTACTTTTTGCTTTGCTGATCTTGGTTTTTCTTATACTAAGACATAAATCCAGTTTAATCTTTGGCATTTATCCAAGTAAAACTTTATTTTATCATTTCAAATATGGCATTGCCTTGCTGTTGATAAAACATTTACGTCATCGTTTCTATGAGAATAGTAAGAAACAATCCGTAGAGATTATGCAGCAGTTAGATAAACCTCAATTGCTTAGCGATAATCCCAAGTCTTATGATGTGGTTTCTTTTATGGCAGCTAATAAAAATGGCCAAAAGCTAATGGTTTCTTTGGAACGCAGGCGTAAAGGTATTAATCGAGCTGTTTTGTATATATGGCTGCCGGAATATGGACTTTTGGCTTCACCCAATTTACCAGATATGTTATATTTCACCACCAATGGTGAGCAGGAGAGTACCGAGTTTAAGGGTAATGGTTTTCACATTTATCCCAAAGAGTCCATGAAGTTATGGTGCATTAAATATGAAGGAGAACTTAAAGAGATGTCTGCTCAGGAATCTGATTTGTTAAAGGTAAATTTAAATTTGGAATTCCACTGCGGCCAGGCTTATTTTGATTATAACAGAGACTTAAGTGCCTCGGTAATAGCAGATTCAGTAGCCAAAGAAGCCTGGAATGAGGCTTTTTACATGATGCTGCAAAGTGTGGATAAAATTTTAGAAAAACGCTCACACTACGAACAAAGTGGCTTTATTACTGGAACAATATCTGTAGCAGATAAAAACCCTGTAACTTTAAATATGAATGGCTTTAGAGATCACAGCTTCGGCACTGAAAGATGTCTGTCCACCATCAATCGTTATGTCTATTTTGCTCTATTCTTGGACGATGGTTCCAGCATGGTTGTGGGTAATTTGTCACAGCCCTCCTTCTTTTTATCTTCTCTTAAAGTGGGTTATGTATGCAGCCAGCAGGGTGTTTATAAACCCATCACGCAAAGCAATTTTGAGTTGTATACGTATGGTGAAAAAGGTATTCCACCCAAACATCAAAATTTCATTGTACAAACTGCCGAGGCCAAATATTTTGTACAAATTAATGAGGAAGATAGTGCCCTACGTTATGTGGGAGGCAATTGGGAATCAAAGGTGTTTAATCAATTTGTTTCTTGTACGGTTAATGGTGTTCAAGGACAAGGTATTACAGAATTTTTGTATCGTCATAGTGGTGGCCGTCCCCAGGAGATGTGTGAAAAGGATCCTTTGTGGTATCAACATATAAGCAAATTTGAAAGGAGTTTAAGTAATTGTGAGAACATGGATGAAAGTGAAACGTTTTTCTTTTAATTCATCCAATAAAAATTAAATTTTCTCAAAAAAAGAATATGTGGAAAAATCTAAGGCTCAAATTCACATTCTTTAGTTAACTAATGATGGTGGTTAGCCAATCGTTAGTTAAACCACCGGTGAATTAAAGATTAGAAGGACCACAACTTGGAATTTTTTTTGATATAAAAGACTGATTTAAATTTTAAAAAAGTTGAAGGCATTTTAAAAATATATTAATAAATATAAAATTATATATTATTTAAATTTAGTTTGTTTTTAAAGTCCCCAAGAAGAAGAGAATGTGTGGTGTACAAACACTTTTAAATTATATATAGAATGATTTTCGAAAACAATAAATTTTTGGCAGCATTGCTATACAAATGGTAGACCTCTCAACAAACCAATTTAGGGATGTGAATTTACTAGATTTTAGCAATTGAGCTGTTATTTTTGAAACTGGTATAAGTCCACTTAAAAAAAAAGTTTGCGGTAATTTTGATAAGATATAAACTATCGGCCATGTTCTGTATTTCATGTGGAATTAAAATTTGTGGAATTATCAAAGCATTCTTAATATTAATTAATATTTATAACAAAAATGCTTTGATAATTCCACACATTTTAATTCCACATGAAATACAGAACATACACGTATATCTTATTAAAAATTCCGTTAGCTAATGTTTTATTCAAAATGGACTTATACTTCTTCTATACTTTCAAAAATAACAGCTCAATTATTTAAACGACGAAAAGCCGACTAAAGGATAAACAAAACTTGAGTAATGGGTTTAATGCGAGGAAGTTCTTAATGTGACAAAAATTTGCTTTTAAGTGTTTACTTTAAACTAAGATTTTTTAAATTTAGTTCATAATTAATATACATAGAAAATTAATGTATTAATTTAGGTTTTTAGTAAATAAAATAATGAAAAATATTTTAAATAATTTTTTGTATGTGGGCAAAATTCATTTAACATCGTAAAAAAAGGAAAAAAAATTAAAGGATGATGTTCGGTTATATGTTCGTCATGTATGTATGTTTTTTTCTATGTTCGCCGATTTCTCCGTCAATTGTGAAGCGATTTTAAAAATTATTTATTTATATAAAATGGTACTCTCCACAGGTGGCTCCATTTTCATCAATATACAAAAGGAGCAGGGGAGGGGTGTACCTCCCATACAAAATAACTATTAATTATCGCATATCTGGAATACAATATCAGTAAGAGTCTTCAAATTTAGTGTGAATTTCTTTATAGTCAATGGGCGTCATCCAAAAGAAAACTGGTGGTGTAGGAGCGGAGGGAGAGATACCTCCCATACAAAATAACTATTAATTATCGCATATCTAGAATACAATATCAGTGAGAGTCTTAAAATTTAGTGTGAATTTCTTTATAGTCAATGCGCGTAATCCAAAAGAAAACTGGTGGTGTAGGAGCGGAAGGAACGATACCTCCCATACAAAATAACTATTAATTATCGCATATCTGGAATACTATATCTGTGAGTGTCTACAAAATTGGTGTAGATTCTTATGTAGTCACTGTGCGCAATACAACAGAAAAACTATAATGTGGGAGATGGGAGGTACCTCCCAGAAAGTTGATAATCAAACGTAGAAATAAATTTATAGATTGCCCACTAGTAAACTTTCTGTTAAGTAGTTAACGCATAAAATAATATTTAAGTAATTTTTTTACTTTTTATTCCATATATTTTAAAGTCGGTATATTATTATTTTTGAAGTTTTTATTTTATAATGTGTAATGAATGAGCGATTGTCTGTAGATTGTGGAAACGTAATACTCTCCTAAAATAATTATTTTATGTATTTTTTTTGTGTTGCCAAAATTTTATTGTCATTCGCTACCTCCCTTTAGGAAGATATGATTTGCTTAGAAAGCCAAACAATTAATTAATAAAAGAATTTGTTTTAAATCAATTCACTTTACCTTTCTTTCGCTTGCTTTTTCAACAGACCCGGCCCAGACTATGCAACTTTTGTTGCAGCAACTTTATTTTTGTAGTGAGAAAAAGCGAGAGAGGAATACAAAATCTATATATTTATATTTCATCACTCACGAAAATAGCGTTACGTAATATGTGAATAGCTCCTTAACTTTTCTCTATAATGGTTTTGGATCGCTGTTCTAGCTCGTTTAATTTTCTGCTTCATTAAAACCCAAAAAGAATAACAAACAACGCAGCAAAATCCATACAAATAGAAAAGTCGCGTATTACAATTTTTAACGTATTTCGTTTTCTGCACAGTAAAATTTTAAACAAATAGTCTAATATTATTGAATTATTTACAACTCAAATTATAACGATTGAAACACAAGATATTGTTTTAAAAAAAAGGTGCTTTTATACAACACTTGCCTGCATTTTTTGGAATATATATTCAAGTAACGAATGACAAATTCTTAGCAAATTGATAAAAAAGTTTTTAATCAACATTTTAATTTCATGTTTTTAATATATTTTTTTTGCATTGTAATTATTGCTTATATAGAGTTTTAAATAATTTATACGACTCTCCATTTTACTGATTTATTTGATAATATATAATATTTAATATTTAAAAAAATGTCGCGAATGACAAACAACTTGTAGACCTATTTTTAAAATAAAAAACTAACTAGCTGTTCGTTCCCATAAATGCGAACGACAGTTTCTTTCTTATATATAGATTGACAACAGATATAAAAAACTCAAACTGTCGTTCGCATTTAGAGGAACAAGCAACAAATCTTTTCTTTTGAATTTGCTCTATTTTGTGGGAATGAGAAACGAAACTGATATGTTTACTTTTATTTATGTTTATTTATTTTTGCATTTTTCTGTTTTTTGTAGACAATGCAATGTGTAAAACTACATCTTCATGCAGAGACAAAAAACTTTTTATGAAATGGTATTGGGATATTAGTTTATAGGCAGAAAAAAGTAAAAAAAAATAAATTTTCTTTTGTATAAGTAAATGTTTTAATCATTTTCATCCAATACTGTTGGAGAAACTGTATTAAAAACTGATGAGATTAGAATGTATGTTTCATACAAAATTTCTTTGGTTATGAATAAGGTCTTTAAATAATAAATGATTAAAAATTATTAAACAGAAAACAACAAAAAATTGTTTTCCCAAAAACACAGACAAGTCTGAAAATTGTCCAGAATAGCCTAGACTTGTTGTTTAACGTCTTTATCTTAAGAAATAAAAATAAAAACAAAACGATCTTGAAAAACAATACACATAACTGAAATTGCTTGAATTGATAATAAACGTAAATCAAATGAAAAAAGAAACAAAGTTGTTATCGCATATTTATGGTCTTTGATTATTTGAGCATTTAAACAAATGATAAAAAAATTCTAAATCAGAAATAAGCAAGTTTAGAGAAACTGAGAGAAAAAGAATGGAATAACAAATGCAAAAATATGTCATTCGCCATTAAACATATCCTTCAGTGGAATAGTGTAAATAAAACTGGAGCCGTTGTTGACAAACCACATCAAAAGAGAGGGCGACGAATTAAAATTAAGATATGTATTTACTGTTGTCAACTCGGTGCTTTTAGCATTGTTTTTAGTGCTTTTTCAAATTTTCGACTCATGCATTGCATGAGTAAGGGGCCATAATTTGAGTGCTGGTCTTATATAAAAAATATGGCGCCCAACGTGGGGCCCGAATGTAATTTTACATGTGAAGTTGACTGACCAAAACATATAATTAATTGTTAAGGATTTTTCAAGCACAGGAAGCGAAAAAATTTCTAAGACGAATGTGGTTACTTGTTTGCTTTTTGAAGCAAAATACCAACAATTGTGATTTGGATTGAATTAAAATTTAATTCGTCGCCTTCTCTATCTCTCTGCTGATGTGGTTTTTTCGCCAGCAGTTCCTATTGTAATTAGTCACTGAGTAAAACTACAATCTTGTATTTGAGCTTTGTTCGTAATTTATTTTAAAAAAATGGAGGAGATGTTAAGTAAAGTTTGTAATATTTAAAATTCTGTTTAGTTATTTTTACTTTGCATTTAAAGCAAACTTAACTTAACAACTAACTTATTAAATTGCAATTAATTTATTTATTTATTTACATACATAATAGTTTGGATAAGTTTACTATTATTTTTGCTATTCGATTTCAATTCAGTGATTCTCAATATAGTTTTAAAACTAATTAATTAAACTAATTATGCTTAAAATGCATTTTTATTTCAACTAACATTATGCCTAATTTTAATCAAATTTTGATTGATATATGATGTATGTATATGTATATATCAGTATGTGTATATGCATAAATTATTTTATAATACTATTGAGGTTTCAAGATAAGAGAATACGTTTTTATTTCAAATTATCTAAAGATTAATAAATTATTATACAAGTGGTTTACGTAAAGTCAAAAAAGAAAAGAAACCCCAGGCAATAAATCTTGCCAAGAAAATAAATGAGAAATAAAAACAATAGAAAATAAAAATTGGAAAAATATTCTTAAGTTTAAAATATACGGGTAAATACAGAACTTTTTATAAAGATAATGCTCAATACTTATTAAGTGGTTGTGGCTAAGTGGATATTAATTCTTTTGCAATAACTCCTAAAATAGCGTTACGTTATATGTGAATAGCCCCTTGTCGGTAACTTTTTAAGATTTATATGTTATGTTTGTTCACGCATAACTCCGCTATTTATAGATCGATTTAGAAAATTTTTAACCGACTTAAAAAAAAAGAAAGGCTATAAATTCATCGTGTATGTATTTTTTTTTCATGTATGTTCCCTTCAAAACTCCACCATTTATAAAACGATTCCGGATATTTTTTTTTTTATTTGAAAGGATGTACTTCCAGATTGGTCCAATCGAAAAGTGGGTAGGGTCACGCCCATAATACTATTGAGGTTTGATACACCTTAATTTTAAACTACTTCTACTAAACCGGCTCTTATGAAACTTTGCACACACATTGAGTTCCCGGGACCATACAACATTATGATTAGAAAAGTGTCCAGTACCACGCCCGTTCAAAGTAAATACAGTTTTTGACTACTTCTACTGAACCATTTCTTATGAAACTTCGTACACACCATTAGTTTTCTTGATAATACAACATCATGGTCAAAAAAGTTGGCAGTGCCATGCCACCAACGGCTGTTTTGCAGTCGGTTTTTCATTGCAAGAATAATTATTGCATATAAAAAGTTATACTTCCAGAGCGATCCCATTGTTTAATTTTTTCATTTTGGAATCGATATCTGTCTACACGTCTGACCATGTGTCCGCTTGTCTGTTCATCATTATTAGCAGATTAAAAAAATTATTTTTATTATTTTTTATTATCATTAGTGAAATGAGCATTGCCAAGCCCACAAAATGTAAATATTCTTCTTCAATCGCTTTTACATTTCAAATTACTTTTACTTAGCCGATTATTATGAAATTTTGCTCATACAATCAGTACAGTATTATATTTAATAAAAAGAGGGCAGCAATACGTCCATATATCAACTTTTATTAAACTATCGGGTGTGTTCTGTATTCCACGTGGAATCAGCAAAGCATTATTTATTCACGAGAACTAACTGTGTGCGAATTTTCAGAAGAACCGGTTTAAGTAGGAGTAATTTAAATGAACATTTACTTTTCATGGGCGTCGCACTGCCCACTTTTCTAAATATCTATGCAAAGTTTCATACGAATCCTTTTAATAGAAGTTGCTGATAAAGAATATTTACTTTTCATGGGAGTGGCATTGCCCACTTTTTAAATCATGATACATTATTCAAATAGAAGCTTAATGTTTATGCAAAGTTCCATAGCAATCAGTTGAGTAGAAGTATATGAAAAGGCATGTGTATATATTTCGTATGGTAGTGACCCCGCTCACTTTTCAAAGGGAACAATCTGGAAGTGCATCCTTTTAAATAAAGAAAAAAATCTGAAATCGGTTTATAAATGGCGGAGTTTTTGGAGAACATTTTTAAAAAAATACATGACGAATTGGTAACCTTTGTCCTTTTTTTTTGAAGTCGGTTAAAAAATAAATAAAAATATAACCAAAAAAAATACTGTGATTTAGATTTTCCCATAAAAAACCCCGGTTATTCGAAAATTAGAAAATAAATACAAACGAGGTATTAATAAATAATGTCATGCGTAAAAAAAGGAATGATAGGAAAGGAATTTTGATTTTCTAAATAATAATACTAAAAAAATTGATTTGTTTTAAGTATAAAAGCCTTAATATGAGTTTGTTTTGTGTATAATTAGATTCTCTTATCTAAAGTAAAAAAAAAATTTTAATATTTAAGGTTTCGAGAGTGAGTTAAAAGAGAGAGATAGAGAGAGATTTCTAAAATGTTTTGTTATTTTCATCTTAAAAGTATAAATGTTTTTGTATACGTCTTATCACAATACATACTAAAAAATGTATTTTATATAAAAACGAAATATGTAGTTTCATTATAAAAGCATTTAAAATTTCAGTGCTTTCTTTGCTATATGCTTGTGAGATTTTCTTTTTCAGAAATAATTTTGTTATACATAGTTTAAAATATTTGATGCTATGTAACAATTATTTCTTGTTCAGTATCAATTAAAGAGGCCATAAAATACTGATCCAAGTGGTTATCATTTGTGGAGGATGACGTTGTGGGCACTAAGAATATATTATTTGTATCATTTGCCACTAAATCCAAATCATGTTCATTTGAGACCAAACCATTTAAAGTTAACGTTGTACCATTTGAATCATGGCAATCACTGGCAAACATTTCACACAATTGTCCATGATGATGACCAACATCATCAATCATATTGTGTGGGGAAATAGAATTAGAACTTATATTATTATTATTACCTTTTGTGTTGCTTATTAAACAAGATGATAATGATGACAATGATGATGATGATGATGTAACTATTGAAGTGTTAGGTGACGTTGTTAATAATGAAGTCGATGAAGGCGTTAAAGGAGCTGTTAATGATGTTGATGTTATTAATGTTTTTGTTTGCAGTTGAACATTTTCTATGGCAGCAGCTAAAGTTTGAGATGACACGGATGTGAGTGGCAATTGTGGTGACGTTTTTTCTAATTGCTGATCTGTTTGTTGAGTATTAAGTAAATTAAACGAGATTTGTGTAATATCATTGTTATTATTAAGTAATTGAGATTTATAATAGTTATCAGATTCGCCAGCTATGTCTTTATCGATTTCGTTACGATGAGTTTTACGTAAATGAGCTGCAAAAAAGAGATAGAAATTTTAAAAATTTATCGTTTTATTTTCATACATTTAAAAACATACTTGTTAATTTTTGTCGAGTAAATTGTTCTTTGCAATATTCACATGATAGTAGACGGTGTTTGTGGCGTATGTGATCATTTAAAGCCTTTTCATTTTTACAAATATATTCACAACCTTCTTCAGTGCAATGTACATTGATTTCTTAAAAAAAATGTTATAAAACAAATCATCGTTTAACGGTAATAAATAAATTATATGTACTCTAGCCTTAATCATAAAGAAATTTTTTAAATAATCCAAAGTTTAGGAAACAAATTTCAATACAAAAACTAGTTTCATTAACCTTTAAAAAATGAAAATTAATAAAATTAATAAAAATTTCCTTTATAATATCGAGCCCTATTTTCGATTTAATCGTAAGCGACATGTTATAAAAAATAAACATTTTATTGAAATTAACATTTTATGTCAAAATCTTGAAATGGGGTTTAGCTTTTAAAATAAAAATATTATCGTAAGAGACAATTTATATACATACATATATAAATCATATTTGAATATAATAAAAAATATTCTCCTGAAAACTTTAATGTTTGTCGCTTGCGATTACATCGGAAATAGGGCTCGATATCTAGACAAGTTTTAAATTTCATTGACAATTCTAAACTTATCGTGATATACGTTTTTATCTTTAAATTCGGACTTTTCCAAATCAAATTCAGATTTTTTAAAAACAAATTCAGAATTTTCCAAACCAAATTACGCATTTTTCAAACCAATTTCGGCATTTTAAAAATCTGATGAATTGATTAAATGAATTTGATAAAAAAGGCTGAATTTGATTCCGAAAACTCGGGGTTTGAAGTTAAAACCATATAATTGCAAAATTTCTCTAAAGATTTCTAAATGCTATCAATTACTTTTTTTTTATCGAAAAATTTGGATAAATTTAAAAATATGCTAAGAAAATTGTATAATTTATCAATAATTTTGAAATTTTCTTTAAATATTTCAAAGGTTATCAATAACTTTCAATAACTCTGAACATTTGTTGGCGACATTTCATTAGTCATCAATAATTTCGAAAAAATTCGTAAAAACCCTTCAATACTTATCGATAAATAATATTCACTTATCGACAACTTTAAAATTGTTTACAAATTTATCGTTAATTTTGAAAATTTATCTCAGAACTTTTTAAAATTTTTTAAATTTTTCTTTATTTGCAAATCTCTTCTAAAGATTTCTTAAGTTGTCGTTTGTTTTCTTAGCGATAAATTCAATTAAAAAAATATTTAATGACGTTCATTTAATTGGCGATAAATTTGAAAATTCAATTTGTTAATGAAATTTCACAAAACATCAATAAATAATAACAAATTTCAAAAATTTCTTAAGTTATCGAAAATTTTAAAAGTGCCTAAGATTTCTAAAACAAAAACTTCTACTGTTATCGGAAGTGTCAAAATTTTTTTCATAAAACTTTCGGAAACATTTTGAAGTTATCGATGACTTAATTTTTTTATAGATTACTCTCTAACCGACAAATTTTGATTAAAACTTAAATTTAAAAAATAAATATTCCAGACATTTCTTAAGTTATGGAAATTTCAAATCATCGGGAAATTACAGATTCCTTAACTGAAATTTCTAAAGTTTTCGATAATTATGAAATATTATTTAAGAAATTTATTTTCCTGCTAGTTTTCTACTTTTGTAAATTTCAAAAGTTATCGATAAATTTGAAACTTTTAAAAAGATATTTCGATAACTTTAGAAATTTATTTCACAAATGTCCAAGTTATTGAAAACTTTAGATATAACTAGAAACATTCTAAAAAAATACACTTTTCCTGTTATAGATAATTTCGTAATACTTTCCCAATATCAAGTTTTCGATAACTTAAACACTTAAAAGAGAATTGATTAATTATTCAGAAATTTAAATTTAGAAACTTAAAAATAGCTAAAAAATCTGGCGATAAAATTGAAATTCAAATTTTTTAAGGACATTTTACAATACACAGAAAAAAATGCCCCATGTTATTCGTAACTGAGCTAACTAAAAGAAATCTGAAATTTTCGATAGTCTGTGAAAATTTGGTTAGAAAATTTCTCAAGTTATCGAAAACTTTAAAAATAAATGAAGTATTATTACCAGAATAAAAACTTCTATAGTTATTGAAAATTTTATAAATGTTCCATAATATTTTCAAAGTGTCTAGATCTTTTTCATATATCTTTCTGAAATTTTTTTAAAGTCTAAAATTTCTTTCAGAGTTTTCTGAAGTTATCGACAACTTTAACAATAAATGGATTTTATCTAAAATAAACTTTCTTGTTATCGATAACTTTCAAATTCCTCATATGAAATTTCCAAAGTTTTCGATAACTTTGAAAACTTTTTAAAGATATTTCTAAGCTATCAAGATCTTTTAAAATATATAGTTGAAAATTAAAAAGAAAAATATTATTGTCATCGATAGCTTTCTAATACATGCATACTTTTAAAAAATGTCACATTTTTAAAATGATATTTCGATAACTTTAAACATTTATTTCAGAAATAACTAGCAAAACTCTGAAAAATAAACTTTTCCTCATCGATAATTTTGTAATACTTGCGGCCATTTCACAGCAATTTCATCATACAAAACTTGTCATTAAAGTTCACGTTAACTTTTAATCATACATTATGAAAAGGGTCGTTAGACTAAATTTATACTATGAAATACTTCATGAAATTTGTGGCATAAAACTCTCTTTATTTGCTAATATGTAGAATGGACAGCGAAACGAGTTGACAAGTAGTCGGAAATGAAATTTCAGATGGTTTTTGTCAATTTTCTCTACCACATTTACAATAAGGAAATAAAAAAAGTTTCATGAAGAAAATTTCATGAAATATTCCAACGTGTAAATTTGGTATATCGCATATTTCAAGTTATCGATAACTTCATCATTTTTTCAAAAGAAAGTTGAATATTTACTCAGAGCATTTATTAAAAGATTTATCGAAAGCTTAAAGCTGAAAAATTTCTAAAAATGCTTTTACTGTTACCGATAATTTTTCGATAGATTTTTTAAACTGTTGGAATTTTGTTCATAATACTTTCAATAACTACTTCAAGAAACCCCAACTTATTAATGACTTTGAAAGATTTTCGTAATTATCGTTCATTAGAATATTTTCTTTATTTCACAAATAGTAATTTTTCAGCATTCAATTAATTGTTCTTCCCACGTTTTCTCTTTTTTCTCTCTTATTCAACACTTCCTTCCATATCAACTTTTCAGAAATGTTACTTTAAGTCTTACCTGCATGGAAAAGCATATGATCTCTTAGATCCTTTTTATAACCAAAACATTTACCACATTCATCGCATGAAAAAGCCTTGATATTTAAATGTGCCACATTCACATGCTGTTGCAATTCGAATGTTGAACGACAACGTGTTACGCACTGTTCACATTGAAATGGTCGTAAGCGAGCATCATGTGTATTTAAATGTTTATCGAGTTGTGATCTCAAATGAAAACGTCTGGGACAATGAAAACAAGGAAATACGCCCTGAAGCTGAAGTCTACGACGTTCTTGTTTGTTACAGCTTGTAGACAAGCAGTTACCATTTTTATCACGACCCAACAGCAAATGCTGTTGTAACATTTGTAGTTTTTTAAAACTCATATTGCAATTCAAACAAACATGTTGCTCTGATGACGACGAGGGAGATGAAGTTGACGATGATGTGGCCGATAATTGGGCATTATTGCTATTGTTGTCTTTTGCATTGTCTGGATGAATTTGACTTATATGCCGCTGTAGAAACACATTCGAAGCAAAACCTAAATAATATTCACAAGAACCACAAAACAATGAATCAATACAGTTTCAAATATAAACATTACAAATTGCATTTATTACCTTTATTGCAAAATTTACATTTTATAGGAGCTTCATCAATATTGTGTTGCTGATATTTATGACGCTTAAGTTCATAGTCATCGACAAAATCTATTAAAAATACAAGGTTGTTATTCATAAAGGAATTTAATCGATTTTCTTATCATATTCAATTAAATGAAATTATTTTCTACTACACAACTTACTGGCCTTGCATATGTTGCATGTGTAAGTGGATTTTTCTTCTGCCTTGTGCATCCTTTGATGAGCCTCAAAATTGGCTTTCTTTACAAAAGAACGGTCACACGTACGGCATTTGAATTGTTTAATAGTACGTTCATGTTGACGCTGATGTAAGCGAAAACGATAGAGTGCGGTATTGAGAAATTTCTCTTTACAATGTTCACACTGCCAATCTCCAACATATTGACAATTATATTGATGAACATCTATTGATCCTTTTAAACGTTTCTGACAATAATTGCACGTTTGAAATTCGACTATTTTATGTATGAGTCTGACATGATTGTCTCGTAATAATTTAGTTTTGCAGGACTGAGGGCACTTAGGGCAAGTGTATGGGCGATTTGGATCATGTACATCGAAAAAATGCTGCGACAAAGCATCTTCATTGGGGAAGACAAGATGTTCGATGGGTCCGCTTTCAGGACAAAAACAATAATGGCAAGCATAAGATAAGCGCTTTAAACGAGCATTCATATCGGTCTCATCACACTCGACATCGGAGTTGGTGTCTTCTCGATTTAAAAACGATGTTGTTGTATTTAGATATTCTGAATAATGGAATTTATATTTTATATTTGTAATTTTAACTTGTAATTATATTTTTTATTTTTTGCTTAGCGATAACTTGTATTTTATTTGAGACTATAGTATGATTGCGGCTTTGTCTTCTTGAACTTCAGCTTATGACTATAACGGCCAAATTCAGAGTCTGTAGTTCTAACCAACGGTTTTTCATATAAATGTTATTGGTTAAACCACCATCATTAGTTAACGAAAGACTGTGAATTTGAGCCTAACTGCCACTTTTTGAATACGAGATTAGAGATTACATTAAATTTAATATCTGTATTTATTCTTTGAATATCACTGTTTTAATTATTTTAGGATTGAACCATCGACATTTTTCCGCTTAACTAGCAAAAAATAAAAAAAATTAAATGAAATGGTAAATACAGAGATTAAATTTAATTTAATCTCTAATCTTGTATTTAAAAAGCAAGGCTAAGGGGTTGTAAAGAATTGTGCTGCATAAAAATTTCTTTTATTGTAAAGTTCTTTAAGAAATATCTATATTTATTTGTTGTGGGTTAGCTAATTTATATGCCTGCATTTCGTTGGGTGCTAATACCAACTCGTCAGTGGATCTTTAACCATAATGTTTGAAAAGCAAACCATACTTTTGAAACATAAATTCTCGAGAATATCTCGAATAAATTAACTAAAGTTCTTTATATATCGAGGGCTTATATTCAGTAAGTGCTATCTAAAAACACAACATTTTTTTAGGAGGGCGAAAATTCATTAAAGTTTTGGACAATGAATAAGCTACAATATTGACAAATTTGTAGATAGCACTATTTGAATAAAAGCCCTCGATATTATTTACACGTTGTCTAAAGTCCCCGCTTAAAAGAGTTGCTAACAATTGATGAAAGAATAAATAAAAATTGTTGAACCACTTACCACTCTTAACTTTAAGAGCATAATCAATATTATGCTGATTTCTCTTCTCCTTTCCTAAATTCTGATCCAGTTTCATGGTTAAAGTATTTGCAGCATTCGGCTGTTGGCCAACGGTAAGTCGCGGTCTTTGTTGTATTAATTTAGTTGCAGTCGGTATAATACTGTGCTGTAACATATCTTCGAGATCATCATGTTTTATAATTGCATCATAACCACGCTTCTCTACAAGCATATCATTTATAATGGACGTTGTTTCAGTCTCATCTATTGGCGGTGTTCCCGTTGAGGGAGGTTCAGCAGTCTCAAATGTATATAAGTTTTGTGACGGTAAAAACCCCAACTCTTGTGTAGACTCGGGGGCTATCAAATTATTATCCAATAAAGTGGAAGATGCATCGATTAAAGCGGGATTGTCGTAATGTGAAAATTGCTGATCAAATACTGGGAAATCACTTAAGGAGACATCTGTTTGAGTTAAATTTACTGAAGAAACCAACATACTATTGCCCGAATCTAATGATATATTACCGCTCCCATAATTACCTACTAAGGGCAAGGGCGCCTCAGTGTTCTTGATTACATGCTGTACATCTGGCACATTGGTTGCATTTTGTTGCATTAACGTTTCAATTAACTTTTTTTGTGCCAATTCGCATTCCTTACGAAACGCCTCTATACTGCAGAATTTGGCAAAACAATTTGCACAAATTCTTTGTGGCAGCCCGTCATCTGGTTCTATCTTTAACTGCCACTGGCGTATCTCGCCCTGTATAAAATCAAGTTCTTGTTGAAATTCTTGATTTGGCTGGAAAATATTGATAAAATCCATATCTTTTAAGGAAAAGCAGTTTACACATATGCGACATGCTTCCAGTTGATCCATTAACTCTTTTTTACTTTTGTTGTGAGCTTGTACAGATTTTTATCAATTTTTCTTGCAAAAAAATCTTGCTTACATTTATTTTTTGTTTAACAAAAACTTGTTTATTCACATTAGATATTCTTTATTGCTCTTTTATTCTTGTTATGTTTGTTTCATAAATATTTTCTTTGTTAATAAATTTGTTATTGCAAAATGTAGAAAAATAATTTTTACACTGATAATGGCGATTGATGATAAAAGCTCCAAACAGCTGTAAATTTTTTGCCATTATTATCTCGCTAAGACATCCCTGTGTTCCTTGTTTATGATAAGAAAAAGTTCGTTATTTGCGTGTAACGTTCTTTTAACGTCATTGACTTAAACATTAGTACTGCCAGATATGTTTTTCAAAGACGTTACTTTAAAAATGTCAATAGTTATAAATGATTAACCCCCATATGCAAAAAAAGTGTTTGAAATGTATGTTAAAACAAAATTTCCATACAAAAATCTGTTTTAACATACATTTCAAACACACTTTATTTATTTTACATATGGGGGAAAAATGTTAAATATCCTGGGGCAAGCTTAATATGTTCGTATTTAAAAGTAAGCGAACACAATCAAGTAAAAATTCAGTAATAATTTGTACAAATTATCAAAAACTATCAGGAAGGCAAACAAAGCTATTATCACAATACCTGAAGAAATAGAAAATAATTTAAAATCAATTGCCCTATTGCATGTAAGCTGAAGCAACGTATTTTCGGGATTTCAAACAATTCAAAACCTATACCGTTCAGATATAAATTTATGAACGTCGCATAGATTTTGCTTTTCATTGTATTAAAACGTCAATAATTTACAAATAATTATAAAGTGAATTTATAAAAACACAATACACAAAAACTTGTATATATCAAGGCGAATTCATACTAGGTAGCCGCAAGAGCCTAGCTGTTTACGTAAATTTTACACATTTGGCCTGTCAGCAGTGTTAATGTATCAGCTTTTTTGACAGCCCAAAATTATACTCTCCACCGCGAACTCTCTTGCGACTACCCGGTTTTTGTTCCAATATTTTTTTTAGATTTAATAGATAAACACCAATAGGCAGCAAGGAAGGTTTATTTATTTTATTTAAATAAATCTACCTTGAGTAAGCAGAATGCAATAAATATTTTCTTCCCTGCGAGCAGAGCTTCTTCTACATCCACTCACATATCAGAAGGGTGTAATTTTTACATATGGCACAGCTGCATTTCACTAACACACTGACAAAAATGCACTGTTGTATTTTTTAATTTATTGATAGTTTGTAAAATGTAGTTAAATTTTATGAGATTTCGATAAATCTCATTACGAACGAGATTTCATTTTGTATGGGAAATCTTATTAAAATCTAGTAAAAAAACTAAATTTTGATCGAAATCTCACAAGCACAAGATTTTGTTTATATGTAGATCTTGGTTTGCAGCCTTGGGGGAAGCTTCAAAGGGGACTAGAGACTATCGAAATGCTTATCAAGCATTATGGTGGTACACCAATGATGCTGGATGGAAAACAAAAATATTTTGATTTAACGTCACGCACACGTACACGAATTTGACATCAAGCATTTGGATAGTGTCTACCGCCCTCTAGAGAACATAAGTTTTTTATTTCTAAAGAGGTCCATCCATTATACAATACTATTGCACATGTTATTGCACATATTATTGTCGGATTGAGCTATACTATGCAATATATGGCACAATAATTTCAAACAAAATATTGCCCAATTTTCCTGCCAGTGATAAAGTAAACATTACAATGAGCAATGTTGCCAACACATTAGGTACACAATATTTTTGATTGTGTAATAAAAATCCGTAACCTTTTGAGTTTGGCCAATATATTGTGCAACCTTCTAATATGACATACACATTGGCGATATTGTTTTATAATATGAAAAATTGCACAATTACACATATTGCAAGTGGGTGGGTTCTTAATACTAAATTTACACTATCAAATATATAATGAAATTTGTGGCATGAAACTTTCTTTACTTGCTAATAGAAGAGACGGAGAAATAGTTTGGGTTAAAAAAGTGGTAGAAAAATATTTCAAATGACTTTAGTAAATTTTCTTAACCCCATCAGTTTTGCCGCGCTTGCAATAAGCTAATAAAAAATTTCATGAAGACAGTTCATGAAATATTTCATCGTGTAAATTTAGTATAAGAGATTTAAAAAAAGGAGGAGCTTATAAATTCGTTTGTACTTTTTTATGATGTTAGTTCCCTTGAACTTCGCTATTTGTAAATCGTCTGTCTCTTGCCCCCCTTATTAAGCGACTGCTAGACAGATCAATATTTAGCTTGAATATATTAGTTTGTGTGCGTTTATCATGAAAATCAAACGCATTTTGATCTTCTTTAATATATCTCCTAGCAAACGCACACAAAAACATACATATGTATATTGAAGCTAAATATTGATATGTCTAGCAGCCGCTTTATAAACACACCAAGGTAGATTAATTTCCTAGGTTGAGAGCACATAAGTTTTCTTTATATTTTTCCTACTGCTGTCCAAATTTGTACGTTTATTTACAAATTTTTACCAAACTCTGTGTATGCTTTTGTGAGAGAAAATAAATATGAAAAGAATCATACATATTTTTAACAGCAGCAGGAAAGAAACAACCATAAAAAGCAATATTGTTTTTGCAATGTTGTACTTGTTTATTCTTGCTATTACCTTGTAATAAATGTTTCTTGAAACACACTAAACATTTATTTATCTGGCAGCACAGCTTGATTTGCACTCGGTGTTTTTTGCGATAGTATGCTTTTACAAACATCAGTTTTTCTTGAAGCAACTTTTATTTTCTAGTGAGAAAGAGCGAGAGAGGAACACATAAAATATATTCCTCTCTCGCTCTTTCTCTCAAGAAATAAAAGTTGCTTCAAGAAAAACTGATGTTTGTAAAAGCAGACATAAGTACATGGCAAGGCATATTCAACAGGTACGAGCATTTCTAAAACAGAAAGTTTTTTGTAAAACTACCTTAGTAAAACTACCTGACAGTAGTAAAAAAACGGGTGATATTAGCAGTGCAGATATCTCTTGTAGTAAATGCCAAACACCATGCAGAAGGAAGTGTTTATATGGTGTTTGATAGCTTACAGGCAGTCGTGATATCATGAGCATTTCATCAACACTACTAAGTTTGACGTTTAATCTGGGCATCTGCGTCACATCGGCAGATATGGACAAACACATATCATTCTTGCTATATATCAAGGTAGATTAATTTACTAGGTAGTATTGAAAGCACATTTCTTTAAATTTTTCCTACTGCTGTCAAAACTTGTACGTTTGTTTACAAATTTCTACCAAACAGTGTGTGTGTGTATGTGTGAGAGAAAAATAGTGTGAAGAAAATCATACATATTTTGACAGCAGCAGGAAAGAAACAACAATAAAAAGCTATATTTTTTATTGTTGTAGTTGTTTTATTCTTGCCACTACCTTGTAATAAATGTACATATCTTGCTATATATGTACATATTAGTGATGTTACGAATATTCGTATTCGAACCGCCGAATATTCGCCTCTTTCATGATATTCGTATTCGCCAAATTCAAGCGAATATTTCCGAATATTTTGTGAATACGTTCCAAAATATAATACATAAAAAATACTGAAAATTAAACAAAAAATATTAATTTTTACCAAAAAAATTTGTCTATAACGCAAAACAATAATCTTCTTTTAGTAAAGAAAATAAATAAAAATAAAGAAAAAGAAACCAAATATATTTCGCAACGACATGGTATTTAAAAAGTTAAGTCCTGTTAAATTAATTTATTAATCATGCTAAAGTAATACTCAAAGCTCAGTAGAGGAATGTTGAACTTTAAAAATAAAAGTTTTGAAGTCTTTTCTCCATTAAGCCTATTGCGAGGTGTGTAAATAAGCTCCGCACCACTAAACATTCGCTTGCTCGGAACACTCGCCGCTGGTATTTTACCTTATTTACTTTCCACCAAAAATTTAAGAAAGTAGCATTCAGGTGCAAAGTTAATAATTTCAAATTCCGTCATCGGAATATCATAATAATTTTAAATACCTGTAGTATTGTGACAGTTTTTCTCAATTTATTGTTATTGACGCAAAGGGTAGATTTTTTCAATTAAATTTAAAATATTAAGTGGTACTAACTATTTAGATTGAATATTCGTATTCAAATTCGGCGAATATTGTTTCAGATATTCGTATTCGCAAATATTAAAAATTGATATTCGTAACATCACTAGTACATATGTAGATAAGTTGTTGTTTGTGAAGAAGTTAACAACATGGTTTTACTATTTTCAAATTTAGTGACCATTTGCTATTGCTGATAGTGCCAGTAACATATCATAAGTGGTAGAATAAAGTGGCGTTATATAAAGTCTTAAAATAGATAGGTAAGAATAATTTAAAATAAGCTGATTGAATTTTTGTTTGGCAAAGAAGCTGACGTTTACTTTTTTTTAATTGGTTACAATGTCAAATATATTAAGTGGCCGGCTTAGGGATAGGCAAAATATGTCGATATATTGAAATATCGATATTTAAGAGAAAAATATCGATATCGCCAATATTTGAAAACCGATATATCGATCGGCTCTTACACTGCGACCAGACGTGCAATTTTTATTTCTGAACATAAGAAATAACGTCGGCAGAATGACGTCACAAAAATTTCTGTGTTCAAGCTTCTGTCAAGGGCTGGGTAAACGTAGTGATGTTTGCACACAATTTGTATATATTCGTGTAGTAAACTTGCACGGCATTTTATAAATTTTTCATATACTTTACTTAATTATTTTTCTATTTATAAAAATTTTGTAGATATGAACATAAATAATGTGCAAATAATTAGAGAACCATTTAAATATTTTGTTTTCTTGCTTTCTTCTTTTTTTCTATAAAAACAAGCAAATTATACAGAAACCACTACATACATACTAAATTTGACAGCTTGTGTCCTAACATAATTGCTCTGGCTTGTGTTTGAACCAGTGTTCGAAAATTTACCTTATATAATGTACTTTAATGTTCTGTACGGTAGAATATTGTAATACACAAACGCAAATAGTGGTTGTGTAGGAAATACATAAAAAAAGAAGAACTGAATTTCTGTTAGTGATCTTGTACCCAACGAAAATACTGTTTTTAACAAACTCAATATAAAGATAAGAGCATTTAATAGTATTCTGTTATTCGTTGAAAAACAGTACACTTCGTTGTGTTCGGCACAGTACATTATTCTCAATGTATATTTTGTGTATTTAGCATTAGTATTCGTTTGGCTCTCGTGCATGTATACTTGAGCTGTATATGATGAAAAAGAACACTATAAAACGCTAAAATATAATGTATGTAGTACGCAACCACTACAATTGTACTGTTTTTTTTTTTGGCAAAAAACAAAACGCTACATAATGTTTGTTACTTGCATTAAAAAATCGTTGCGTTGTGTGCGGGTTGTGTAAATATACACAAACACTAAAAAAACAGATATCGTTTCTGCTTGTGTATATAGTACACAAAATAACGTTCTGTTTATTTTCGAACACTGGTTTGAACATTAATTTCCAAACATGTGTCCGAACACTAACATTTACTGTCCACACAGTAATTTTTTGTGTTAGCAACAGATTTTGAAAATTGCCGACGCAAAAATTTCCAAACTTATGTCTCGCCAAGACCCGGTATTATTTACGAGTATCGTTTTCGATATTTTTAAGAGGTTTATAAATTTAAGCCGTGTTTCAACTGGCATCATGCATCATATGTTTTTTAAAGTGACGCCAAAAAGGGATTTTTCATAATAACAGTCAATACGGAAACACTACAAGCTAATGTTTTAATGTGGTTTTTGGTATGATAGACGTTGGTTCGTGTAAATAGATATGTTTTTTGTGTGGAAATTAAAAAAAGATACCGAACGCGCTTCTTCGAATTTGTGTGGTAAGACACATAAAACGTGTAAACACACAACAAATTTGGCTACACACCTAAAAAGCAAGCTTATTTGCAACTTATGAAAACATCCAAATTCGATAATGAGACTGAAGAAGATGCTTTAAAATGTTGGATATGCCAGGCTTCTTCAGTATCGTCCGAAAGAGTTAGTTCTGCTGTAAATGTAGCAGTCCCTGATCAAAGAAGCATATTTACATGGGAACACATAAAACAAAGAGTACTCTTGATGAACATATCCGATGAGTACTGGTTTATCTAACACATAAGTTTAATAGTATGCTTCCACTATTTTTAAATTACGTTGATTTAGGTAAATTACTTAGAAGTGTTTCCACTGAGCTTGTGAGTGATTTGTTGTTCGAATTTTCGTAGTCAAATGATGCACTTACTTTATAAGGTGTGCGTAGCAGCTACAATTGAACTTTTTCATATATAATTTGACATTTGAAATTAATCAATTATTCTTTAATGTAATTTTTTCGAAATTGTCAATCACAATTGATAGATCTCCCAGGGATGGAGTTTGTAATTTTAAAAGCAACAATGGGCTGCATATAAAAATCCAGTTCGAAAAAGAGTATTTTCGACATGATGTGGAGCAAATTAAGTCATTTGAGATAATTTGCCAATATGAAAAATATATGGGAAATCAAATATTTTGGCCTAAGTCACGTATATGGAAACGCACTATAAGATGATGCTCTCGAACTTATTTGATGCCATTTAAAATGTCATTTATTTTTTAATATGGCGAGCTGACAACCTTTTTTAATTCTTACTTTGTTTTTGTTTTGAAATTGTTGTTTCTATTGTTTGTATTTGAATACGTTTCGATATATCGATGTTTTTAAAAAATATATATCGACTGTTGAAAAATGTCGATACGATATATATCAATACATTTTTTCTATTTGCCCATCTCTAGGCCGGTTGCGTCAGAGACCTGCGCCGAGCGATTTTGTCGGCGGCAACGGCTCAGCCGGCGGCGACGGCTCAGCCGGCTTAAAGCGGCATATCCATTATATAATAGGTCCGTTTGCTTACTTTTCCAGTAAAATCAAGTATTTTAGTAAATTCTGAGTTATTTGAAAATTTTGCTCAATAATCAATAATGGCTCTTGCACAAAAAAGTACCGAATGGAAAATTTGTAAAAACGTGCGGGTTAATAAAAACAGCCGATCACTATAAAGCGTAGTGATGTAAAATTTATTTTACGTAGTTATAATGAAAAAAGTTTCAACTATCAATAAAAGCCAATGCTTTTATTTTAATTATAATTTTTTAAATAATTGTAATGAAAAAAATGATGAAACCTATCAACTACCAATTATAATCGAAGAAAAAATAGTTCTTCATATAAATACAAATATATAAGTTGAATAACTAAAAATATGACTTTTGGAGCAATTCCCATATGTTAGTGTGCTATTTGCAAAATAAATGAGCTGATGCAAATCAAATGAGAACAAATATTACAAAACTAAAATAATATTTGATACGGCAATGCAAAATTACGCAAAAATTAATCAGCGGCTTCTTTCTGTATCCGAAAATTGTTTAAAATTCATTAAAAATCATTAAATTAGGAAATGCCGAAATCGATTTTTTCCGATTTTTCGGCATTTCTTAAAAATGTAGCGATTTTTAATAAACTTTGGGGCTTATTTCCAATATTGCAATTTTTCGCGACTTTTCGCCATAGAAGTGATTTTTTCAGTTTTTTTTGGCTTTAATTAGAGTTTTAACGATTTTTAATCAATTTCAGACTTCATTTTTTCGATATTAGCCAGTTTTTGCGAATTTTCGCCAATTTGTATCTTAAACCTGTTTTTCTTTAATATCGAAATTTTCAATGTTTTTTTTAAATACTAAAAAAGTTCGTTTGACTGACTGTTCGATTAAATTTACACGATGAACTTGCTTAAGTTCTCTTTTAAAGTTGCTATGTTTTTCATCGTCTGTTTAAATACTAATACCCTGTTTACCGATGTCGAAGGACATTTTTCTTTCTTACAATTTCATTTGAAACAAAAACAATTTCTAAAACTTTGTCCATGTTTCAAATGTAACTGTAAGAAAGAAAGAATTCCTTTTGACATCGATAAACAGACAGTAAAATGTAAAAAAAAATTTAATACAAAATAAATGAATGAAATTGTAGTCATACCATTTCTCTTAAGCCGAGAAAAATTTTTGCTTGATTCAAAAAGTACATGCAAGATGAATTTATTAATATATGTCGTTTAATCACTCTAACAGAACAAAGTGGAATACTTTGTATAAGTATCAATGATTACAGTGTTCTCTAATCGTTCCCTAAAGTAAATAATTCGATATTAAACGAACTTTCAGTGAATTTCCGCAGAATTAGTGAACAAATTTTGGAAAGTGTAGTGGAAATTTTAAGCTCATAGAAGCTGTAAAAACTTTGAATTGAGACTACTTCAATTTATTATAAGTCGACGCAATTATTGAAACCCTGAAGGAGATGTTTTAAGATAAATTGAATAAATAATCAAAGACATTTAGACAGACTGTAGCTCAGGATATGTCAAGTTCACCTCAGCTGAGTATAGTACTGTAACTTGCTTATACTTAACGATAAGAATCGTCCTGGAAATTTTTCAAGAAAAATAAGAAACATTACGACAAGTTCTTTATAAAATGATTTGGAGGCCTTAAAATAAAATGTTTAACTAATTGCGATATAGTCGTCAATTTGCTTGAATTCACTTAAAAATTCTTAAAAATTTTTTTTAGAATTGCTTTTATATTAACTTTAAAAGAATGCTTACATTAGAAAAACAATCGAAATTTCGCCAATTTTCATTTAATAAATCTATTTAATTTAGAAAATTAAGTTTTCCCGAGAATTCCTGGGAACGTGATTTTTTCCTTCCCGTTTCCCGGGAAGTCCAAAAGTCCGGGAAATCCCAAACCCTAGTCGTATAGGAAGTGGAACTTCTAATATCCACTCCTAAAGTTTTTATGGTCTCCACCAGATAAAAACAGTTGCACGCGGTAATGGAAAATTCCACAAAAAACGGTACCACGATGCAGTTAGCGAGGTAGACCTTTAACACGTGCGAAGTGAGATGCAAAACTCTCGAAGACCAATAAACGAACAGTGGCCTGCTTGCATTTACGAAGTAATTGCCAACGACGCTTGATGTTGACTTACCTAGAGCTGCTTTACGACTATTGTTTGTTTATTTTGTTGAATCATATGTTTTTCTCTTCTACTGGATTTTACTGGCACAAATTTGTCCAGTAAAAAATTGCACTATAAGTCAAACAACTGTCACTTTACTCTCTCAAGTGATGCTCTTTTTGCAAATTTATGTGTAAACGAACGAATTCCAGTACAAATTTGTACAAATTATTGCAAGTTTTGGCGTAAACGAACACACTTAATGATGAAACAGAACTAACTGTCTGTTCAACGATGTCGAAGAAAATATTGCACAATTTTCCTGACAGCGAGAAAGTAAACATAATACTGAACAATGTGCCACCACATTACATAATTTTCTTTATTGTAAAATAAAAATCAAAGGTCTTTTGATTTTCGCCAATATATTTTCCTACTTTCGGATATGACATACACATTGGCGATATTATTGTGCAATACGAAAAATTGCACAATTATATTGCAAGTGGGTGGGCCGCTTAAGCCATCAAGGAGTAGTACGAATAAAAAAAGTACATATACGGCTATGTTCTGTATTTCATGTGGAATTGTGTGGAATTATCAAAGCATTGTTGTTATAAATATTAATTTACAACAACAATGCTTTGATAATTCCGCACATTTTAATTCCACATGAAATACAGAACATGGCCGATATTCTTTTTACTTAAAAATTTGTTTTAAAACACAAAATTCCGGAAATTATTGAATATAAAACGAAGAATATTGGGTTTTAAAACAAAACTTAAGTAAAAAGCAAATACTTTTTTTTATTCATACTACCCAAGATGCAGGTATCTGCTCAGTGTACGGAGACCACTGACTCGTAGTTGGTTCTAAGCCGCCACTGATTATATTTGCAGTTTCAGTTTTAAATTTTCGAGAAACTCGATTTTGTGATATTAGCAAAATTCCGAGTTAATAAGCATCTTATGCGTCATTGTCATATTTTAAGAACAGCCAGTCCATTATATATTTTGAAGTGCTTTGAAATACAGAGTGGCGCAAAATTAATCATCCAATTTTGTTTTGGAATAATTTTTTACTAAATAAACAAAAATGATTTTGAGTTATGGAAATTTTTTTTGAACCTTTAGAAGTGGCTGCCGCCCGTGCTGATACACATTTGTGCCCGTTTTGTCGCATTTTCCATGACTTTCCGCAAGATTTCCGGTGATAACTGTTCGCACTCATGTCGAATATTCTCCTTAAATGATGCAATTGCCCAGGGCTCGTTGGCATAACCCCGCGACTTAAAGTGGAACCAAAGAAAGATGGTTAAATCGGGCGATCTTGCTGGCCATGCCGGAGTTTACTCTACCAGGCAACGCTTCCTTCACAATATTCATTGTGGCTCCTGTTGTGTGTGCGGATGCACCATTTTGTTGAAACAATATATTCACCAAGGACCGCTCATCATGGCCCTGTAGCGTTAACCGTAAAGCCGATCGCGCCCTAAAAAAAATACGGCCCAATTACTCCTCCTCACTCGTGACGCCGCACCACACAGTAGCTTTAGCTGATTTTCGTGTATTACAAACAAATTTTCATGGAAAATCCATGACATGAGAAAGTTATGGAAAATGAGATAAAACAGGAAAAATTTGTATCAACACTGGCGGCAGCCACTTGGTGGATATCATCTTCTCCACTTAACAGAAAAAATACTAAACGTCCAAATAAAGATTTCCATCACTCAAAATAAATAATGCTTGGTTAAGCCTAGCATGCAGTTCTGCCTGAATTTCAGGCTGCCATAAGAAGTATGTGTAAAAAAAACAAACTGAAATTCAGTTTTGAAAAATTTTCAGGCGACTTTCCGTTTGGTAGTACGCAGCAAGGTAGATCAACACCAGGTAGTCGCAAGAGAATTCGCCGTGGAGAATTTACATTTGGGCTGTCAAAAAAGCTGATACATTAACACTGCTGACAGCCCAAATGTGTCAACACAAGTTTTGTTAAAAACAGGGATGGCATATCAATTATTGTAGACTTTTTTTCCGTCAACTAAAGTGTAGTATGCAGCTCTGCCTGAATTTCAGGCAGCCATAAGAAGTATGTTAAAAAAAACAAACTGAAATTCAGGTTCTAAAAATTTTCAGGCAAAGAAAAATCAACATTCATTTTGTCTAACACAGGGATGTGATATCAAGTAGTGGAGATTTTTTTTCCGTCAACTGAAACAAAAATTAATGTTCAGATAATTGTTTGCTCAATGAATTTTTGACATTTTGTTTTTGTGTAGTGTTTTGAATAATTTTTTATGTTTTGCACGTTAAAATTAATAAATTTAAGTGAATTTGCGTGAATGAAAACAAATTTCTCTACACAACTATTTTTCCGTGTAGAAATAAATGCAAAATTTCGAACCTGAAATTCAGGCAGAACTGCATACTACGCTTAAAGCGTAGTATGCAGTTCTCACTGAAATTCAGGTTTGGAGTTTTGCATTTATTTCTACACGGAAAAATAATCGTGTAGAATTTTATACAGAATTTTGTTTGCACACACACAAATTTATATATTTTTTAATTTACAACACACAAAAACACTAAAAATTAATTACAATGTACGAAAAACTAGAAATGTCAAAAATTCCGTGACCAAACAATTGTCTGAACATTAATTTTTGTTTCAGTTGACGGAAAAAATTCTCCACTTATTGTTATAACATGCCTGTAATAGACAATAAATGCCAAAATTCCGTGTACTTTTCTTTTGGAACTGCGTACTAGTAAACGGAAATTTCTTTAAGAAATTTACCAACCTGAATTTCAGTTTGTTTTTTTACACATACTTCTTATGGCAGCCTGAATATCATTTAGAGCTGCATACTACGCTTAAAACAAAAATGAATGTTCAGACAATTGTTTGCTCAAGAAATTTTTGATATTTTGTGTTTTTGTGGTCTTTTGAAATAATTTTTCATAATTTGTACGTGGAAATTTATAAAAATAAGTGAATAAACGCGAATAAAAATAAATTTCTCTGCACAACAATTATTCCGTGTTGAGATAAATACAAAATTTCAAGTAAAAAATTTATTCAAAAACAAAATTGGATGATTAATTTGCGCCACCTTGTACCTTTCGGCTGATGTATAAACTTGGTAAATTTATTAATCTGTTGGGAACCAAATTAAATTTTTATAACTTTTTGATCTGTCTTTTTTTAATTAAAAGAACCGTTATCTCAAAAATAAAATTTCTACAGCTGTAGCAGAAAAAACAAAAGCAATTAATTTGTGCGTTTCTTTTACTTTGCTTTTTTAACCGTGCTGCCACAAGCATTAAAAGCAAGGTACATTAAACAGGTATCACTACAAGCTCAGCTGTTCTATTAAATTTGAGAATGTGTGCATCACACAGACAATAGATTTTAACACCTTTCTGGTATTTTTTAAGGTGCATCTAACAGGTGGGATCACAACGACAGCTGGCTCGCCTGATTAAACGTCAAACTTAGTAGTGCTGATGAAATGCTCATGATATCACCACTACCTTCAACAACTGTGTAGTGTTTGACATTTATTTCAAGAGAAATCTGCGCTGGTAGTACCACCCGTTTTTTGACATCTGTTAAGGTAGTTTTACAACAAATTTTCTATTGTTTTAGTAATGCCCGTATCTGTTCAATATGCCTTGGTATTTTTCTATCAGCAACGGGTATGTGTTAGTAACTTTGAGGGAGCTTATGAATGTGTGAGACACACAGACAATAGATTTGACATATTTCTGGTATGTTTCTACCAACAAAATACGTGTGTTTTTTGGTGTTGTATTTGTGTCGTCGTGGTGGTACCTGTATTATTGTATCATGCTTAAAAGTAAAATCAGAGTACACTGAAAAAATAGTTATTTTATATAATTTTAGATTCCAAGATGGTGTCTAATTATGAAAGCTATATAGAAAAGTATTTAATGCCGGAGTTAATGTTGCAATTGAATAATGAAGAAATTATATCATTTAAAGCTGAAAATTCTGGTGGCTTGGATGGATTTATGTCCACTTTGTATATCATACATTTTAAAACTAAAACTGCTAACGGGTATTTTTTGTTTATAAATAGAATTTCATTATTTATTTATAACACAAATATAACTTCTACCGAAAAGGATAGAATGCTTATCGCAAAATTTATGCGTGGTGATGTAGCCTTTAGGGAATCTAGTAAATCCTATATACAATTTGCAAATGAGATTTACATGTACAGCACAGTTTTTGCAATTTAATAAGATTATTGAATAACCATGCATGCTAAGTAATTTTAAAACTTAAGTGAAACATATTAGCAATTGTTTTTCAACATATAAGTACATTCCTTACGGCAAAAACAATCAATATTAGTTCCAAATCAATCAGCATTAAGACAAGTTTAATAATTTAAAAAATATGTAAATCATAATTTTCTTTTTTAATAAATAGTAATAAAATTTTCGTATTTAAACGTAAAGGAAAAATTTTTTTAAAACTATCGGGCACGCAAACAAAGCTATTGTGACAATACGTTCAGATCCTATCGAGGTAAGCTTTAGAGAATTTATGACTTCTTTATTTTGTAACAGATTTCAATTAAAGGATAGGGTTATAATATCGTTTGCACTTTTTTATGTTGTTTGTTCCTCCTGAACTCCGCCATTTATACTTGCAGATTGGTCCGGTTGTTTATTTTTTACGTCCGTCCGTTTCGGTTTTGGGTAAGGTTTTCATGCAAGAATAATTTTATTAACATATGAAACTTATATTTAAATTAATAAAATTCCTTTACCGGCAAAACCGCTAAAACTTTTCGTTTGTATTTCCCTGCCAACCCTGATTTTATTTTCATTCCAAACGTTCTTTTATCTGGCAGCATTGTTTGGTTCGCACTCGGTGCTTTTGCGATAATAAGTTTAACAAATAACATACTTTTAACTATCATCTTAAAATTTAGTGACTATTTTAAATAGTCTATTTAGTATTGTTGATACTGTTATAAGTGGCAGAATAAAGTGGCGTTAGATAAAGTCTTAAAAATAGCTGAGTAATGATAATTTAAAATAAACTGATTGTATCTTTTTGGTTACTTTTTCTAATTGGTATACAATGTCAAATACATAAATTAAGTGACCGACTCAGTGTACAAAGACGATAAACTTATAGTCGGCTATTAAACGCCGCAGATTATTTTTCAGTTTTTTTTTAAATATGAAACATATTTTTGTGCTATTCGCAAAACCATTCCGAGTTGATAAGCATCTTTGGCACAAAGTAGGACAGAGACGAAGAAAATGAGTGATCAAAAAGAAAAACTCAGCTTTTTTCCCACTCGGCTATTGTTGAAAAGAGAGAGACATGTAGTGATGTGAAGATGTAGAAGTAAACAAAACAAAATAAAAGTTTTAGCTCACAGTGAAAAAGTGTTTAATTAGCATAAAACTGCAAAAAATTATTGTTTTATAATGTAAAAAAATTAAATAAAGCATTTAAAGTGTGTTTAAGTGATATTTGAAAGTTTAACTATGAATTAAACTAATTGAAGTGTTCTGTTTGCCTGCGCGTGTGTTTGTGCATCTGTTGTTGGTTCGGTAGCAAGTGGTTGAAAATTCTAGAAGCAAGCTGCAAAATGTATAAAAACTTTAAATAATGTGTACGCAATGTGGAATTGTAAGTTTTTCGTGTATAAAATAATAAATTTCTCCATTTATTTATGAAATAAACAATTTGTTTTAATTCCAAACAATGAACACGTTTATTCCGTTTTGCACTCGGCTTTCGTTTAAGTGAATATGCAATATCTTCCCTCTCTTTTGTCGCGTCTGTTTAGCCTTTGTCTTTGGCGTCATTATCATATCTTAAGAACAGGCAGTCCACCTTTTACTGGGGACTATGCGCATTAAGCTAGTATCTATTATTTAAACTAAGTCCCAAATCCATCGACAGAGATGCACGTAGAAAGCAAAACTACGAGTATATTATTTAACAATACGCATGAAACCCAACGCAGCCAATGGAATACAATAAAAAACATCTTCCTTCATGGATTCCGCAATTAACGTATTTAGCTATACTGAGCGTACCCGCAAAGAATAGATATCTGATGATAAGTGGAGGCTAATCAATTCGCGGAAAAATATCAAGGCAGCCTTAAAGGGGACCAGAATCCGAAGTACAAAGGGCAATCTAAGGGCACAGCGCTCTGATTTAAATAGACTGCCAAGCGCAACTGGACCAACGAAGTTGCATTAAAGTCACAGGAGATACAGCTTGAAATGTTCTTATGAAAGTATATTAATGCTATAGTACCGGGTCAAATATTATAAAAACTGTAAAACAAACCCGACTACGAAATAGATATGTGGGCGTTGCACTGCCAACCTTTTAAACGTAATGTACTGATTTTGTAAGATTTTATAATAATCGGTCGAGTATAATACGGGATTTACACGAACACTTTTTAGCTTGACTTTTTAAAGTTGATGGATGAAAGGGCCAAAAATATGTACGTTTACCCGAGTAATAACTCCAAAAGATATTACCTAATTTCCCATTTCTGTAATCATATTACTTATATTCCTTTAAATAAAAACAATTTTTCAAATCTGCTAATAATGAGAAACCGAGAAACGGGCAGATGGCAAGAAGTGTACTCGGACATTGGGTCGAAAATTAAACAATGGGACCAACCTGAAAGTATGTATACCATTTCATATCGCATAAAAAGTTTTCCATGTCGATCTATAAATGGCGGAGTCATGCGTGAAATATGAATTTGAAGAATTATCTATCTCATATTTACATATTTTTGGGCCTTTTTCATAGTTTATAGGCTGCATTTAATTTTTTTATTTTTTGGCGTTATTTTATTTTTTTTGAACGATATTTAATATTTTCGACGTTTTTGTTTTGGTCCAAGTCAAATTCAGTCCCAGGTAGCCTTATTAGCGCTGCTGGTCGTCAGCTGACTTACCCCATCCCTCAAATTCCATATAAAATAGAGTAAAACTTTTACCCGAACTCAACGTACATATAATAATTCTTGCAAAAAAAAACCGACTAAAAAATAGACGTGGGTGGCACTTCCCATAATTTTTTATCATAATGATGTACTTTCACGAGGACTAATTGTGAACGAAGTTTCATAACAATCGGTTTAGTATAAGTAGTTTAAATGAATATTTATATTTCATGGACGTGGCACTGCCCAATAACTAAATGTGTATGCAAAGTTTCATACGAATCGGCTTAGTAGAAGTTGTTGAAAAGAATATTTACTTTTCATGAGCGTTGCACTGCCCACTTTTTTAATCAGGATGTAGTATTAAAACAGAATCTTAATGGGTGTGCAAAGTTTCATAGAAATCGCCTGAGTATAAGTAGATGAAAAGGCATGTGTAGTTACTTCTTATGGGCGTGACCCCCCCCCCTCTTTTCAACGGGATCAATCTGGAAATGCATCCTTTTAAATAAAGAAAAAAAAATCCAAGATCGGTCTATAAATGGCGGAGTTTTGAGAGAACATCCTTAAAATAAAATACATGACGAATTGATAACCTTTCTCCTTTTTTGAAGTCGGTTAAAAATAATCATTCAGCAATTTTGTATGTAAGTATGTTGTTGTAATAATGAGGCCACTTGGTATTAATCAGCTTTGGTTTTAGTCGTCACTTTTTGCTTAGCCGCCGACTGTCATTCAACATCGACCTTGTGCTCCTATTTGATTATAACGGTACACCTGTTGATTATATTATTTACATGACATAAAAGACCCCAGGCAGAAAAATACAATCGCGCCAACGTTGGCAAAGCGTTTTCTAAGGTGGCTCAAACGTTGGCAAGACGTAACACGTTCAACGTTTAAAATGCTTTCCCAACACGAAAATGATAACGGCGATCCAGGCTCGGCCGACTGTTTTTGATGTCGATGGCCAAGCATTGTGAAAACTAAAAATTCTGTGCTTACCCAACATCATTGTATTCAGAAAAATACAGTCGGGCCAACGTACAACGTACAATGTTTAAAGAGCTTTGCCAACACACAAATGATAACGTCGATCCACGCTTGGCCGCGATTGTTTTTCATGTCGATGGCCAATCATTGTGA
This sequence comes from Panzeria rudis, assembly GCA_956483635.1. NCBI lineage: Eukaryota > Metazoa > Arthropoda > Insecta > Diptera > Tachinidae > Panzeria > Panzeria rudis. Next base: position 98,771,192 of record OY101451.1, read on the forward strand.
AAACTACAAATTCAGTTCTTTAGCAATATCATCATTTTGTTTATTAGAATATTTCCCCAGTACTATAATTTTGTTTAGTAAAATATTTTTTTCCGAGTATCTCACTCTACAAAATGCCAATAAAGAAAAATAATATATTTTACGTCACATATTTTTAATACTACTTATTATTTAAGTTTAAAGGTTAAAAGTAAATTCATATGCATGCATATACACATATGCAACTTTAACGGGCTCTTCTTGCATTTCCTTGCTAATAGTTCCTCAAATAATATCGCATTATTATATCCTCTTGTTAAAAATAGAAAATATTCACCTGGAAAAATTATAGAGACAGTTGAATCGAAAACACTATTTTCTTTTGTTAACATTTATGGATATAAAATTACAACCGTTCCTCCTGATAATATTTGTTTATTAAATAATGGAAATGTTATGGTTGTATCAGAAATTTTCAGTAGTAAAATTTCTATATACAAATGTGATAATATTTACCTAAAAGGCAATATTTTTAGCAACATTTTTTATTGTTTTGAGTATCCACTGTCATCCAGGGACATAGGATTATATATCGGTAAAGATTTAGAGCAAAAAAGAATTGAAATAGACATAAGGATGGTAGATGTTAAGTGTATTCTTACTAAATTTCAAAACGAGACAGTTGCTATAAATCTTTTACATAAATAAATTATATATATGTATATACCCATGCACATTTATATTGAAATAAATAAAAACGAAACCAAATAAAAAGTAAAAATAAAAAGTATTTTTTGATGTGTAAACATCTATACGCTAGGGGGTAAAAATCTTTTTCACAATACAATCACAAATTTTGAGTAAAGGCTCCATAACTCATACGTAACGTTGATGTAGTTGCATGCTGCTGATCGTTTCTGTCACATTGAAAAGCTCTGAGACAGAAACGATCAGCAACATGCAACTACATCAACGTTACGTATGAGTAATGGAGCCTTAAGATTGTAATAACGCGGTGTGAGCTGTGTATGAGTGTATTAGTGTAATCATATGGACAACAAGAAGAATACACTAACACCATCTAGTGCGCAATAGTAGCAGTAGTAGTAGCTACTAATTTTCACTAATTGTCGTACATTAAGTTATCGTAGGCAAATAAAAACAAATAAATAAAATGAGTACAAAAACATTTAATTTTAATAACCTTTAAAAAGATTTTTTAAAGAAATTTACTAAAACAAAGCAAAATAAGGAAAACAAAAAACTAGATGTTTACACATCTCCCCTGTGATCGGACTCACATTATTTTTTTTTATTAAAAAGCATTGGCAAACCATTTTTCAGGTTGTAAACTGAAACGTTGGCAAACCGTTTTGGTTTCTTCTGTAAAAGTGCTTTGCAAGTGCTACAATTTTTGTACAGTTGGTAATTTCTGCCTGAGACGTTATTTTACTACAAACTACTTCTAAATTATTTTTGTTTAATTTAGTTTGAGTAAATCGATATATAATAATCTTTTTTTTTTTGAGCAATGAACTTCCTACAGCTGTAATAAAAAAAAAAACAACGCAAGGCATTAATTAGTTTTTTTTAGTTTGGTTTTGCTAACCGTGTTGCCAGACTGATAATTTTTAAAAGTAGCCAATCAGAGCTCTACATTTAAAATCAGCTTACACTGAAAAACTTTTATTTTATATAAATTTTAGCTTTCAAGATGGTGTCTAATCATGAAACCTATATAGACAAGTATTTGATACCGGAAATAATGTCCAAGTTGGATAATGAAGAAATTATATCATATAAAGCTGAAAATTCTGTAGGTTTGGATGGTTTTATGTCCACTCTGTATAACATACATCTTAAAACTAAAACTGCTAACGGGTATTTCTTTAATATAATTTAATTATTTATTTATAATACAAATATAAATTTTTCTAGCGAAAAGGATAGAATGCTTATTGCAAAATTTATGCGTGGTGATGTGGCCTTTAGGGAATCTAGTAAATCCTATATACAATTTGCAAATGAGATCTACATATACAGCACTGTTTTTCCTTATTTCAATGAATTATTGAAAGATTTGAAAATAAGTGACATAGACGTTATGAGTTTGGTGCCTCCCACGTATGTGGCCAAGTTTGGTTATATAGAAGGTAAGTTAATGAAGAAATATTTTATATAAAACTAATTGTTTTAACTTAAATATTAACAGGTTTAAGTACTTCACCCAGCGAAAAAGAAGCTTCTCTAGTAATGGAAAATTTGAAGCCTTTAGGGTATCAGCTGGGGCCACGCCTAGTACTAAATAAAGATCATCTTATTGCTATGTGTAAAATTTTGGGTCAATATCATGCCTTTTCTTATGCCTTAAAAGCATTAAATAATTCCCAATTAGAAGTCTTAAAGTCAGGCATTATTCCATTGCCGTTCATTAATGATAATGATCCCAACGATGCCACTAATAATATTTATCGTGTCGTATACCGTCATGCTTTTGACCGTTTGTTTGAGTTTTATGACCGTAAAATTGAGACCAACACGTTTGATAAGAAATCTGAAAAAGATTTGAAATTAATCGAATGTTTGCGTCAAATGAGAGAAAAATATTTTGAAGAACCAACAAGACTAATGGAAAAGCTAAGAACCAAAATAGAGGATAATGAAGAAGATATATATTTTGCAACAATTTTGCACGGAGATTACAATCGTAATAATGTTTTGTTTAAATACAAGCCTACAAAAGGCGAAAAAGGCGATGCAGAGAATTTGGTGGAGGATGTAAAAATGATAGATTTTCAGGTATAGTTAAACTCAATTAGAACGAATAACAATATTTACATTTGTACATACTCGTACTCTCATTTCAGGAGCTCCGCTATGGCTCTCTTTGTCTGGACTTGTCTTTTTTTATGTATTTCAATTCTTCTGAAGATGAACGCTACCAAATTTGGGGAGATCTATTAAGAACCTATTATGATTCAATGTTTTCCAACATTTCTACCATATTAAATGCTTCCAATAAATCGAAAAAACAAATTGCTGATATTTTGAAACACTATAGTTTTGAAAAATTTCAATCACACTTTTCCCGTTTCGCCTTCTATGGTTGTATGATTTGCTTACATTTTCTACCCTGGATGTTGTGCAGCGAGGAGGAGTGCAGCCGTATATCTGAAGCATTTGGCTCAGATTTACATGGTGAAGAATTTCGAAAACTTTCCGTGGAGGCCGGAGGAGATGATGTAAATATGAAAATGCTATCAATTCTTAGACATGCTTGTGAAATGGGCTATATGGATGATTTGTAAGCAGTTTAAAATATTTTTTTATATGCTATTAAATGTACAAAAAAAAAAAAGATCAACAGTCTTATATCAGTGTTTATAAACTTTGTTAGTTTATTTATATTTATTAATCTTGACATCATTTCTTATATCAATAATATTGTAAATACAAATTTTACCTTCAAATTCATAAGTTTACTGAATAACTAAGCATGCCTAGTGAGATCCATAGAATTTAAGTGAAATATTTAAACAAGTGTTTAGCATAATTTTTCTTTCACATATAAATTCTTAAAAAAAACGATTAATATTAGTTGCAAACTAAACAGCATTAAGACAAGTTTTATTAAATAAAAAAACATTTAAAAAAAGTTTCATTTATAAATCATGAAATTCTTAATAAATTTTGTGGCAATATTAACTTTAATCTGTTTAATTAAAGCTAACAAGGAAATACAAGAAAGCTTAAACGACTATTATAATTTCGATCCTTATAAATTTGCCGTCTTAGGCAGATGCGAAGAACGCATATGCTCCCGTATTTACCAGTCCTTGTGCGTTTCCATTAATGGCGTGCACACTACTTTACCATCTTATTGTCATATGCAAAAGCTGCGTTGTGAAGCCGCTAGGTTGGCTCCTAAAGTTCCTTATCCGTTTATACGTGTGGTACATGATGGCGATTGTTATGAGCCGGACACAACAAGAACCAAACAAAGACAAAATTCCAAGTTTTTAAGATTTCCAGAATATGTGAAACGGATATAAAGCTATTGAGGAACTCTCTAGTATTATTATAACACACCATCCATCCCTGATATACCTTCTATGCATAGGCAACTTCAAAACATATTTGCTGTAACTCATCAATGTCAAACAACATAGAAAAAATTTTTACTCTCTATATTTTTTATATGATATTTGACCGTGAAACACACCGCGAATTATGTAGCTTGAATTCACCGATGCGTTCGTTACCTCTATTATTTTTACAATAATGAAACACCTTTAAAATTTATAAATCTGTTAGACATCTTTATTTTTATCTTTGTTTTTATATACATATATATTTTTTGTTTGTTATTTAAAATACTTTTTTTATATTAATTTCTTTTTTAATCTTTATTATAATTGTAGGTTCATTTACAAGATATACATTATTTTATTTATCAGTATATAATTCTTTATATACATATAATTTTTAACACTTTTTCTTTTTAAATTTTAAAAACTTGTTTTATTTTGATTTGGAAAACATATAAAATCGGAACAATTGAAGTTAAATGGAATGCGTGAGGGCAGAAAAGTCGATAGTGTTAGGAAAAGTAGTTGACATTAAAAAAGTTGTTTTTTTATTTAATTTTAACACATTAAATACTATTATCTTTTTTAATGATGAATGTAGTATTTATGAATGTTATGATAATTTTCTTTTAACATTGTAAAAAACACGTATAAAATTTTGTATTATTTGGGTAAATGTTATGAAAAGAATAAAATAAAAGAATGTAATTATTGCAAACAGTTTTTTTTTATAAAATGGAGATTTTAAGGTTTTCATTAGAGATGCGCAGGTGTCTGTTTTTAGCTCACGCGCTGACATGAGAAATTTTCACATGATGCATTTTAGAGTTTTCACGTTTCTTTAAAACAAGAAATATCGAAAATACTCGATTTGTCTTTGATTTGACAAATAAATGAAATGAACAATAACCATGTAACCCACACAATTTCAAACATTGTTTTATTTGTTCAATATATTGGAAGATATTAATGCTTTTTATATGCTAGAGCGGCATAATCGTGACCTATGAGTAAACAAAAATGTTTGTTATTTTTCTCAAGAATCTTGTAAGCCACATTAATAGATAGTTTTTAACGATGAATTTTGATGGAAATGATAATTCTATTAAATCAATAGTAGATAAAGACGTTTAGCTAACATGTAATGAAATTAAATTAAAATATAGGGCGGTATGTTTCTTTCAGTTTTATGTGGCTTACACCTTTTTTGCATCGAATATATAAATATTTTTTAAATGTGTGATATGTGCGTCCTTACTTGAGGTCTACAAGTAACATAGTAACATGTAAGATGAGATTATCAAATTCAATCGCAGAGAGAATTATGTTACGTGTAGGCTTCAAATTAGTGTTATCTCAATGTTATAATAATGTTCTTATAAGAAACAACAATATAACAACGATCTTATAAGATGAACTGTCAAAAAACGCATGTATGGGAAAATAAATTGGTGTGAATGTGTGAGTGGTTATTAATATAAATGAAAAGCGATGTTTTCCATTACAAATTCTGTGTTAAATAAATGAATAAATGTGTTTAATTGACTTATAAATTAAAATTATTATGAAAAATAAAAATAAAATAACTAATTGTGCAAAAGTAGTACATGTTGTTAACTCGATGATCATTTATGTATATGAAATGAAATCTCATAGGAAAAGTGAAATTACGTTACCCCTTATATGAGATTAAGAGAAAAATTGCCATTTTGTTTTTATTGTTCTGTCGACGTTTTCTCTCGTGTTATCTCAGAGTTAATGTTTCGTGAAGACGCTGTTTTATATGAGAGAAATAAGAAGTATTTTTGAAGAAAGCTAAATTGCGTTCGTGAGAGATGATTATTAAAATGTAATAATGCACGAACAGGCACGCTGCTTTATTTTCTAATTGTGCTCACAAACTTGAATGACATAACATGTAAGAGTCGCAACACTTGCACATCTCTGGTTTTTATAACGTTTTATTTTTATATATATATATATATATATATATATATATATATATATATATATATATATATATATATATATATATATATATATATATATATATATATATATATATATATTTTTTTATATATATATATATATATATATATATATATATATATATATATATATATATATATATATATATATATATATATATATATATATATATATATATATATATATATATATATATATATATATATATATATATATATATATATATATATTTTTTTTTTTTATTTTTTATTTTTTAATTATAAACTTACTACATAATATGTTCATTGGTGGGCTAAATTCTTTTTATTTTGTTATGATCGGTTTTTATTTATACTTTTTTTTTGCTAAAAAATATTTGTTTTCATATATTTTTTAAATAATTTATTTCTGTATTTGTTCTTAATTATTTTACGCACACACATTTTGATGAGCTATTTGCTTTGATCGGTTTTATTTAAAAAAAGTAAAGTTTACAAACAAAAGCTTATTAAATCTGGCAACGCTACAGTAGAATGAAGCAGAATATTAACTATTCAACTAAAATATTTAGTGCTAAAGAATACCCAAATTAATATGATTATTTCGAACGTATTTGCTTTGTGAATCCTAATTCTCGTATTAAATTTTCACGAAAAAGTTGTATATATTTATAAGAATTAAAATCACATTCAACAGAGCCACCTGACAAGTGGTGATAAGCAAATATACACGTGAGCACAGACGATGGCAGTGTAGCGGCTTCTGAAAGCGGCGCTACTCTGTTCTGCTGTGTACGTTGAAAAATTAAGTTGATGTTAATTTTTCCCTTGTTCCTTGGAATATTAATCATGCCCAATTCTTTTTGAATATAACGTTACGAACCTTAGCCTAATAAGCAATTTGGATTCACAAAGCAAATACGTTCGAAATAATCATATTAATAAACAATTAGCTACTGGCTAGATCTTTACATGTTTACATGTTCATATATACTTAAGTATAAAATCAAACCAAAAAAGTTTGTCTTGAGTAGAAGAAAAGTCAGAAAAATTGGAATAAAGAAAAATAAACCGATGGCAACATTGGGAAAGTGCACTTTAATATCAGCTTGAGAGTGATTTAATTCTCGTATTCAATTTTCACGAAAAAGTTGTATATACAAGAATTAAAATCACATTCAACAAGTGGTGATAAGCAAATATACACGTGAGCACTGACGATGGAAGTGTAGCGGCTTCCAAAAGTGGCGCTACTCTGTTCTGCTGTGCACGTTGAAAAATTAAGTTGATGTTCATTTTTCCCTTGTTCCTTGGAATATTAATCATGCCCAATTCTTTCTGAATATAACGTTACGAACCTTAGCCTAATAATTAATTTGGATTCACAATACCCAAATTATTATTTCCTCGAATATATTTTGAATAATATTAATATAATCGGCTGGAATGAAATATCTTTCCCTAAAAAACACTGCCCCACAAAATCGTTTATAAATATCTACAGCTTTGTACGATAATCACATAGTCATTCACACGAAATTTTAAGGAAAAGTAAAGACCACAGCAGCATTTTTTAAAATGTACGATTCCTACGTTTTCTTCTCTTGAATGATACACAAGAGCTGACAGCTTAGGGAAGTGTTTCAAAGTATTAGGTTCAGAATATTTTCAGTCGGTATTTTGTAGGATTAGCAGTATTTTATAATTGGGGGTTCACGCCCACTCCTTGGATTTCGTCGATTACGTTAATCACATAGTTATTCACACGAAATTTTAAGGAATAGCAAAGACTCCAGCAGCATTTGTAAAATGTACGATTCCTACGTTTGCTTCTACTGAATAATGCACCAGAGCTGCCAGTTTAGGGAAGTGTTTCAAAGTATTAGGTTCAGAATATTTTCACCCAATATTTGGTATAATTAGCTCCCACTTCTTGGATATCGTCGTTTACGAAATAACGGCCATTTTAATCTTAATTTATTCCCACAAAATTTTAAGCTTTCAGCTGTTCTAATTCTCTAGCTTTACTATGTAAATGTTTAATTTTATAGGTAAGTATGTTAATATACTTTAGAAATAATAAAATACCACAAGTTTTACAAAAATTCATTGAAGTTAAATGTATTTCCAGATTTTTTAATAAAAAAATTTTAATTATTTAAAAAACGTTTAAAAAATTTACATTTTTCGAAATGCAGAAAAAAAATTATTCTTTTTAATATTGCTAAATTGTTATATGTTTGATTTTTTTATGTAAATATAATAAAGTACCTAAGCAGTATCAAAACATTTATATTTTCTTTAATTTTTGTAACATGTTTTTTTTCTTAGTGTATAATTAGTTTTTTTTTTAAATTAAATGATTTATTTTTTATATTTGTATATAAATTTCTATATATTAATTCTTACATTTTCTTGTTTTATTTATGATATAATTAAATTCAATATCTTGTTTTTAAATATTTTTAACTAGATTTTTGAGATATTTTTTTTGAACTATTTTTAATAAATTTTTTATCTTTGTTCATTTAAAACCTATTTAACATTTATATAGTTTTTCTTAATATATGTTTAATATTTTTGTTATAACTTTCAACATTTAAAAAAGCTTTTTTTGTATTAGATAATTTGTTGTTTTTTATTTCATGGTAATTTTTACAAAAGTTTTTATTTGGTTAAATTACAAATGCAGCTGGTAAAATAATTTATTATATATATTATTAAATACAATTAATTGTTAACATTTACACAATAATTAGGAAAATATATGTTAAGCGGTGTACTCATTAATCAAAGTAATAAAACAAATTGCAAAAGAAATTTCTCATAAATCCTCTATTCGAAAATACCATTTTCTAAGAAATAAACCATAAGGTGTATTAAAATTCAATTCTTTACTGGAATTCCTTAGAGTTTGATAAAAAAATAGCCAAAATTCAAATTCACTGCTGTGTTATAGTTTGTTTTTCGAAATTTTTCAGTTAGTTCAACTTTTAATCTCTTAGGCTGGGTTTTTGAGATGTGGATTAAGATTAAACTTAGTTTAACGTAGTCTGAAAATCTGGTTTTTCCGGAGAAATGTATTTTTGTTTAATATTTCATTAAATACCAACATTTTAAGCACAACTAGGATGTTCCGTAAACATTTTTTATACAAACTTGGTAATGGCGGCACAAATCTGTATTCAGATTAGCTAGACCTAGTTTAACTGAGATCTCAAAAACCCAGCCTTAGAAGTTGCAAATTTATAAAAATTTACCTTTTTTCGTGAACTACTTCAAGTTTTTCAAAAATACCCAAAATCCCCTTTTGGAGTAAATGTCGAGGTTCATCAATTAAAATGTTTTCAAATCTAATTATTTGCCTGATTCCTTAGACCTTGAGAGAAATGCCCAAACGCCCTTTTAGTGCAATGTGTAGTTTGTTTTTGAATTTTTTTCATTAGTTAAAAAAAAATTTTTTTTCTTGCATTCCTAAAAGTTTTTTAAAAATTCCCAAAATCCCTTTTGGCTTTAAATCCAAATTTTCAAATATATTTATAGCATATAACAGACAAAATTCATCAAAATCTCAATATAATTGAGGGGCTTAAAAGAAAAGGGGAACAAGTTCAAAAAAGAAAATTCTGAGTAATGAAACTTCAAAGCTGTTTGTTCCTATGCATTTCATATTTAGTGTATTGGCTTTGTTATGCATACATACAATTTTTTTAGCTCATCATGTAGGTCTGAATTTTTGTACAGTGACAGACAGTGTGACAGTTTTTTACTTTTGACACTTGTACCCCTTTGCTTCTTAGCCACTCAATTATTTGCCAAAATTTCTTAGACTTTGACAAAAATACCTTTAACTGTAATATTTTGTGTTCCAATTATTTTTTAAATGAGTTCAACATATAATGTCTTTAAACTTGAAAATTATTAAAATGAAACACTTTTCTTGACTTCCTAAAAGTTTTTAAAAATTCCCCAAATCCCTTTTGGGCGGTAAATTAAAGTTTAATGAGATATTTTCAAATCTAATTATTTGCTTACTCTAACAAAAATGGGCAAAAATTTGTTTGTATTACAATACATAGTTTGTTTTTCGTTTTTTTAATTAGTTCAACTTATAATGTCTTTAAAGTTGAAAATTTTGAAAAAAATAATGTTTTCTTTGAATTCCTAAAAATTTTTCAAAAATACCCAAAATCGCTTTAGCGCAAAACTTAATTTTTCAAGAATCGCTTTAACTGGGGATTAATAAAAAACTAATTTTAACTCTAAACTACTTGAAAATGGACATTATCGAGAATATGAGTTTAAAAAATTTAAAAACTTTTAACAATTAAGCGGAGTACCCCGCATTTTTCTTTTCATTTTTATAACATTTTATATGGATTTTTCTTTTGTCTTTTTTTTCTATAAATTTTAGTCTTTATTATTTCCACTAAGCGTAAGTTAAGATTTTATAAACTTTTAGTTTTTTTCTTCAAGTAAAAATTATTGATTATAAAATCTTTATATTCGTAAAAAACTGATTTTGGTTTTATTTTAATTTGTTTAATTGCAGGGATGGATGCAACAGTTTAAAAATTTGTTAGTTACAATACTGATGGAGGTCTTAGTTACATTGTTTTAGGTTCGAAAGGTAGGGAGGGTCCTGCTTCTGTAGGAAAAAGAAACAATTGGCAATGATAAGGGGAAAAACGGAAATATATTTATTTATTAATGGAAAGACATCGCAGGAAATGCCGGAAATTTGTAATTAGGCTTTAAAATATGTATTGTATTTAAGGCCACAATTTTTAAAATACAAAAACATTTAATTGGCAATGCGAAAAAATAAACTATCCATTTTTTTTAGAATACAAATTTAATGAAAATAAATAAATATTGGAAATAAGATATTTCCAATTTTTGAAAGATTTTCTAAAATTTGTTGCATTTTTAATTTGTAATACAAAATTTGTTGGTAGAATTTCGCTGGTAAGTGTTTGAAATTTTAAAATTAGTTGGCAAAGCGGATCGTTTACATTACCAAAGAAATTTAATGGAGGTTTTTAAGAAATTTCTAAATTCATTGGTCAAAACCAAAAAGATCGTTCAAATTTCAAAACTATTTAGCGATAATAAAATGTCAGAAAGTGACAAATAACACTTTTGAAGTTTATGTAAAAATATATTGGCAACGTAAACAGAAAATGGAATTATTACCAATAAATCGTTGGCAAACTTAAATTTTAGAGATTATTCTGAAAAATAATTGCATTTCATTTTCCGATCTACAGAAAAGTGTTAATACTTTTATTTGTCTCCTCAAGGTTTCCTAACCACACTACTGGGGCAATCACTACTACCCGCCGAAGAGCCATCGCCCGCCCACCTTTGACGTCTGGCCACTTTGGCCGCCTGCATTTGGGCTGCCACTCGACTTGTTGAAGGAGTTGCATCAAAATCATTATAAAATTCCACTTCATCATCGGCCGTGGAATCGTAAGCGTTTGAAACATCTCCACCGCTGGCGCCACTGCCACCACCACGATCAATATCGAAACTAACATTCTTACTATCTCATCCACCCCTCTGCACTTGTACCGTTGCTTCCGCAGACTCTTGACTACGCAACTGCTGGCGGTATTCATCCAATTCTTGCATGCGATAAGTGCCCAAATTCACTTGCATCATAAGCGTTTCCATAATGCGCTCATTCTTCAATGCCTTGGAAGGTAAAACAATGGACAATAGCTCTGTGGGTGAAATGCGGCACAGATTAAGATCGCGGGTTAGTCTCTCCATAATGCATTCGAACTCGAACTGGGTATCACGATTGGGTTGGATTTTCATTTTTGAAACTTTGTTCCGCGCCCAAGCCAGCATAGCTTCAAATTTGCGTATTTCGGGACACTGTAGTTCGCGGCACATGATCATTTGTACCATGGACTCGGAGAGATTTAAGAACTCGGGGCATTTGAAGAGGCCATGAGCCTTATTCTCCACAAATGATAAGATCATATTGACCAACTCCGAAGCTGAGGTGTAGCGCCAGTAATAGTTCTCTAAAGAAATTAGCATGGGACACACCACCTCTATGCGTAGAAATTGTTTGCAATGATGAAAACAGGCTTGCAGTAATTCGGGCAAGTCATAATGCTCGGCAGCACATAAAAGCCCTATAAAAATGAAAGGAAAAATTTTAAACTTTTTAATTTGTACTACATTCTTCTAAATAAAAAAACTTACCAGGTATGGATACACAAGTTAAAGGACACGTCCCTGTATGCAAATAATCCAAAAGCACTCGAAATGTATCGGGATCAAATTCAATAATAGTGAATTCGGTTTGTGCCAATTTTGCCCGGTCCACTTTTTGAGCATCGGCGCAGACTGATAGTCTCGGCACAGCCAAATTATTGCCCGATTTATCTTTGTCTTTTTCTTTGCTATCCCTGTCTATAAATTCGTTTTTGTTGTTGTTTTGATATTCGAAAAGTGTGGCAACATAAAATTGTTAAACAAAAATCATAACAACAAAATCATAAAAGCAAATTATAACAAAAATGTGAAATTTTACCACCCAAGGTGAGTTTTTAATGTAATGAAGAGAGATAAAAATGTGAAAATTTGTTTTTAGTTAATGTTATCGAAAATAAAATATTGATGAGTTAAAAAGATTTTAGAGAACATACAAAACGAACAAGAAACGTGGAAGTGAAAAGAGAGAAAGAAGTGAGTAAGGCAAGAGGTGAATAACATTTAATGAAACATGTACGATATAAAATAAAAAAAAGTAGGGTGTCAAGGCGAACAGTGATATTTAAACATGACAGAGAATGCAAGTTTTTTTTAGATATATAAAAATCGAGAAATATGTATGTAGTGTGTGGTGATGTATTTAGTCAATATTTTAAAATTTGAAACTCCATGAAAGATATAAGAAATGTTTGTAAAACAAGGAAAAATCGAAAATTGTGGGTAATTTGTTTTTCAATAAAAAAGTATTAAAGGTATGGTGAATTTTTATACAAAGAGGTGAATTTAGAAATTTTATAATATGTATTAATAAAAAAAGGTCAACAAGTGTTTTTAAAAATGTATTTCACGTTTTTTTATCATGATGAAAATGTGGTGAAAATATATTGTTGGTGGTGAATAAAATTTTGAGATAAGTTCAATTTATAGACATATAAGAAAATTGATAGATGTGGTGAATATATTTTTATTAGTGGTGAATTTAATTTTGTATAGAAAAATGAATTTTTTTATAAAAGATTTAAAGTTTGTGTTGTGATTTTTTTGTTAGCCGTGAATTTAAGATAAGTTTTTTTAATGTGGTGATTTTTTTCATGATAATTCATAGTTCAATTGAATTTGGTTTTGTTGCGTTTTTTTTAAAGTGTTGAGTTTAAAATTCAAAAGAATGCACGTTTTTTTAATCATATATATTTTTTAAATATTTTGTGATGTGATTTTTTCATGATTATGGTTAAATTGATTTTAGTTTTGTTGTAATTTTTTAAAACTCAAAAGAAGGACAGTTTTTATTGATGTTTAGTGAAGGTTTAAAAAATTTTGATTTGGTAAATTTTTTCGTGATAGTGATAAATTTTTTTTAAAGTGGTGAATTTAAAGTTCCAATTGAAGGTAAACATTTTGAGCATTTGCGAAATTTTTAATATTTTTTGGTGTGGTAATTTTCATGATCGCGATAAATTTAAATTTAATTTTATTGTGATTTTTTGTTAATTATTAGCAAAGTTTTTAATTATTTTTTGATATGGTGAATTTATTAATGATAGTGGTGGGTTTAAATTAAATATATTTTTGTTAGTGTTTGAAATGAATTGAAATGTTTTTAATTAAAGTTATTTTGATTTTATAAAACAAGTCGATCCATTTAAAGAAACTCAGCAAAAAAGAAATTTAAATTTTGAAAATAAACAAATTGAAATCCAATTGAAATCAAGCCAATTTTTTTAAAATGCCATTTAACAAGCCAGAATAAATAGGATTTCAAAACACATAAAAAATAATAAAGTTTACAATTGTTGCAACACATCACATTATTGTATTTTTACATTTTATACACCATATTTTATACAGGGCAAAGTCAAAGTACAAAGAACATGTATCGAACGAAGTGTTTGGATAATTTTGATTTTGGTTGTTAAATAAAAGAAAACATAAAGAAGACGAAAGAAAAACACACATCGATATATTTGTATATATAGAAATTCAAACTCTTACTCGAACAATCTGTTGATGATATCCATTTCTTTTTATCCTCCGGATTCAATTGATTTGCATTCTTGTTGCGTATGGAACGTCCCCAGCCGGCAGTGATGGTACCCAGACGTGAGAAGGCCCGCTTAACCATGGGCGAAGAAGGAACACTTTTCGGTCGTATCGAATCGGAATCGGGTACGGTGAGATAATTATTACTTTTGGGTTTTTGATTTTGTGGTGAAACCAATGTAGGCGCTGGGAGCGCAAACATTTCAGCAACTGATATTTGTGGTGAGCCGAAACCGGTTTGTATGCCATAAAGCATTTCCTATAATTCCAAAAAAGCACTGATTTTTGTTTTACATGGAACGAATGGTTTCGTATTAAACTTACCTGAAATACTCTACTTCTTACACCCAGTATTGCACGCACGCCTATAAAGCGTGCTTTTTGTTTGGATTGGCCCACCAAAAAGGTGACATCAAATAAATGAGCATTTGTTAGGCACGATGGTTCTACATTTAAGAAAACTCTAGTGAAATCTTTCGCCAACTGGTCGTAATCTTCAAACTGATCACGCACAGAATCCAGCAAAGGTGATGATGGTCTCATGTGTCCTAAAGAAATCGAAAATTACGTTTTTTTGTAAATAAATGATTTAAATGTTTCATATTTGTGGGATATGGCTAACATAAATTAGCTACAAACATGTATGCATGCATTTTATAGCAAAACCAATTTTTTCATTTCTGTATGCAAATGGGAGGGACCACTTTTATCTAGAGTTACTAATGAGGAAATTATGTAAATATTAGTTATAGTTTAAATAAAATACAGTTTTGATGTAAGATTAAAGGATAAGTTTTACACTATAACATTTTATAATAAAATCAGTTTTGTTTAAAATTACAAGGTTCTAACTAGGGATGTAACGATACGCCGTTTTGCCGATCCGATACCGATACCGATATTTAAAAATAAATATCGCCGATACCGATTCCGATACCGATACGAATATTGAAATTGAGTTCAAGTTTAGATCAACAAAACCCAAGTGCAATTTTTTATTATACAAAATTACATTGTACGAGAGAATATTTAACATTGATTTTAACCCAGTATAAAAAATTGGAAGTAATTTTTAAGGAACTACATTTTCTTTGCTTCCAAAAAATCTATATTAAAAATATGCAGATAATTAGTAGAAAAGCCAGAAAAAAATTTTAGTTCCTTTATAATTTTAAAAAATGCTTTTTAAAAAATCGATTTTTTAAAGAACATTTATCAACTAATATTCTTCTAAATAACTTAATAGCTTAATTATTAAAAGTCTTCTAAGTTTATATTTATTCACTTAAATTTACATGAAAATATAGTTTTGAGTTTAAATTCGCATAAAAAAATTGTGCAAATTTCTAACGACTCATTCTGGCAGAGGCCACCAAAAAAGTATACATGTAGCGGCGTTTTAAAAGTTTACATCTGGAATTCATTTTAGGGGGAGTTAAATTTCCCCATATTTTGCTCATACATACACACAGAAAAAAAATACCAATGTAAAATCAACATGTCGCAATGTTGATTAGAAATAATATTAAATTTATGATAATTAATTTGTTGTTTAAGTGGATTGGTGTGTACATATTTACTTTGTTCATAGCTACAATGCACTCCTGTGTTGAAGGGAAAAAACACTCATACAACGAGGAGTTAGAGGGTTAAATATTCTGCAAAAATGTTTCTCGTAGTGTTGTATATAAAAGTGCTGAACACATCTTGTACCTTAAACGTGAGTCTTGCAAGATTTCCTATGCCGAGTGCTAATTGTAAATAATTATGCATTAGCCTTTGAACATATATTAATTGAATGATTTCTGTTGTTCAAGCTTAGACTTGAGCTAAGATTTTTTAAAGATTTAAAGTATAATTTAATTGCAATTTTTTTTTGCAAAACATTTCAATTCGCCTTATTGCCGCTGAAGGGGAGTTTTTTGTCCCTTTTTTAAGAAAAGACAAGAAGACTCATACAGCGAAGAGTTAGAGGTTTAAAATGATCTACAAAAATTATATTGTTGTTTCTATAATTGTACATACATACATATGCATGTATTTTAGTCGAAACAATCTCAAATTCCGTTTCTAAACAGAAAACTATTTAATTGGAAACCATTTAAATGCAAACTGTTGCTTTAATAACTTTTTTAGCCAACTGGCAGCTTCATTTTTCATTTAACACAATAATTAAAGCATATCTTAAGGAGTTCTTGTAACCAACACACAAACAAACAACAACAACAAACACAATCAATCAATCAGTTCGCGCTTAAATTCCGTGGAGTAATGTTGTGAAATTTCTGTGTTAGAAAATGTTGTGTTTTAATTAAAATTTGTTAAAGAAATACTTAGGCCCCCGATATAAAAATTATATCAAAATAAAGCTAAGAATGTCCGCTTTAAATGTATATAAAAATCTTTACGAAAAGTTAAAGATTAAAGTGAAAAATTCATTATGAAAGTTTGTTTAAAAAATGCATCATCATTTGCATATAAAATGAATCAATTGAAAGCAAAAAAACCCGAATTATGCCGTTAGCCAGCAAAGTTGTTGTTGGCAAGAAATAAAAGGAAGTTGTTGTTGGCAAATAAAATAAAAAGAAGCAGAGTTTTTGTATGCTGTGTGTGTATATGAGTGATTTGTGTTTAGTAATTCAACTTCAATAAGAAATATCAGAACTAAACTTTCATTAAACAAATATTAGAATATATGTATAATGAGGTGTGAGAAAAATAGTGGGCCAAGTTTATGTTTATTAAAAAATAAGTATACATATGTATAAATAAATTAATTAATATAAAAAACGCTTGTTGGCGCCGTCGGAGAAAAACGTGAGTTTATTTGTTTGTTTTTATAATGTATGTAAGTATGTATATGTATGTGTTTGTGGTGGTCAGTTAAGGCCGTACATGGTAACATTTTTAAGTTGCCGTACCCAAAAGGTAACAAACATTTTTTTTTACCACAAACACCAAAATATAGGTATTTGAAGTGGGGATGTAACGAATACCGATACCGATACCGATATATCGGCGATACTTCAGATTTTCCGATACATCGGTATCGGCGATATTTTACTGTCGATACGACGATACTTTAAAAAAATTTTTCAGAGCTTTTTTTTACAAATAATTTTTTTTTGTCCGATTTTACCATGAATTAAATTCACTTCGTTATTTTTTAAATCTTATTAATGTCAATTTTAAAAACTAATAATATTTTATGCTGTAATTTTGTAAAAAAATTATTTATTTTTTGTTAATTTTACCATGAATTCCTCAAGGAAAAAGGATAAAAAATTACCCATTTTCACAATTTTTTTATGCGAATTTAAACTCAGAACTCTATTTTCATGTTAATTTAAGTGAATAAATATAAACTTAGAAGTCTTTTAATAATTAAGCTATAAAGTTATTTAGAAGAATATTAGTTGATAAATGTCTTTTAAAAAAATCGATTTTTTAAAAAGCATGGCGAGTATTTTTTAAAATTATAAAGGAATTAAACATATTTTCTTGCTTTTCTACTAATTATCTGCATATTTTTAATATAGGTTTTTTGGAAGCAAAGAAAATATAGCTCCTTAAAAATTACTTCCAATGTTTTATCGATTTTAAATATTCTCTCTTATAATGTAATTTTGTATAGTAAAAAAATTGCGCTTGAGTTTTGTTAATCTAAACTTGAACTAAATTTCAATATTCGTATCGGTATCGGAATCGGTATCGGCGATATTTATTTTTAAATATCGGTATCGGTATCGGATCGGCAAAACGGCGTATCGTTAAATCCCTAATTTGAAGCTACTGAGCTGATTAAAAAACAATGTTGGCACGGCTTAGAGATAAGAATATTATCGAATTTCGAATTTTTTATTTGACGGCATAGGACAATCCGTTCTCCAGTTTTGTTAATATTTGTCCTGCAACTGATTCATTTCTGACATAACAGTATAGGTACCTAACGTGACCAGAAGGTTTAGCGAAAAGCGGTTCATGAAGGATTGAAAAGTGGGATTCTGAAGAAAATATAACCAAAAAGCGGGATTCTATAAAATATCTCCATTTCCATGATAATACATATGAGTAGTCCACTTGCAAAAACACCATCGTTCTCTTCTCTATACAAAATTTTCTTCAGGAACATATAATTGTTAAATCTTTACAGATTTTAGAAGAAAAAATTAAAAAAAAAATTAAAATTTTTGTTGGTTATGGAACCTTCCGAAATCGAACTATTTTGCAGCAAAGTTTTGATTTTAGCCCATATGTTCTAAAATCCCAAAGCTCGCATTCAAAAACAAATATCACTTGCAGAAACTCTTATGTGTATCCATCTGTTTGCCAAAGCATTTTCTGGGCCTTCGACAAAATGTAGATTTTATGGGCAAAACCATAAAAAATTTAATTTTTAGGATTTCTTGGAACTTTTTAGGAATTCTGAGATTCTCTTTGTTTTCTTTGCTCGCTTGGTAAGTATTCATTTTTCCATATAACTGCAAAATATTATTCGAAAATATCTATAATCTACGATTTTATATCATTAGATACATATACATACCTAGATTTCGTACCCATTACATTTTTACTAATTACACTTCACTTTGATAAAAACTTTGATAACTTGCAAAAAAATTAATAACCCCTATTTCCGCATTGTTTTATGGAAAACATCCTTAATGTCTTTGTTCAAAATAATTGCTAATTTATATCTGCATTCAAATAAAGCAGTCATAGTTTTTGTGGTTTTCTTTTCAAGTTGAAAAAATTAATAGGAAATTAATATTGTATTGTAAAAAAAAAAAATAAATGCCGATGCCGGTACGCCTGGAAGTTGCAACCCGCACACTTCCCATTCACACATACAAGATCCATTTTTGTCTGACAATGTCACCCAGCGGCAAAGTGCAGGATTAAAGAGGCCTTCTAGAAGGCCTCTTAAGCAGCATAAGGCCTGCCAATACGCATTCTCATTTTATTTTTACCCATGCTGTCATTGCGGCGCAGGCCTGAAAAGCCGCTTCCCTTTCTCTTATATGCAAATTTCAGTTTTATATACAAATTACATGCGAAAAAAGAATACGAGAATGTTTGTTATATCTAAAGTACTCCATCTTCCCTGCTTAAAGAAGGGAATGTGGAATGTCTATCAAACGAAGTATATGTAACGGTCTTGCGGGCATTCAAGAAGGCCTGGAATTCGCAGGCCTGTTGACTTTTACCACTGGGCATTGATAGCCCTGGTAAAACATTTGATGATGTGTGTTGCCAAAAGGAAACTGGCATACAGCTAAACAAAAATGACAATAAGAGAAGAAAAAAAAAACTGAAAGAGAAACAAGCAATAGCATCATTTATAACACGTCAAGATTAACAACATAAAATGAAGGCATTGAAGGGCATAAATAATCGCGCATGAGTATGTGTGTCTGTGTGTGTTTTTTACTGAAGTTTCTTAGAATATTTTCGATATGTAGAACTTTCTTTGCACTTTTACCTTTCAAAGCCATTAATCAAATTGACATGTGATTAGATTTATTTAAAAAATAAAACATAAATTTTATGGTTAAATGTTAAGGAAGGGATATGATGTTCTTCTTAACTAAATGGAAGGGTTCACTGACAGCTAGACGTCACATAAAGGCTTCAAAATTATATAAAAATATACTCCTTAATAAAGTTAACAAATTGATGCTTTAGGGGTGGGCGTAATTGGTGAAAAGGGGTTTACAACAAGGTTTGAATAAAATTTATAACATGCTGTTAAGGTGTTGATTTTTTGTCCTTGAAAGGGTTTCTTCTACATGTTTATATCTTATTTTTGTGAAGTTAAATCTATAGGAATTTTGGAAAAAGGGATATGGTGTTTATCCCATTACTAAATATTAAAGAATAAAATATAATTTTTTAAGACAAAAGCAACAGTGCTAAAAAAACTTTTAACTAGAAGAAAGAAAGAAAAAGGGTCTCACTCCCAAAACTACATACTATGTTTAACACACAGTAGCACACAGCACACATCAACGTCCAACGATGACGAGAGAGGTGTGATTGGCGCATTATTGGCTAAAACTCTTGCATGCAACATTTTTCTATATTCTTCCTCACCAATTGGTCGCCATGAGCCGCGTCGATAGGGTTTTGGTATTTGGCCAGTCTCAGCATGATTGGATAAATTAATTACTAAGTCCTCGAGCATTTGTGAGCGGGTACGTTCCTGCATGCGAGCAAATTTTGGTGCAGAGTAGGAAGCACGTTCACCATTAACGATTTTCGTTAAAAGCCATTCTCTGTTTAGACAAAGATAAGAAAAAAGTTAGTATATGTAAATATAATTTCAAAAGCTGAACTTTCTTATTACCTGAACATTGGTCCTTTCTCGAAAACTGACTGTTCCCACAAATAAGGCTTGTAGGCACCCACTTCGTCTCGTGTCACTACTGAAACTTCGTAGCGAGTTGGCTTATGTTTTATACGTGCTGACACCCGCACCTATGAAATAAAAAATTAAAAATTTTTTAAAGCTTTTTATAAAACTAAACCAATAACACTGTACAATAAAATATATATATTTTTTTAATTACAAGGTTCTAACGACTGATTCTGGTAGAGGGCACCAGGAAAATATAGACGTGTATCGCCGTTTTGAAAGTTTACATCATGGATTCACTTTAGGGGGAGTTAAATATCCCCCCTTTTTGCACATAGTAATACAGACTCGGCATAGGAAATCTTGTAAGCTTTACGTTTCAGGCACAAAAAAGCGTTCATCAATTTTATGTAAAATACCAAGAGAACAATTTTTGTTGAACATTTTAACCCTCTAACTCCTCGTGGTATGGGTCTTTTTGCCCCTTTCTTATATAAGGGGCAAAAAGTCCCCTTCAGCGGCAATGGATTGAAATGTTCTACAAAAAAAAATTGCCATAAAATTCTACTTTAGATCTTTAAAAACACCTAAGCTCAAGACTAAGCTTGAACATCACAAATCATTCAATTAAAATACGTTTAAGGGCTAATTTCATAATTATGTATTCACAATTAGCACTCGGCATAGGAAATCTTGTCATTCTCACGTTTAAGGTACAATATGTGTTCATCACTTTTATGTACAACACTACGATAAACATTTTTGTAGGACATTTTAGCCCTCTAACTCCCCGTTGCAACGGGGTTGTATGAGTTTTTCAACACAACAGTGCATTGAAGCTATGTACAAAGTAAATATGAAAGTAACCCTTAAACACATTTTTAGTTTTGAATGATTTCTGGCGTTCAAGTTTAGTTTAAAGCTTGGGTGTATTTAAAGAACTATAGTATAATTTTATGGCAAATATTTTTGTACAATATTTTACTCTACTCTATCGCCGCTGAAAGGAGTTTTTTACCCATTTTTTAAGAAATAGACAAAGAGGCTTATGCGTCGAAGAGGGATAGGGTTAAAATGTTTTACAAAAATGTTTCCCGCGGTGTTTTACATAAAAGTTTAAAGCACATTTTACAGTATTACACGATTTCCTATGCTGATTCATTATATCACCCATTTAAGCTCGTGTTGCAGTTGAAACGATTTATTTACGTCACAAAAAAAACCTAGAGAAAACAATACCTAATATTTTTCAATATAACTTTTGTTTAATTTTAACATATGTAGTCTGAAAGCTTTGTATATTTTAAATCACGTTAAAAGAAGAGCCAAAGAATAAGTGTGACTTACATAAGTAATGAGAAATATAAATAAACAAAGGTTATATGATGTGAAATCAAAAGCTAGAGGTATTTAAGAGCTTTTCAGTCTATGTGAGATAAAAGCTTTTATATAATGAACATTCTCGCATTCATAATGAGCATTAATATTCTCGAAAGCTTCAAGATCTTATAGCAAAAACCTGTAAAAGTTGTATTAAAAGCTTTCTTAACTTCTAATAAACAAGCTTTTCATAAAATCTTTATAGTATTATAATCTCAGCAAAAAAGTAATATATGTTGCTTTTTAAAGCTTTAAATGTTTATAGTTTCACGAATTTTTTTTACAAAAGCTTTAAGATTTCTTATAAAAAGTCATTATTTTTTAAGCTATTTATAGTTTGATTAAAAAATATCAAGCGGAATATCAAGCGGGTTGAAACTTTTTTTAATAGCTTAACAAACTTTTGCAAAAGCTTTAGAATATTATAAGCTTTTCACTAAATTTAAGAAACTATTTTTGAAACCCTTTACATGAAGCTGCAACTGTGACTGATAGGCAGTCATGATAGCCTATTAGTAAAAAGATCGTGGGGTCGATTCCCGCCAAAGACCCTGGGTCTGTTGACAGACAAGCTAAATCGCTTTGAGGTTTTTGTTTATTTTTATTACGCTTCGAAGTAGCTGTGCGTAGAAAAATTTTCGTTAAAGCTTAACAAGCTTGTCGTAAAAGCTTCATAAAGCTTTTCACAGAAGTAAAAAGCTTTGCATGTTTTTCGTTTCTTCGTCTAGTTCCTTTTATAAGCATTGTAAATATTTAAAGCTGAGCTTTTAGTTAAGCTTTAAAGTATTATAATGAATAAATATGTATTTTTAAGGATCTTTTACTATGGAAAATCTATTTTAAGTTTAGTTATTACCAGTATAAACGTATGTAGGAAATGGCTTTTTATGCAGGAAGGACTAAAGCGAGTATTATCAGCTTCCAGAAACACCACACACACAATGTCATTGCCTATATGACGCTTTCTTTGCAGCTTTTGAGGATCGTGACGTTCGTAAGGCAATAATGTAGAGACATGAAACATAATCTCAATATTACGCCAATATGTATATACAGAATACAGACCTGAAAAACAAAGATGTGAGGAAAATTATAATCGAGCTCAAATGGCTTACTAACACTGTAGTATCAGTTGTACGTGCTCCGATTTATAAAGCTCTTAAAATTGTTATTTATATTCTCCAAAACAAAAACTATGCCACAAAATACAAAACAAGAATTTTGTAAAACTTAGCACATACAACCAGTACAACGATTAGTATAGCCACTTTGTGAGTTCTTTTTATATTTCGTTTCAAGTTTTTTTTATGTCTTGTAACTAAATAAATTACCTGTCAAGTCATGTGCTGTATCAAGGCCACCTTTGTATTTATCGAAACCTTTTAATCTAACACGATCCCCTAAAAGAGTTAAGAACTCATCGAAGAGCAGGGAATTTTCATTATTGTCTAAAATTTGCTCTTCCGAATATTGATCCTCTTTAACGAACATAACACCAACTTTCAATTCAGATTTAATAAAAACCTAAAGATACGATTTAAAAAGATTAAATGAAAAGAGTTGCTCGTAAAAGCTCATACTTGATCTAATTTCAATAACTCCTCCGGTGTGTCAGGCAATTGCCCCAAGGTTAGAGGAGGATTTAAATTAACTTCTTTGCCCAAAGATCTAACCACCTCTTCGCGGTTATATCTATTAATGAAATTATTAATAGTTTTTATCCAAACCATGATAAATAAACTTATTTTCTTGGGATACTGAAGCACTCACCTATCAGCAAATACACAAGAGGCGGGTATCAGACCATGTACTGTATAGGAACCAGCTCGCACTAGTATTCTAAATTGATCTCGACCATTAAGCGTTTCTTGCTTAATGGACAATATTACCGGACCCAAATCTTCATCACTGGTAAAATAATTCCAGTGCTCGCAGCCAAAAAAATACTTTTCATACGTTTCCTGTTCCACCGAGATCAGCTCAAAGGCGCCATTTTGTTCCCATTGTTCCTCGATGGTAGTTTTTTTCCTAGGACTTCATAATTCGCATAAAAAATACAACAACAAAGGAACAACGCAACATAATCAACCAAAACTAAAGGCGAACGAGCAATGGATTATGGCAAAGGAAAAACATCAACATAAAATCAAAACAAAATGCTACTTCGTATGATAAAAAAAACGTATTGGATGATGAATTAACTTAAAAGCAAATGATTTTTCAACAAAAAGAAAAGTTTCAAGCATAATTTGTTGTTCTTTACAAATTCATACCTGGGTGTGGCCTCAGAATCTTCATCATCCTCATACAAATCACTACATTCTCGCTCCAAATAAGCATCGCTGCTATTGCCTCCTCGTATATCCTCATGCTCTGAATCGCTTTCATCCCAAATGGTGTGCGTAGGCGGCAGGGTAATTTTTTGTCTTGAACATTCAATCCAATAGCCGGGCGTGGGCATTAAATTGTGCGGATATTCTTCACAAAATTCATCTGGAAAAACGTAAAAAAGTAACCTAAATTGTTAAGGTTTCTTTGCTGGTTACTTGTACAACAAATTTGAATTAGTGCTATTTATATACAAATATAATTGCCTACTTTAAGGCTTTTGTTGTAAATTATTTGCTGGTTCAAAAGCCACCTACAAACAACTAAGTTGTTGCTTATTTTGCAACACAACTGCACAAGTTTTTCTTAATTAATTAATTTTCAGAGATTCTAACATACAAAAAAATGTAGCATATTTTTAGACATTTAATTAATTAAAATATTATTAGTATAAAAAATATTTTGCGTATTTATCCCCTACGCCATATAATATGTTTTAATTATTTAATTCTAAGGTTCATTGTGCTTAGTATGTGTGCGTGAATATAATTTTAATGCTTTCGACTACACTATGCAACAAAAAAAATGCCAAGGAGTACCAATACATATTTGATTTTTTATGGTCCCATAAATACAAAAAAAAAACAGCAAATAATTTTAATTTTATAAATAATTTTTTCCAAAATGGGAATTTTTGAAGAGGCTGCTCATCGATTTTATCATGACTTCGAAAAGGGTAACTCCAATTTTATTACAAAAACCAGAAAACTTATAATAAAATTATTTTTCAACCGTTTTAATATTATTTTTTATATACTTAACGGATTCGGAATTATTCAGACCAATATGATGATTTTTTTTGCAAAATTGCGAAATTTTTATTTGTTAAAAACTTATAAAAAATCGATAATGGCAAAAATCGATAGGTAAATACTAATTTAAAAAAGTTGAGTTTTGAGATTTTACTATAACTAAAGAAAAACTCTTCCAATTTTGTTAAAAATTAATTAAAAAATTTTTTTTAGCCATCTTTAAAATATGCTAACATTATTTTTTATGTGCATATAGGTTGCGGAGTTGTTAAGAACGAAATCATAAAGAAAACAATTTTGTTTGTAAAAATTAATATAGTTTACTATATAAGAAAAATCATAACAAAATCAAAAATGGATCATGTAGTTATGTATACCTCAAATGAATTAATAACGATTTTATTCATAATATAGTGAAGTTACCCAATTTTTGCAAAAATTGCGAATATTAACACTGTACAACAAAATATAACTGATTCTAACTGATTCTAAGAGGGCGCCAAAAAAATATTTTACGTGTATTAGCATTTTGACAGTTTAGATCTGGGATTACTTTTAGGGGGATTTCAAGTTTCCCCCCATTTCGCACATAGTTATAGTGGCTCGGCATAGGAGATCTTGTAAGCCTTATGTTTAAGGTATAATATATGTTCAGCACTTTTATGTAAAGCAACACGAAAACATTTTTCTGGAACATTTTAACCCTCAAACTATTTATAGTATGGATGTTTTTGCCTCCTTTTTCGAAATCGCGCCAAAAAATTACGCTTCAGCGACGATACAGCGGTCCAAAACATTCTACAGAAATATTGTCCATAAAATTTTACTTTAAGTCTTCGAAGACACCCAAGTCCAGACTCAAATTAAATGCCAAAAATCATTCAAAGCTTAAAATGTGTTTAAAGGCTAATCTCATTCGTATTCGGCATTAGTACTCGGCATAGGAAATCTTGTAGGTCTGAGATGTGCTCAGCACTTTAATGCAAAACTCCACTAGAAATATTTTGTATAATATTTCTGCCCGCTGTATCGCCGCTGAAGGGGAGTTTTTTTGCCACTTTTTAAGAAAGGTACACCCATACAACGAAAAGTTAGACGGTTAAAACGTTGTACAAAAATATTTGTCGTGCTGTTTTATATAAAACTGGTGAAGACATCTTATACTTTACACGTAAGACTTACAAGATTTCACAAGATAATCTTTCAGTAGTAGTCGTTAGAACATTGTAGTTTTGAAAAAATTTTGTAATGTTGTACAGTGTTATTACAAAATTGTCCATGTTCTTTATTTGTAGTTTAAGTTAACAACCATATTTAGTAGCATACTTTCAGGCTAATATAATTATATAATGTTATACATCAGATTCTACCGATTTAATTTTGTTTGCTCTGCTAAAATTCATGGAATTTTCAATGTAAAGAATCTTAATTATACAAAAGTATCTAAAAAGTCAAATTTGGTATAATATATTTTAAATTATAATCACATGATTGACTGACTAGACAAGCATCAATCATTTGTTGCGTGTGTACATTGCTGTGAGCAATAAGCATAAGTGAAGCATAAAATTAGGCTTAAGTGTTTTTTGTTAAGTTAAATATTTTTGACGTCTATCAAAGTAAGTACAAGATTTCATGTTGCAAGTAGATGGTACTTGTAATAAATAAGAATTTGAAAAGAGTTAGAAGCATATTTATATTCTCTGATTTTCTTAAATTTATTGCTTACTTTTACGCTTTTAATGTTTTATTAATTAATTTTTATTACAAACATTTCTTTAAGGCTTAATTGAGTAATTAACTAATTGCAATTGCTATGATTTGCTTATTTTTCATTTGACCACTTTCAAATCATATTTATGAGTTTATATCAAAAATATTTCGTAGTTAGAATACAATTTATGACCTTTCGTTAACGCTGTATACAGCAATATTAAAAATTATTGCCTACTTTAAGGCCGAAAGTGTAATAACCAACAAACTTTGTGAGCTTAATTTTCATTCACAAATATATTTTTCATTAAAATTTTCTCATCTTTATGAACTTTAAACTAACCAGCCTGGTAAGGCAAGAAACAAGCAGCATACGAAAATGATTTTCTCATAAAATATTTATTCTCATAAGTTGTTGCTACGTGTTTTACAAGTTTAACGAGATATGGTACACACTGGCTGTCTGTTAAAAAAGTAATTGATCACACTTAACCTTAAATAAGTAGAAGAAATGATAACTCATTTCTTTGTCAATAAATCTAATGATACAGTCAGATGAGGCAAGTATTTGACGGAATGAGCTTGATATATTATATATGAAAGTAAATTAAGTTATATAATGAAGTCAAATGTAAAGTGAATTTTTCATTATTTTAAATATGTTTAACTTAAGGAATATTGCTTGTCATCTTTGCTGGTTATATCTATCAAATTTTTTTTTGCCCATACTTTAATCCAAATTGCTTAAAAATGCAATTACAAATGTTGTCAAAATGTAGGCAACACAATATTTTTTGTTTAATAAGTATTATTTTTTCTCTTTGTTTTGAGGATCTTCATTTTTTATTTATTTCAGGTAAGCGTCAGGTTAGGTTTCTTCAGCAAAGCATTGAGTTTAATAATTGAAAATAAAATAATTTAATTGCCTAAAAGTAGGCTATGTCATAGTGAAGTACTTCTTTCAAAGTATGTAATCAGCATTTTTGAAAATGATTTACTTTGTTTCTGATAATTGGACAATACTCAAACGAGCAATTCCTGAGATAAACTACAAGTTTTATATTTTGGCCTTGGGAGGTGGTTTTTGGAATTATTTAGTATAAAAATAATAGCGGTGGGTATACAATTTTTCAGCGATTATGAGTTTAGATTTAAAATACTGGTTGCTGACTAAGTAGAAAAAGCTATGTGCAAAAAGCTGTTGGCATTATTAAAAGAAATATGTATGTATATTTTTAAATAACAGAAATTAATTAAAAAAGCCTAAGGATATACTTTAGTTTTTAAAGATTAAAATCACTTAGCTTAAATAAACACCTTTTATTTCTTCTTAAATATCTTTTAAATCCAAAGTCATTTAATTAGTTTGGACTAAATTCATTTTCAATTTTAAATTTCGATCAAATTATTTTTTATTTAAGAAAGAAATTCCGAAAGAAAACCGAAATGAAAAAAGCTTAAAATGGTTGAACATGCTGAGGAAATACAGTTAGTGAAGTTCCGAACATTTAGAAAAAGGTCAGTAATAGATGCGACTCGCCGTGAGGTGGCGACAGTCGGTTAATTGAGCTTATTAAAATTAGTGGGATTTTCGCTATGATGTTGTTGCTGCCGTCGCTGGTAGTGTGGGTAAAGGGCTCTGATGAGTAGAATGTGCTAGTCTCGAAACCGTTGTCAGTTCAACCTTCCGTACATTAAACTTTTTCTTTGAATGTTTTAGAATGCTTTAGAATTTCTTTCGTAAATAAAAAGTAATTTGATCGAAAGATTAAATTGAAAATGAAGATAAGTTAAACTAATTAAATAACTTTTAATAAAAACCATACAGTTCGACTAAAAATTCATAACTCAATTATCCTTTAAATCTTTTTCTATTACTTTGGCCATAAATCAAATATGTATCACCATATGTTTGCAATCAATTGTTTGTGGTCATAATTTTTGTATTGTGGTTTCATGTGACCCATGTCTTAAATAAACTATTTTCCTTTATACCACAAATCACATTTAATCAAATTGCTTATAAATGAGTTATATAACATAAATTACTTTTGGCATATTATGGCACCAAACCACAAAAAAGCATTTAAAAAGAGTGTCCAAAGACAAGCATGTGTGAAACAATTTTACTATGTACAAAAAAACCATTTTACTACATATTGAAAAAATGATTGAAAGTTTTGTAAGCCTTAGCATGATTTAATAGATTATAAACAAATGTACATACGTTTTTCTCTGTAAGATTGTCCGTTATGTATTTAAAACGAAGAACGAAAATACTATTTATACTTTCTTCATACAAAATGGCGTGTCCGTAATGAATTCTGCTGTTGATTTTCCACATTAAGAAACTATGAACTTTTTCAAAAACGAGTTTGAATTTCCATTTGCTTCACTTATTTCACATCAAACTTTTGAAACATATTAGAAATTATAATTTGTTTCAAGTTGTTTTTGTCTGCAGTCTTGCGTATTGAGCGTTACGATTTTTTAGTACGCTTCATTACTCAGTTAAATTATTAAAATTTCATTGACACATACACTAAAATAACAGCGTAGGTTTGTACTCTTAAATATTTAAAAGTTTTGTGAACTTTGTTAAATAGTATTATATTGCAAAATGTTTCATCAATCAATCATCGTTTGTATCCAAAATAATGTATTGAGTGTTATCCATATTTTTTTTTATTTAATATTTTTAGTGAATAACTAAGGAGTTAATGTTAAAATACATCGAAGATTATAGATCTGAATTGTGTTAAGTTCAAAATATAGTGTGGTGTTCTACAAAAATATTGAATTCGTATAAAAATGTAAATGTAAAAACGTAATTTTCTTAAATCATTTATAAATTTTAGGACGCTAAAAAAGTTAATAACAGCTTAAGTGTAGAAGCGATATAAAGCACATTATCTGTTTCCAAATTTCTGATTTTCTTTGAAAAAATTTTGCAGTGCACTGTGGGTTGAACCCAATTCACAACTTGTAATTTCGTCCTGCGATTATTATAATTTTTTGTTTTTAGAGAGTAGATATATATTGCTTTCAAATCCTTTACTCATTTTTGTGGTATATATTTTTTAGCAAAAATTATTCCCAGAACAATCGTGAAAGGAAATGTAGCGCTCAATACACAAAAATGATAAAAAAAATCAAAATATATAATTTTATTTCATAATCCATTGAATGAGGCGAGAACTATAATATGGATCCTACCTTTTCATATTTTATTTAGTTACATTGGTTAAAAAAAAAACACAAAATGTACGGTTGGAATAAGAATCACCCACATATATTTTTTGTACCCTCTACCACAATCAGTGCTTTGAACCTTGTTACAAATTGATTGTGTTGTACAGTGTAATTAAGTTATTCTTATTAATAAGAAAATTTTTATAGCATGAGCTAAAATGAGCAAAAGAAAAGCAAATTTTTCGAACATCACATTCATAACGAAAAAACATTCAGCAGCGTTCTTGTGTAATTTATTATCTAAAAAGTGACTTTTATGTAAATATATGTTGTTTATATCAATTTAATCCATCTAAATTATAATACACATGATCTCTGATGAGGACGACAGCACAATTGCAAATGGTGTCTTGAAATTTTGCAGCCGAGGAGCCGCAGTGACCTCTGAAAACAGCATGTGGTTGCGTTGCTTATATAACGTTGGAATAATTTGCGTTTCCATTCTTCCTTTAAAATTATTACATGTTTTAAATTAAAAATTGTTTTCTTATGCAAAATTATTTAATTAACAAATTTAATTAACCAAATAAAATTAAGATTGGTACTGCATTTACACCTGGGATTTCGGGGCAAAATCTATTTTATTTTTATTACTTTTTTCCATACAAAACCAAATCTAGTTCTCTTTTAGATTTTGACAAAATCTTGTTAACTATGGGAATTACCAAGTGATACAATTGGGTTTTTTCATAATGTACTGTTGGCTGGGTAGTTAGCGCGTTTGACTACAAACCCTGAGGTCTTGAGTTCAAGACTAGTTCCAGGCAAGCCAACAACATCATGCATTTTTCTCGTGTGCATTGGTGTGTTATTGTGTTGGTTGTTGTTGGACTGTTAAAGTGATGAAGGCATAGCACTGATCACTTTGTCAGTACCGGCAGCGATTAATGCTAACGTATCCTAATGCACTTCACAGGACCCTTCTTCGTCGGTATAGTAGCAGAACCGT
The DNA here is from genome assembly GCA_956483635.1 of Panzeria rudis. Lineage (NCBI taxonomy): Eukaryota > Metazoa > Arthropoda > Insecta > Diptera > Tachinidae > Panzeria > Panzeria rudis. The sequence continues at coordinate 98,802,289 of OY101451.1, forward strand.
CGGCGAAGTAAAAGAACTAATAAAATGGCTACACAGCTTAAACAACTCAATGCTTCTACTTGACACCAGAGGGGCTTGCAACACTGCTCTACAAAAAACGCCCAATAGCAGGGTTGCAAATGAATTAAGCTTTCTATCACTCTCCCACTTCACCACCTGTTCTCTCTACACTATCCCTTTCCCAAAGAAGGTAACACATTAATTAATTAACTGGTAGGCATTAATTGCCTGATTGTGTTACTTCTCTTTATAAAAAAAAATAAATAAATAACACGATGTAAGGTGTGTGTACTGGCTATTGGGTGTGTGCATAAATTATGAGCTGTGTGCTCTAGCTATTTTGCTTTTGAAAATCCTATTTTTGATAACGAAATTTAAAAAAAAACTCTAAGAAGATAAAGGCCCATAATCATAGTCCTAAACAAAGTTTACTTTACGAATTTAAAACCAGTATTGCCATACAAAATACTGGTTTTAAGCTCCTAAAATATACTGTGCTTTGACTATCATTATGCGCCAAACAGTATAGATTTTAGAAAAGAATACACACAACTTCAATTATTAACGCTAGAGGCACATAGTAAAAATTATGTTAGATAGTTTCCTAAGAACTAGAGAAAGGAGCTTTCTCAATCTTGGGTGAGAAATATAAACAAAAAGCACAAGTGTGGTTGTTGATTAGGATAAGTGGCAAGTATGGTAAATTTCTAAGCCACCATAAAATAAGCTTAAAAGCCAGGATACATAGAGCTTTAATGCAATTTGGTTTAATGCCAGATATTTATCGCTTGACTTTGGAGGCTGAGTAGCCTAGAGTATAGAGAGCTCTGACGATGGGATTGTAGTTAATCCCGAAAACATCGATGTTCAGTTCGACCCTTACAAAAGTCAAGAAATTGGTCTTTGTACTTTTCAATTGCCACATGCTTTGAAAAATTATTTCTCAATAAAAAATGATTTAATTGTAAAAAAATTAAATTGAACGAACTAAAGCCTGAATAATAAATTTCTTTGGATAAAACCGATATAGTTCGACTAAATGCACACAACTTCAAAGATTTTAATCGAAATCTACTACATTTTGATCTGATGTAAAAGCAATATGATTAAAAAAAACATTTGCTCAAACAACTTTCATTTAAAAAAGTCTTTGTTTTTTAAAACTTTTATTTTAGAATTATAATATTATCATTCGATTTGAATCTATTTTATTTTTTCACGCCTCTATTATAATTTTCAAAAATATTATCATTTGTAAGTTCTCAAATGGTTTTTGAAAATCTGTGCATAAATAAGGTAAGGGGTTTGTAACTTTTCAAAGCTGTGGTTGAAGTCTACTGACGATTTGGTAAAGCGCCAATGAAATGCATATAGACAATGCTTAACTATCAACAAATAGACTTCATTTCAAATAAAACTATGACAATATGTCAAATTATATATTATCTTTTTTGTTATTTTTCTGCTTCTACTTTTAACTTTGCCTTTAGCCAAAATTTAATAAACGTATATCACGCAGTACCTTGTTTTTCTCTATTTCTGTTACTTATGACAGTTTACCTTGAATCACATTATTTTGGGGTTTCCTTTTTAAAGTTGTGCTTATTTTCTTCTTAATTTATTTAAATTTTTTTTTTTGATTTCCATAAAAAGTTTTTTTCTCTCCTGTTTTACTTTTAATGGCTGTTGTTAATACATACAACTCATTTTGAAAAATTGTGCAATATGCTTTTCAACAGCATTTTTTTTTTCATTTTATTTGAAAAGATGCAAGAATGAGGTAAAAAGTTTTTGCTGGTCGGTTGAATTAAGTTTTAAAGAAAAGAAAAGAAAAGTTGAGCATTTTGATAAAAGTAAAACAATAATATTTTCATGAAACTTATTGATCACGTCGGTAAATTTAAGCCCATGAAGCGAAAAATAAAAGAAAAATAAATAAAAAAGAATTTTAATGAATGCCAAACTGATCAAACTTATTTAAAAGCGATTTATTTACTTGCCTTTAAGTATGCTGCAGTTTTTCTATTCGAGTTTTCTTTAGAATATGCAATTGTTTTGATATAAAGTCAGTAGTGCTAATTTATTTTAGGAATTCAAAATTTATTATACGAATTTAAAGAAAATTGTTTTATTTGTATGCTGCAATTTTTTAATTTGCGATCAAAAAAAAATCTTGCCTTTAAATATGCTACAATTTTTATTATTTGTCACGGAATTATCAAACTGGCCTTATATTTACAGCTAGCAATAAAGAACTTCGTACTAAAAATATGTTATATAAAAAATATATTTGTTATTAAAACTTATGTTAAAGAAATTTGTAAAGCACAAACAAGTTGTTCCTCTTTTGAAAAAATCCCCTAAAATATACTTTTCATTTTATTATAAATTTCTGTAGAATGCTTCATCACTATATCATAGTTCGCATTCAATAACTTGTTACTCTCAATTTAATTCTTTTGTTAAACTTTTCTTTTCTTTCCCTCAATTAAAAACTAAAAATTCTTTAACTTTTTTGTTGTTGTTTAAATAGAACCCCTTAAAATTACACCACACTTTTGCTGTACATTTAACTTGATTGTTTGTGCCTTGAGTACTGCAATTGCTATAACAATGGTTTACACCTTTGTTTTTGTCAGCTTAATTTCCTTAATAACAGTTTCACAATTCATAATTATAAAATAGTTTATGCTTTTAAACAATGAACCCTTAAGTGTGCTCCAGTTTTTTTTTTAGTTTTTAGTTTACTTTATGGTTAGATGAATACGATTCATTCAGCTGGTTTTAAGAAAAGGGGAAACTAAAATAATGTGAAATGAATTTGTGAATGGATGTAATAATAATAAGTATTAATAATGATTAATATGTCAACATTCAGACGGTGTAAGTCTTATTGATCTGCTTCTTATTCAGGTGGGAGAAAGACAGAGAAATTTACTTGAAAAAAAAGCCTAAAGTTTTACCTCATTTGCAAAAATTGCCATATTTATCAAAAAGTGCTTTGAATAAATTACACTGTGCAACACAAAAATAAAAATAATTTGATTCTCGCAAAGGATTCCGCCAGAGGTGACAAGAAAAGAACACACGTCTATCAGCGTTCTGAAAGTTTACGTCTAGACTTTATTTTAGGGGGTGTTAAAGTCCCCCACGCCCTATTTGCATATTGTTATATAATTGGTATAGAAAACCTTCTATTCCTTACATTTTAGATATGTTTAACACTTTTATAAAAAACACTACGGGTAAATTTTTCTGAAACATTTTATCCCCCTAACTATTCGCTGTATGGGACTTTTTACCATATTTGTTGAAAAAGCGGCAAAAAACTTCCCTTTGCCGGCAATATAGCGGGATAAATTTTGTACAAAAATATTTGCCATAAAATTCTACAATGGGTCTTCAAGACTCAACTTGAACGCTAAAAATCATTTAAGACTTACAGGTTAATTTCTTACTTATTCACAATTAGTACAAAGCTTAGGAAATCTTGTAAGCCTTACGTTTAAGATATAAGATGTGTTCAGTACATTTATGTCTTTTTCTTAAAAATGGCAAAAAAGAAAAAGAAATTAAGCGATATAGTGGGCTGCATTATTCTATAAAAATAATTGTCATAATTAATTTCGTACTTATTCACAATAATTACTCGACATAGGAAATCTTGTAAGCCTTACGTTTAAGGTATAATGTGTTTAGTTAGCACTTCTACGTAAAACACAACGAAAATTTCAGCCCTCTAACTTTTCGTTGTATGGGTCTTTTTGTCCATTTATTGACAAATGGGGGAAAACTGCCCTTCAGCGGCGATATAGCGGGCCAGAATACTTCACAGAAATATTTTTCATTTAATTCTACTATGAGTCTTTAAAAACAACCAAGCTCTACACTTAAATTGGACGTCAGAAATCATTTAAAACTTAAAATGTGCTTAAGAGTTAATTTCGTACTTGTTCATAATTAGTAGTGAGAAGAGGAAACCTTGTAAGTCGTACGCTTAAGATAAAGGTTGTGTAGCTTCTTTTTTTATGTAAGACATCACGAGGAAAATTTTTATAGAACATTTCAGCCTGCTATATCGCCGCTTAAGGCCAGTTTTTAGTTCCTTTTTAATGAAAGTGACAAAACGACCTATACAACGAAGACTTAGAGTTTAAAATGTTCCATAAAAATGTTCATCTCGGTATTCAACATAAACTTGCTGAATACATCACTTTAATGTTGTGCAAAAGTGAGGGCAAAATTAACCCCCCATAAAATTAGTCGCAGATGTGAACGCGTATGTGTTTGGGGGATTTTCATACTGAACGTACATTTTGGGTTTGTTTTTTTGTTGTTTAACAATGTAACTAAATTAAATATGCGATAAAAGTGTATGCTTCGATTTTTTAACATTTTTGTGTATTGAGCGTTACATTTGCTTTAGCGGTTATTCCAGGAATGATTTTTGTGAAAATAATACACCACAGAAAACTAGTATAGTGTTTGAAAGCACTATAAATCTACTTTCTAAAAACAAAAAATTATAATAATCGCAGGACGAAATTAAAAGTTATGACCACTTTTTCAATTTTGACCTGGGTTCACATGGAAAAATAAAAAAACTGTATCTTTCAAAATAATGCTTTACAAACATTTACCGTGAGCAATAAGTAAGCTAACTCTTCTTTCAAATAAGACTTAATTTTAATAACCTCGATCAACAATGTTAAAAGTTATGTCAATTCCAAATAATTTTTCATAGCAAAATACGACCTACCTAATACATTATTCGAAAATAAAATAACTCACAGTGCGGTGGAAGCAAACTTTTCTCAAAGAAAACCAGGGGCCTAATCGTGGCTTTCGATATCGAGTACACTATCGTATCGAATAAAATTTCGACACGTATCGAATGGATGGATTACCGCATTCGATACCTATCGAATCGAAATGTTTAAAAAGTGTACCAAGTTTATTTTATACCGGTTGTTGAATCGACTAAAAATTTGTAATACATTAAAGGAGAATTGTATGTTTCTAGCAGCTAGTAAAACAGCCAACTGTAATAAGGTTTATAGGTAATGTTTCATGCTTTTTTTTTTGGTAAAACAAACACAATAAAAGAAAATATTGTATTCGATCGCTCTAGTGCTATCGAGTGGAATTTACTACTCGATTATCGTATGCCGTAATCCCAAGAGGAAAAATTTCGATCAATTCTGCTAGATATCGAATGCGACGATTCGGCCCCAGAAATTTGTAAACATATAATGCTATTGATATCGTTCCTACCCTTTAGCTCTCGCTAACTTTTTAACGTCGTATAATTATATATAAATTGTATTAAATTTTTTTTTATGCAACACAATACATTTTTATACGAACTCATTAAGAACACACCCTATATTTTGAATTTAACACAATTTAGATGTCTAATCTTCGATGTATTTTTACATTCACTAAACAATTTCAATTAATAAAAAATATATGGATAATATCAAATATATATTTTTTTGGATACAAACTGCGATTGATTGATAAAACGTTTTAAAATATAATACTATTTAACAGAGATCACAAAACTTTTCAATATTTATAACTACAGATATGCGCTGTTATTTTAGTGTTTGTTGCTAATGTAATTTTATTAATTAAACTGAGTAAGGAAGCGTACTAAGAAATTGTAACGCTCAATACATAAGAGTGAGGGCAACAACAATTAAAAATTCTAATTTTTAGTATTTTTCAAAAATTTTATGTGTGAAATAAGAGAAGTAAATTCAAATATTCTAAAACTGTTATAAACTTTATTTCGTTTTTGGAAAAATACATACTTGCTGAATGTAGAAAATCAACAGCATGCATTACGGACACGCCATTTTATATGACGGGAGTATAAACAGTATTTTCGTTCTGCGTATTTAATGCATAATGGACAGTCTTATGCCAAAAAAATGATGTACATTTATTTATAATATATTAAATCACGCTAAAGCAGTTTTCATTTTAAAATTTATGCGTTTATTTTATGAAATATTTTACTATACTTTCAACGGACACGAAAAAAGCATTTGAAAAGAGAATTAGCCATATATATTTTTTGGCACCCTTTACCACAATCAGTTGGTATAACCTTATTACTTTGATTTTGCTGTACAGTGTTATTTTAATTCATTATTTTATCTAAATTTCATAACGATTTCATTAACATAGTTAACACTTTTTGCTCTAAAATAATTTCTAAAATTTTTATGAATATAAAATATGTAGTCCTTTAAGGAATTTTAGTTTTTATCTCTTATATTTTCAAAAGTAATTTCTTAGCTCGTTTTTTATTTTTAATTTGCACATCAACAAATGGATATTTTTTTAATATATGTAAGTATAGTTTTCTTTGTTGTATACTTTAAGGCGTTGCTTATTGTTAATGTTTTTCAGTTTTTTACACTTTTCAGCAGATCGTATAAACTTTAAACATTACCATATTGTCTAACACAAAAAAAAAATATTCATATACAGAAAAACATTTACATGCTCCTTTTAACTCTGCAATACTCACACACTGTTTGCATTTTTTTGTTTCATTCATAAATAATTCAATGTATACATTCGAGCATACTGCCAGGCACAAGTCAAGTCAAAATTTTATTTATATTTAAAA